>JAQFWZ010000047.1:1501170-1586170 GCA_027789725.1 Dendropsophus ebraccatus | reverse complement strand
ACACACACACAGGACTCCCTGTACAGATATTATACACACACACAGGACTCCCTGTACAGATATTATACACACACACACACACAGAACTCCCTGTACAGATATTATATACACACACACACAGGACTCCCTGCACAGATATTATACACACACACACAGAACTCCCTGCACAGATATTATACACACACACACACACACACACACACACACACAGGACCAGGCTCGGACTGGGCCACCGGGGAGCCGGGGGATCCCCCGGTGGGCCCAACCCCCTCCTCCTCCTTGCTGGGCCCTTCCCCCGAGCCAGAGAGGGACCTCCCGATTAGATGCTGTTTAGTATCGGGAGCTCAAGGGGCCCCCTGCTGGCTCTCACACTGCTGGAACGGCTCCTGATGCCGTTCTTTTAGTGAGCTTTTTAGTGAGCCCTCCCCTCCCCCTGCTGGGCTCTCTTACACCAGCTCCCAGCAGGCACTGCTCTCTTCCTGTCAGTAACAAGGAAGATGCCGAGAGCTGCAGCAGAAGCAGCAGGGCCCTCCATCCCCCTCCCCTCTGCAATCACATTGCTCTTTCCTGTTGCTATGTGTGCAGTCGGTGCAGAGGGAAAGGGGGAGAGGCTGCCGGGACCTGGCTGAGAGAAGAGAAAATGAAGATGGAGACAAGAAGACTCCCTGGAGCTTCCTGCCCTGCTGAACATGTAATTGTGTGTTTATATTTGTCTATCTTTGTCATCTGTGTGCGTCTGTACATGTGTCATGTGTGTATGCATGTGAGTCTTATATATGTGTCTGTGTGTGTGTGTATATCTACCATGTATATAGTGTATAGTATGTAATGTGCCTATGTGTGTGTGTATATCTACCATGTGTATAGTGTATAGTATGTAATGTGCCTATGTGTGTGTATATCTACCATGTATATAGTGTATAGTATGTAATGTGCCTATGTGTGTGTATATCTACCATGTATATAGTGTATAGTATGTAATGTGCCTATGTGTGTGTATATCTACCATGTATATAGTGTATAGTATGTAATGTGCCTATGTGTGTGTATATCTACCATGTATATAGTGTATAGTATGTAATGTGCCTATGTGTGTGTATATCTACCATGTATATAGTGTATAGTATGTAATGTGCCTATGTGTGTGTATATCTACCATGTATATAGTGTATAGTATGTAATGTGCCTATGTGTGTGTATATCTACCATGTATATAGTGTATAGTATGTAATGTGCCTATGTGTGTGTATATCTACCATGTGTATAGTGTATAGTATGTAATGTGCCTATGTGTGTGTATATCTACCATGTATATAGTGTATAGTATGTAATGTGCCTATGTGTGCGTATATATACCATGTGTATAGTGTATAGTATGTAATGTGCCTATGTGTGTGTATATCTACCATGTATATAGTGTATAGTATGTAATGTGCCTATGTGTGTGTATATCTACCATGTATATAGTGTATAGTATGTAATGTGCCTATGTGTGTGTATATCTACCATGTGTATAGTGTATAGTATGTAATGTGCCTATGTGTGTGTATATCTACCATGTAGAGGTGCAGTTGTGCAGGAGATCCGTGAGGCTAGGCACTGATCAGCTGATTCAGGATTCTCACATCAAAGATGATAGGAGTTGTAGTAGATGTAACAGTAAGACTTTAATCAATAGATGACGTGTTTCATCAGATGAGATCATCAGATCTATTGAGGGTTCCTTTAGAAAAGCATTATCCATTGATTTAAGTCTTACTGCTACGTCTAGTACAACTCCTATCATCTTTGATGTGAGAATCCTGAATCAGCTGATAAGCGCCTAAGCCTCACAGATCTTCTGCACAACTGCGCCTCCATAGTGCAAACCTCTTCTGAACTATTGTACCCTTACCAGACTGCACCCCCTCCGGAGCAGCAGCAGAGACAGCACTATAGTAGTAAAACATCTTGTGACTTTATTCACACCCTCTAGACCAGGGATGGGGAACCTCCGGCCCTCCAGCTGTTGCAACTACAATTCCCATCATGCCTGTACATGGCTGTCCAAGCATGATGGGAATTGTAGTTTTGCAACAGCTGGAGGGCTGAAGGTTCCCCATCCCTGGTCTAGCACAATGTTTCGGTTTTTGCCCTGAGAAAGCCTAGAGTAAAGTTAAAACTTCGTACAAGAGGGAGTTAATAAAGTCACAAGATTTTTTTACTACTTTGGTGCTGTCTTCGCTGCTGAAATATTGTACCGAGTCTCCTGGTTCCGTTTAAAGGGCTGCAGATGGCATCAAGGTATATAAACCACAGCTAAAGTGACTGGCGGTGTTGGGCTTGTAGCACAACCACCCAACGTGAGCAGCAAGTTTAGTCACTTGCACACATTTGTCCTGCAGTAATACGCCATGTGCTCTGTATGGTGTCCTCTCTTCTCTCCTAGTACATGTATAAAATGTCAGACTACACCTTAAGGCCATGTTCACACTACGTATGTTTTGCATAAATCACAGCTGTTGTTGCAATTTGCAACAACGGCCGTGATGTATGCAAAACATACGTAGTGTTGAAATGAATGGAATCCCGGGCCGGAGCGTATACACAGACTATACTCTCCAGCCGCACGAAAAACTGACATGTCAGTTTTCTGCGGCTGCTATTCATTGAATAGCGGCCATACAGACATGTCAGTTCACACAATGGAGAGTGCAGCTCCAGCCACACGCTCCATAGTGTGCGGCGGTGAATTCGGATGCGGCCGCACACTGGTGCTCCCGCATCCGAATTCAGCAGAAATGAAAATTATCCGGCCAGTACTGCAGTACCAGCCGGGATGATCTCCAGTAACACCGTCACAAAGTGGCTGGTGTTATATGTAGTGTGAAACTGGCCAAAGGCTGGGTTCACACACAGTATTTTTGCTGAGTATTTTGCAACCAAAACCAGAAGTGGATTGGAAACACAGAAAGGCTTTGTTCACACTGTTGAAATTTAGTGGATGGCCGCCATATAATGGTAAATAATTGGCGTTATTTTAAAACATCGGCCGTTGTTATGAAATAATGGCCATTATTTATCATAAAATGACGGCCATCCACTAAATTTCAACAGTGTGAACAAAGCCTCTGTGTTTTCAATCCACTCCTGGTTTTGGTTGCAAAATACTGAGCAAAAATACAGTGTGGGAGCATAGCCAAGACACCATGCTTACCGCTCCCTTTCCTCTGGTGCACTCCCATCTGCTTCTCCTGGTCCTGACTTACGGACTACCTGCTCAGCCATTCATTATGAATATTTGCAGTCTTTAAAGTGTTAACTGTTATTTGAATGAAGTTTTGACATATGAGAGGTTTAGTTTGGTCGGGGTCTCTCTGATAGTAACAGCCAGGTGAAGCATCACTCACAGACCTTGTGCGCAGTCCGGCTGATTACAGGTCACAGTCTCCACTATATCATATGAAGCTCGTTTCCTGTTATCAGCAGAACCCATAAGAAATACATGTTATTATATGGCCCAGATTGCAATCGGGCTCCTTAGGGTCCATTTACACAGAAAGATTATCTGGCTTCAAATCTTTGTCAGATAATCTGTCAAAGCCAGAAATGGATTCGAAAAGAGCAGAAATCTCAGGCTTTCCTTTATGACCCGATCTCTGTTCATAGTCTGTTCCTGACTTTGGCAGATAATCTTTCTGTGTAAAAGGGCCCTTAGACTTGGGTGTTGGGTGTCTCAGCCCTGACACCAATTAAACTTTTAATCATGTCTGTCTGACATTTTGTATTGATATTAAAGGGGTACTCTGGTGAAAAATATTTTTTTCAAATTAACTGGTGTAAGGTAGTGATACGAATTTGTATATTACTTCTCCAGTGTAAAAATCTTCAGTGTTCCAATACTTATCAACTGCTGTATGTCCTGCAGGAAGTGGTGTATTCTCTCCAGTCTGACACAGTGCTCTCTGCTGCCACCTCTGTCCATGTCAGGAACTGTCCAGAGCAGGAGAGGCTTTCTATGGGGATTTGCTGCTGTTCTGGGCAGATCCTGACATGGACAGAGGTGGCAGCAGAGAGCACTGTGTCAGACTGGAGAGAATACACCACTTCCTGCAGGACATACAGCAGCTGATAAGTAACAACTGTATAAGTGACTGGCAGTGCACTAGTATCGCTGGTCACATACACAGCTCCATGCAAAGTCGCTGTACTAACGTGTAAGATTTGGTGCTGTTTAGGGATGGTCCGAACCGAGTTCGTACGGAGTTCGTACAAACCCGAACCATCCGCAATGATTCCCGCTGCCTGCCCGCTCCGTGCAGCGGGAGGATCCAGCGGGAGGAACGCCTGGAAAACTGGGATACAGCCATAGCCATAGGCTGTATCCCAGTTTTCCAGGCGGTCCTCCCGCTGGACCCGCCCGCTGCACGGAGCGGGCAGACAGCGGGAATCCGATGCCGAGCGTTCGGGTTCAGCCGAACCCGAACCTCGGCGAGTTCGGACCATCCCTAGTGCTGATTATGTCTGTGTATGTAGGGTGGGCCCCAAGAATCAATTTCCCTGGTGGGCCAAGGTGCCCCAGTCCGACACTGCACAGGACTCCCTGTACAGATATTATACACACACACAGGACTCCCTGCACAGATATTATACACACACACACACACACACACACACACAGGACTCCCTACACAGATATTATACACACACACACAGGACTCCCTGCACAGATATTATACACACACACACACACACACACAGGACTCCCTGCACAGATATTATACACACACACACAGGACTCCCTGTACAGATATTATACACACACACACAGGACTCCCTGCACAGATATTATACACACACACACACACACACACACAGGACTCCCTGTACAGATATTATACACACACACACAGGACTCCCTGTACATATATTATACACACACACACACAGGACTCCCTGCACAGATATTATACACACACACACACACACACACACACACACACAGGACTCCCTACACAGATATTATATACACACACACACACACACACACACACAGGACTCCCTACACAGATATTATACACACACACACACACACACAGGACTCCCTGCACAGATATTATACACACACACACACACACACACAGGACTCCCTGCACAGATATTATACACACACACACACACACACACACATGACTCCCTGCACAGATATTATACACACACACACACACACACACACACATGACTCCCTGCACAGATATTATACACACACACACACACACACACAGAACTCCCTGTACAGATATTTTACACACACACAGGACTCCCTGTACAGATATTATACACACACACACAGGACTCCCTGTACAGATATTACACACACACACACACACACAGGACTCCCTGTACAGATATTACACACACACACACACACACACACACACACACAGGACTCCCTGTACAGATATTATACACACACACAGGACTCCCTGCACAGATATTATACACACACACACACACAGGACTCCCTACACAGATATTATACACACACACACACACACATAGGACTCCCTGCACAGATATTATACACACACACACACACACACACACACACACACACACACACACAGGACTCCCTGCACAGATATTATACACACACACACAGGACTCCCTGTACAGATATTATACACACACACACACACGACTCCCTACACAGATATTATACACACACACACATGACTCCCTGCACAGATATTATACACACACACAGGACTCCCTGTACAGATATTATACACACACACACACACACAGGACTCCCTGTACAGATATTACACACACACACACACACACACACACACAGGACTCCCTGTACAGATATTATACACACACACACACACAGGACTCCCTGCACAGATATTATACACACACACACACACACACACACAGGACTCCCTACACAGATATTATACACACACACACACACAGGACTCCCTGCACAGATATTATACACACACACACACACACACACACACACAGGACTCCCTGCACAGATATTATACACACACACACAGGACTCCCTGCACAGATATTATACACACACACACACACACACACATGACTCCCTGCACAGATATTATACACACACACACACAGAACTCCCTGCACAGATATTATACACACACACACACACAGGACTCCCTGCACAGATATTATACACACACAGGACTCCCTGCACAGATATTATACACACACACACACACACACACACACACACATGACTCCCTGCACAGATATTACACACACACACACACACAGAACTCCCTGTACAGATATTATACACACACACACACAGGACTCCCTGCACAGATATTATACACACACACACACACACACAGGACTCCCTGTACAGATATTATACACACACACACATGACTCCCTGCACAGATATTATACACACACACACATGACTCCCTGCACAGATATTATACACACACACACAGGACTCCCTGTACAGATATTATACACACACACACACACACAGGACTCCCTGTACAGATATTATACACACACACACACACAGGACTCCCTGTACAGATATTATACACACACACACACACACACACAGAACTCCCTGCACAGATATTATACACACACACACACACAGGACTCCCTACACAGATATTATACACACACACACACAGGACTCCCTGCACAGATATTATACACACACACACACACACACACACAGGACTCCCTGTACAGATATTATACACACACACACAGGACTCCCTGCACAGATAGTATACACACACACACAGGACTCCCTGTACAGATATTATACACACACACACACACACACACACACAGGACTCCCTGTACAGATATTATACACACACACACAGGACTCCCTGTACAGATATTATACACACACACACACACACACACAGGACTCCCTGCACAGATATTATACACACACACACAGGACTCCCTGCACAGATATTATACACACACACACACACACAGGACTCCCTGCACAGATATTATACACACACACACACAGGACTCCCTGCACAGATATTATACACACACACACACACACACAGGACTCCCTGTACAGATATTATACATACACACACAGGACTCCCTGCACAGATATTACACACACACACATGACTCCCTGCACAGATATTATACACACACACAGAACTCCCTGTACAGATATTATACACACACACACACACACAGGACTCCCTGCACAGATATTATACACACACACACAGAACTCCCTGTACAGATATTATATACACACACACACACACACACAGAACTCCCTGCACAGATATTATACACACACACACACACACACACACACACACACAGGACTCCCTGTACAGATATTATACACACACACACACACACAGAACTCCCTGCACAGATATTATACACACACACACACACACACACACACAGAACTCCCTGCACAGATATTATACACACACACACAGGACTCCCTGCACAGATATTATACACACACACACAGGACTCCCTGTACAGATATTATACACACACACACACAGGACTCCCTGCACAGATATTATACACACACACAGGACTCCCTGCACAGATATTATACACACACACACACACACACACACACACACACACACACACAGGACTCCCTGTACAGATATTATGCACACACACACACACAGGACTCCCTGTACAGATATTATACACACACACACACACACACACACACAGAACTCCCTGCACAGATATTATACACACACACACAGGACTCCCTGCACAGATATTATACACACACACACACACACACAGGACTCCCTGTACAGATATTATACACACACACACACACAGGACTCCCTGCACAGATATTATACACACACACAGGACTCCCTGCACAGATATTATACACACACACACACACACACACACACACACACACACACACAGAACTCCCTGCACAGATATTATACACACACACACAGGACTCCCTGCACAGATATTATACACACACACACAGAACTCCCTGCACAGATATTATACACACACACACAGGACTCCCTGTACAGATATTATACACACACACACACACACACAGGACTCCCTGCACAGATATTATACACACACACAGGACTCCCTGCACAGATATTATACACACACACACACACACACACACACACACAGGACTCCCTGTACAGATATTATGCACACACACACACACAGGACTCCCTGTACAGATATTATACACACACACACACACACACAGAACTCCCTGCACAGATATTATACACACACACACAGGACTCCCTGCACAGATATTATACACACACACACACACACAGGACTCCCTGTACAGATATTATACACACACACACACACAGGACTCCCTGCACAGATATTATACACACACACAGGACTCCCTGCACAGATATTATACACACACACACACACACACACACACACAGAACTCCCTGCACAGATATTATACACACACACACACACACACACACACACACAGGACTCCCTGTACAGATATTATACACACACACACACACACACACACACACACACACAGAACTCCCTGCACAGATATTACACACACACAGGACTCCCTGTACAGATATTATACACACACACACACAGGACTCCCTGCACAGATATTATACACACACACACACAGGACTCCCTGCACAGATATTATACACACACACACACACACACACAGGACTCCCTACACAGATATTATACACACACACACACACACAGGACTCCCTGCACAGATATTATACACACACACACACACACAGGACTCCCTGCACAGATATTATACACACACACACACACACACACACACACAGGACTCCCTGCACAGATATTATACACACACACACAGGACTCCCTGCACAGATATTATACACACACACACAGGACTCCCTGTACAGATATTATACACACACACACACACACAGGACTCCCTGTACAGATATTACACACACACACACACACACACACACAGGACTCCCTGTACAGATATTATACATACACACACAGGACTCCCTGTACAGATATTATACACACACACACACACACACAGGACTCCCTGCACAGATATTATACACACACACACACAGGACTCCCTACACAGATATTATACACACACACACACACACAGGACTCCCTGCACAGATATTATACACACACACACACACACACACACACACACAGAACTCCCTGCACAGATATTATACACACACACACACACACACAGGACTCCCTGCACAGATATTATACACACACAGGACTCCCTGCACAGATATTATACACACACACACACACATGACTCCCTGCACAGATATTATACACACACACACACACACACACACACACACACACACAGGACTCCCTACACAGATATTATACACACACACACACAGGACTCCCTGCACAGATATTATACAAACACACACACACAGGACTCCCTGCACAGATATTATACACACACACACAGGACTCCCTGCACAGATATTATACACACACACACACACACACAGGACACCCTGTACAGATATTATACACACACACACAGGACTCCCTGCACAGATATTATACACACACACACAGGACTCCCTGCACAGATATTATACACACACACACAGGACTCCCTGTACAGATATTATACACACACACACACACACAGGACTCCCTGTACAGATATTATACACACACACACACACACACACACACACACACACAGAACTCCCTGCACAGATATTATACACACACACACACAGGACTCCCTACACAGATATTATACACACACACACACAGGACTCCCTGCACAGATATTATACACACACACACACACACAGGACTCCCTGTACAGATATTATACACACACACACAGGACTCCCTGCACAGATAGTATACACACACACACAGGACTCCCTGTACAGATATTATACACACACACACACACACACACACACACACACACACACAGGACTCCCTGTACAGATATTATACACACACACACACACAGGACTCCCTGTACAGATATTATACACACACACACACACAGGACTCCCTGTACAGATATTATACACACACACACACACACACAGGACTCCCTGCACAGATATTATACACACACACAGGACTCCCTGCACAGATATTATACACACACACACACACACACACACACACACGACTCCCTGCACAGATATTATACACACACACACACACACACACACACACAGGACTTCCTGTACAGATATTATACACACACACACAGGACTCCCTGCACAGATATTACACACACACACATGACTCCCTGCACAGATATTATACACACACACAGGACTCCCTGCACAGATAGTATACACACACACACAGGACTCCCTGTACAGATATTATACACACACACACACACACAGGACTCCCTGTACAGATATTATACACACACACACACAGGACTCCCTGTACAGATATTATACACACACACACACACAGGACTCCCTGTACAGATATTATACACACACACACACACACAGGACTCCCTGCACAGATATTATACACACACACAGGACTCCCTGCACAGATATTATACACACACACACACACACACACACACACGACTCCCTGCACAGATATTATACACACACACACACACACACACACACACACACACACACACACACAGGACTTCCTGTACAGATATTATACACACACACACAGGACTCCCTGCACAGATATTACACACACACACATGACTCCCTGCACAGATATTATACACACACACAGAACTCCCTGTACAGATATTATATACACACACACACAGGACTCCCTGCACAGATATTATATACACACACACACACACACAGAACTCCCTGCACAGATATTATACACACACACACACACACACACACACACACACACACACAGGACTCCCTGTACAGATATTATACACACACACACACACACACACACAGAACTCCCTGCACAGATATTATATACACACACACACACACACACACAGAACTCCCTGCACAGATATTATACACACACACACAGGACTCCCTGCACAGATATTATACACACACACACAGGACTCCCTGTACAGATATTATACACACACACACACACACACACACACACACAGGACTCCCTGCACAGATATTATACACACACACAGGACTCCCTGCACAGATATTATACACACACACACACACACACACACACACACACAGGACTCCCTGTACAGATATTATACACACACACACACACACACACACACACACACACACACACACACAGGACTCCCTGTACAGATATTATACACACACACACACACAGGACTCCCTGCACAGATATTATACACACACACAGAACTCCCTGCACAGATATTATACACACACACACACACACACACACACACACACACACACACACAGAACTCCCTGCACAGATATTATACACACACACACAGAACTCCCTGTACAGATATTACACACACACACACACACACACACACAGGACTCCCTGTACAGATATTATACACACACACACAGGACTCCCTGCACAGATATTACACACACACAGGACTCCCTGTACAGATATTATACACACACACACAGGACTCCCTGCACAGATATTATACACACACACACACACACACAGGACTCCCTGCACAGATATTATACACACACACACACAGGACTCCCTGCACAGATATTATACACACACACACAGAACTCCCTGTACAGATATTACACACACACACACACACACACACAGGACTCCCTGTACAGATATTATACACACACACACAGGACTCCCTGCACAGATATTACACACACACAGGACTCCCTGTACAGATATTATACACACACACACAGGACTCCCTGCACAGATATTATACACACACACACACACACACACACAGGACTCCCTGCACAGATATTATACACACACACACACAGGACTCCCTGCACAGATATTATACACACACACACAGAACTCCCTGCACAGATATTATACACACACACACACACAGAACTCCCTGCACAGATATTATACACACACACACAGGACTCCCTGTACAGATATTATACACACACACACACACACACACACACACACACACAGGACTCCCTGTACAGATATTATACACACACACACACACACACACACACACACACAGAACTCCCTACACAGATATTATACACACACACACAGGACTCCCTGCACAGATATTATACACACACACACACACAGGACTCCCTGTACAGATATTATACACACACACACACAGGACTCCCTGCACAGATAGTATACACACACACACACAGGACTCCCTGTACAGATATTATACACACACACAGGACTCCCTGTACAGATATTATACACACACACACACAGGACTCCCTGCACAGATAGTATACACACACACACAGGACTCCCTGTACAGATATTATACACACACACACAGGACTCCCTGTACAGATATTATACACACACACACACACACACACACACACACAGGACTCCCTGTACAGATATTATACACACACACACACACACACACACAGAACTCCCTACACAGATATTATACACACACACACAGGACTCCCTGCACAGATATTATACACACACACACACACAGGACTCCCTGTACAGATATTATACACACACACACACAGGACTCCCTGCACAGATAGTATACACACACACACAGGACTCCCTGTACAGATATTATACACACACACACAGGACTCCCTGCACAGATATTACACACACACACACAGAACTCCCTGCACAGATATTATACACACACAGGACTCCCTGCACAGATATTATACACACACACACACACACACACACAGAACTCCCTGTACAGATATTATACACACACACACAGCACTCCCTGCACAGATATTATACACACACACACACACACACACACAGAACTCCCTGCACAGATATTACACACACACAGGACTCCCTGCACAGATATTATACACACACACACACAGGACTCCCTATACAGATATTATACACACACACACAGAACTCCCTGCACAGATATTATACACACACACACACACACACACACAGAACTCCCTGTACAGATATTATACACACACACACACACACACAGGACTCCCTGCACAGATATTATACACACACACACACACACACACACAGGACTCCCTACACAGATATTACACACACACACACACAGGATTCCCTGCACATATTATAGATATATACATATACACACACACAGGACTCCCTGCACAGATATTATACACACACACACACACACACACACACAGGACTCCCTGCACAGATATTACACACACACACACAGGACTCCCTGTACAGATATTACACACACACACACACACACACGCAGGACTCCCTGCACAGATTATATATATATACATGTACACACACACACAGGACTCCCTGCACAGATATTATACACACACACACGACTCCCTGCACAGATATTATACACACACACACACACACACACAGGACTCCCTGCACAGATATTATACACACACACACACGACTCCCTGCACAGATATTATACACACACACACACACAGGACTCCCTGCACAGATATTATACACACACACACACACACACACACACACATGACTCCCTGCACAGATATTATACACACACACACAGGACTCCCTGTACAGATATTATACACACACACACACACACGACTCCCTGCACAGATATTATACACACACACATCACGTTACCTGTAGCAGTCATGTCAGCTCGTTGTGTCACTTGCACGAGTTGTACACAGTCAGCACTCAGAGACCCACCTACCCTACCTGCCCACTCCCAAACCCCACCCACCCTACCTGCCCACTCCCTAACCCCACCCACCCTACCTGCCCACTCCCAAACCCCACCCACCCTACCTGCCCACTCCCAAACCCCACCCACCCTACCTTCCTTGCCTGGGAATCAATTCATTCTGTATGTGCGATATGTTGATTCCACTGACTATTCAATCTGCTGCCCTCTCACTATAGGAGGTCTCCAGTATACAGATCAGACCCGTGACTGTTAGGAGAGTATACGGAGATGGGCGAGGAGTATACAGAGATGGGCGAGGAGTATACAGAGATGGGCGAGGAGTATACAGAGATGGGCGAGGAGTATACAGAGATGGGCGAGGAGTATACAGAGATGGGCGAGGAGTATACAGAGATGGGCGAGGAGTATACAGAGATGGGTGAGGAGAGCGTACAGAGACCGGCGAGGAGAGCGTACAGAGACTGGCGAGGAGAGCGTACAGAAAAACATGGCCAGTCAGATGGATCCAGATCTCTGTGAGGAAACATGGCCAGTCAGATGGATCCAGATCTCTGTGGAGAAACATGGCCGGTCAGATGCATCCAGATCTGTACAGAGAAACATGGCCGGTCAGATGGATCCAGATCTGTACAGAGAAACATGGCCGGTCAGATGGATCCAGATCTCTGTGGAGAAACATGGCCGGTCAGATGGATCCAGATCTCTGTGGAGAAACATGGCCGGTCAGATGGATCCAGATCTCTGTGGAGAAACATGGCCGGTCAGATGGATCCAGATCTTTGTGAGGAAACATGGCCGGTCAGATGGATCCAGATCTTTGTGAGGAAACATGGCCGGTCAGATGGATCCAGATCTCTGTGAGGAAACATGGCCGGTCAGATGGATCCAGATCTTTGTGAGGAAACATTGCCGGTCAGATGGATCCAGATCTGTACAGAGAAACATGGCCGGTCAGATGGATCCAGATCTGTACAGAGAAACATGACCGTTCAGATGGATCCAGATCTCTGTGAGGAAACATGGGCAGTCAGATGGTTCCAGATCTCTGTGAGGAAACATGGCCGGTCAGATGGATCCAGATCTGTACAGAGAAACATGACCGGTCAGATGGATCCAGATCTCTGCGAGGAAACATGGCCGGTCAGATGGATCCAGATCTGTACAGAGAAACATGACCGGTCAGATGGATCCAGATCTTTGTGAGGAAACATGGCCGGTCAGATGGCTTCAGATCTCTGTGAGGAAACATGGCCGGTCAGATGGATCCAGATCTCTGTGAGGAAACATGGCCGGTCAGATGGATCCAGATCTCTGTGAGGAAACATGGCCGGTCAGATGGATCCAGATCTCTGTGAGGAAACATGGCCGGTCAGATGGATCCAGATCTGTACGGAGAAACATGACCGGTCAGATGGATCCAGATCTTTGTGAGGAAACATGGCCTGCCAGATGGCTCCAGATCTCTGTGAGGAAACATGGCCGGTCAGATGGATCCAGATCTTTGTGAGGAAACATGGCCGGTCAGATGGATCCAGATCTGTACAGAGAAACATGGCCGGTCAGATGGATCCAGATCTTTGTGAGGAAACATGGCCGGTCAGATGGATCCAGATCTCTGTGAGGAAACATGGCCGGTCAGATGGATCCAGATCTCTGTGAGGAAACATGGCCTGTCAGATGGATCAAGATCTCTGTGAGGAAACATGGGCAGTCAAATGGCTCCAGATCTCTGTGAGGAAACATGGCCGGTCAGATGGCTCCAGATCTCTGTGAGGAAACATGGCCGGTCAGATGGCTCCAGATCTCTGTGAGGAAACATGGCCGGTCAGATGGATCAAGATCTCTGTGAGGAAACATGGGCAGTCAGATGACTCCAGATCTCTGTGAGGAAACATGGCCAGTCAGATGGATCCAGATCTCTGTGAGGAAACATGGCCAGTCAGATGGATTCAGATCTCTGTGAGGAAACATGGCCGGTCAGATGGCTCCAGATCTCTGTGAGGAAACATGGCCGGTCAGATGGATCCAGATCTCTGTGAGGAAACATGGCCGGTCAGATGGATCCAGATCTCTGTGAGGAAACATGGCAGGTCAGATGGATCCAGATCTCTGTGAGGAAACATGGCCGGTCAGATGGATCCAGATCTCTGTGAGGAAACATGGCCAGTCAGATGGATTCAGATCTCTGTGAGGAAACATGGCAGGTCAGATGGCTCCAGATCTCTGTGAGGAAACATGGCCAGTCAGATGGATCCAGATCTCTGTGAGGAAACATGGCCAGTCAGATGGATCCAGATCTCTGTGAGGAAACATGGCCAGTCAGATGGCTCTAGATGTTCGGACTTATAACAACTGTAGCTGTAACCTATCAGCTTGGAGCACGCACAGATTTCAGTCAGGGCTCAATGCTGGAGAAATAAGAAATCTACAGCTCTAAAAATGTGACAATATAAAGGAATAAAAGCTTTTGGGCAATACAGCCCACACTGGCCCGCTAACAGCAATGGTGGTCAGCCCAAATGTCAGGGATTGTGCTCAGCTGAACAGATTATTGCCCCTTGTAGGATCCAGTCATCAGCAGAAAACACGGATCCACCAGATGATCACTGCGTAGGTGTATAACCCCGCCAGCCTGCCGCACATCCCCCTTATACACAGCAGGAACTCTCCAGCCCCCTCTGCTGGACTGCTGCTTGTACTCCACAACGGGCCACAATCTACAAGAAATCAGAGATTATACAACTAGACAGCAAAGGAGCAGGAGACAGACAGGGTGCCAAGAGAACATAGAGAAGATAGCAGTCAGGAGTGGTAGGTGAAAGGCACAGCCATTGCTGTCATTGGTTGCAGAAAAGTTTGTAAATACCTGATCCTCTACTGGTACAATCACACTGTTATACTTCAGCCTGTGTCCAGGTGACAGTATGTATCCTACAGGTGTCAGGAATCCCTGATCTTCTGCTGGTACCATCACACGGTTATACTTCAGCCTGTGTATAGGTGACAGTATGTATCCTGTAGGTGTCAGGAATCCCTGATCCTCTGCTGGTACCATCACACTGTTATACTTCAGCCTGTGTCCAGGGGGCAGTGTATGTCCTATAGGTGTCAGGAATCCCTGATCTTCTGCTGGTACCATCACACTGTTATACTTCAGCCTGTGTCCAGGTGACAGTATGTATCCTGTAGGTGTCAGGAATCCCTGATCCTCTGCTGGCAGCATCACACTGTTATACTTCAGCCTGTGTCTGGGGGGCAGTGTATATCCTGTAGGTGCGGGGAATCACTGATCCTCTGCTGGTACCATCACACTGTTATACTTCAGCCTGTGTCCAGGTGACAGTATGTATCCTGTAGGTGTCAGGAATCCCTGATCCTCTGCTGGTAGCATCACACTGTTATACTTCAGCCTGTGTCTGGGGGGCAGTGTATATCCTGTAGGTGCGGGGAATCACTGATCCTCTGCTGGTACCATCACACTAAATTAACCAACAAATTTGAACCACCAATGGTCCTATGTCCATAAGCATCAGGAATAATACACACTACCTATGAAAAAACAATGCTGGACAGTATTCTACATATATCAAAAATACTTTATTGATTACAAACAACAGAAATTAATTCTTTTGTTTAAAAACATATGTTTAAAAAGGGAGCTGAAAAACCATACAATACATACATCAGATGGTATACAGGGCAGAGAGAAAGATAAAGATAATAAATACTATATTTCACTTATATATTAAACCATTGATGGTATATCACTTGGCCCACAGAGGTAGGAGGAAAAAAGAAATGAAAAGTAAATGCAAATAATCAAGAAACAGTAAAGTAAATCAACACAACTAAGACTGCAAGTGTATACCATCTGATGTATGTATTGTATGGTTTTTCAGCTCCCTTTTTAAACATATGTTTTTAAACAAAAGAATTAATTTCTGTTGTTGGTACCATCACACTGTTATACTTCAGCCTGTGTCTGGGGGTCAGTATATATCCTGTAGGTGCGGGGAATCACTGATCCTCTGCTGGTAGCATCACACTGTTATACTTCAGCCTGTGTCCAGGTGACAGTGTATATCCTGTAGGTGCGGGGAATCACTGATCCTCTGCTGGTACCATCACACTGTTATCCTTCAGCCTATGTCCAGGGGGCAGTGTATATCCTGTAGGTGCGGGGAATCACTGATCTTCTGCTGGTACCATCACACTGTTATCCTTCAGCCTGTGTCCAGGTGACAGTATGTATCCTATAGGTGTCAGGAATCCCTGATCTTCTGCTGGTACCATCACACGGTTATCCTTCAGCCTGTGTCCAGGTGACAGTGTATATCCTGTAGGTGCGGGATCACCACTACTTTGCTGGTACCATCACACTGTTATCCTTCAGCCTGTGTCCAGGTGACAGTATGTATCCTATAGGTGTCAGGAATCCCTGATCTTCTGCTGGTACCATCACACGGTTATACTTCAGCCTGTGTATAGGTGACAGTATGTATCCTGTAGATGTCAGGAATCCCTGATCCTCTGCTGGTACCATCACACTGTTATCCTTCAGCCTGTGTCCAGGTGACAGTATGTATCCTATAGGTGTCAGGAATCCCTGATCTTCTGCTGGTACCATCACACGGTTATACTTCAGCCTGTGTATAGGTGACAGTATGTATCCTGTAGATGTCAGGAATCCCTGATCTTCTGCTGGTACCATCACACGGTTATACTTCAGCCTGTGTATAGGTGACAGTATGTATCCTGTAGATGTCAGGAATCCCTGATCTTCTGCTGGTACCATCACACTGTTATACTTCAGCCTGTGTCTGGGGGGCAGTGTATATCCTGTAGATGTCAGGAATCCCTGATCTTCTGCTGGTACCATCACACGGTTATACTTCAGCCTGTGTATAGGTGACAGTATGTATCCTGTAGATGTCAGGAATCCCTGATCCTCTGCTGGTACCATCACACTGTTATACTTCAGCCTGTGTCCAGGTGACAGTATGTATCCTGTAGGTGTGGGGAATCCCTGATCTTCTGCTGGTACCATCACACTGTTATACTTCAGCCTGTGTATAGGTGACAGTATGTATCCTGTAGGTGCGGGGAATCACTGATCCTCTGCTGGTAGCATCACACTGTTATACTTCAGCCTGTGTCTGGGGGGCAGTGTATATCCTGTAGGTGCGGGGAATCACTGATCCTCTGCTGGTAGCATCACACTGTTATACTTCAGCCTGTGTCTGGGGGGCAGTGTATATCCTGTAGGTGCGGGGAATCACTGATCCTCTGCTGGTACCATCACACTGTTATCCTTCAGCCTGTGTCCAGGGGGCAGTGTATATCCTGTAGGTGTCAGGAATCCCTGATCTTCTGCTGGTACCATCACACTGTTATCCTTCAACCTGTGTCCAGGGGGCAGTGTATATCCTGTAGGTGTCAGGAATCCCTGATCTTCTGCTGGTACCATCACACGGTTATACTTCAGCCTGTGTATAGGTGACAGTATGTATCCTGTAGGTGTCAGGAATCCCTAATCCTCTGCTGGTACCATCACACTGTTATAATTCAGCCTGTGTCCAGGTGGCAGTGTATGTCCTGTAGGTGCGGGGAATCACTGATCCTCTGCTGGTACCATCACACTGTTATCCTTCAGCCTGTGTCCAGGTGACAGTGTATATCCTGTAGGTGCGGGGAATCACACTGTTATCCTTCAGCCTGTGTCCAGGTGACAGTGTATATCCTGTAGGTGCGGGGAATCACACTGTTATCCTTCAGCCTGTGTCCAGGTGACAGTGTATATCCTGAAGGTGCAGGGAATCACTGATCCTCTGCTGGAACCATCACCTGTTATCCTTCAGCCTATGTCCAGGGGCAGTGTATATGTTACGGGAATACTGTCATTATGGGGGCACTATGGATGGCACTGTTATAGGAATACTGCCTGTCATTACGGGGGCAGTTATACTTCAGCCTGTGTCCAGGTGACAGTGTATATCCTGTAGGTGTGGGGAATCACTGATCCTCTGCTGGTACCATCACACTGTTGTACTTCAGCCTGTGTCCAGGTGACAGTGTATATCCTATAGGTGTGGGGAATCACTGATCTTCTGCTGGTACAATCACACTGTTATACTTCAGCCTGTGTCCAGGTGACAGTATGTATCCTATAGGTGTCAGGAATCCCTGATCTTCTGCTGGTACCATCACACGGTTATACTTCAGCCTGTGTCCAGGTGACAGTATGTATCCTGTAGGTGTCAGGAATCCCTAATCCTCTGCTGGTACCATCACACTGTTATAATTCAGCCTGTGTCCAGGTGACAGTGTATGTCCTGTAGGTGCGGGGAATCACTGATCCTCTGCTGGTACCATCACACTGTTATCCTTCAGCCTGTGTCTGGGGGGCAGTGTATATCCTGTAGGTGCGGGGAATCACTGATCCTCTGCTGGTACCATCACACTGTTATCCTTCAGCCTGTGTCCAGGTGACAGTGTATATCCTGAAGGTGCAGGGAATCACTGATCCTCTGCTGGAACCATCACCTGTTATCCTTCAGCCTATGTCCAGGGGCAGTGTATATGTTACGGGAATACTGTCATTATGGGGGCACTATGGATGGCACTGTTATAGGAATACTGCCTGTCATTATGGGGGCAGTTATACTTCAGCCTGTGTCCAGGTGACAGTGTATATCCTGTAGGTGTGGGGAATCACTGATCCTCTGCTGGTACCATCACACTGTTATACTTCAGCCTGTGTCCAGGTGACAGTGTATATCCTGTAGGTGTGGGGAATCCCTGATCCTCTGCTAGTACCATCACACTGTTATACTTCAGCCAGTGTCTGGGGGTCAGTATATATCCTGTAGGTGCGGGGAATGACACTGTTATCCTTCAGCCTGTGTCCAGGTGACAGTGTATATCCTGTAGGTGGGGGGAATCACTGATCCTCTTCTGGTACCATCACACTGTTATCCTTCAGCCTGTGTCCAGGTGACAGTGTATATCCAGTAGGTGGGGGGAATCACTGATCCTCTGTTGGTACCATCACACTGTTATCCTTCAGCCTGTGTCCAGGTAACAGTGTATATCCTGTAGGTGCGGGATCACCACTACTCTGCTGGTACCATCACACGGTTATACTTCAGCCTTTGTCCAGGTGACAGTGTATATCCTGTAGCTGTGGTAAATCACCAACCCTCTGCTGCTTTGTTCACATCTTTTGCAACAAGTGTTTTGTGGTGTGGTCTCCAATCCTGCTCTGTATACATCACATGACCTCCTGTACCTGGTTATATACATGGCTCTGTATACATCACATGACCTCCTGTACCTGGTTATATACATGGCTCTGTATACATCACATGACCTCCCGTACCCGGTTATATACATCACATGACCTCCCATACCCGGTTATATGCATCACGTGACCTCCCGTACCCGGTTATATGCATCACATGACCTCCCGTACCCGGTTATATACATCACATGACCTCCCGTACCCGGTTATATACATCACATGACCTCCCGTACCCGGGTATATGCATCACGTTACCTCCCGTACCCGATTATATACATCACATGACCTCCCGTACCCGGGTATATGCATCACGTTACCTCCCGTACCCGATTATATACATCACATGACCTCCCGTACCCGATTATATACATCACATGACCTCCCATACCCGGTTATATACATCACATGACCTCCCATACCCTGTTATATGCATCACATGACCTCCCGTACCCGGTTATATACATCACATGACCTCCCGTACCCGGTTATATGCATCACGTTACCTCCCGTACCCGATTATATGCATCACATGACCTCCCGTACCCGGTTATATGCATCACATGACCTCCCGTACCCGGTTATATACATCACATGACCTCCCGTACCCGGTTATATACATCACATGACCTCCCGTACCCGGTTATATACATCACACGACCTCCCGTACCCGGTTATATACATCACATGACCTCCCGTACCCGGTTATTTACACAGCTCTGTATACATCACATGACTTGGCCACGTGCGCTCTCACCTGAGGTTTACGCCACTGACTGTCTCATGGAGAGGTCTGTTCTCCAGGATGAAGTGTGTGCAGATCCAAGATCTGCATGAGAGACATCCGCAGAGTAGTCACAAATCTTCTAGCATGTCTCTTTATAAATCATTTGTTACAGATACCAGCAGTCAAACCAATGTCTCTTGAGCTCCCGAGGCTCCGGGCTCAGTCTCTATGACGTCTCCGGGCTCAGTCTCTATGACGTCTCCGGGCTCAGTCTCTATGACGTCTCCGGGCTCAGTCTCTATGATGTCTCCGGGCTCAGTCTCTATGACGTCTCCGGGCTCAGTCTCTATGACGTCTCCGGGCTCAGTCTCTATGACGTCTCCGGGCTCAGTCTCTATGACGTCTCCGGGCTCACTCTCTCTGTAGGATGCTGGATGTCTCTGGGTGTCAGCAGTCTCTCTCTCTCTCTGTAGGATGCTGGATGTCTCTGGGTGTCAGCAGTCTCTCTCTCTCTCTCTGTAGGATGCTGGATGTCTCTGGGTGTCAGCAGTCTCTCTGTCTCTCTCTCTCTGTAGGATGCTGGATGTCTCTGGGTGTCAGCAGTCTCTCTCTCTCTCTGTGGGATGCTGGATGTCTCTGGGTGTCAGCAGTCTCTCTCTCTCTCTGTAGGATGCTGGATGTCTCTGGGTGTCAGCAGTCTTTCTCTCTCTCTGTAGGATGCTGGATGTCTCTGGGTGTCAGCAGTCTCTCTCTTTCTCTCTCTCTCTGTAGGATGCTGGATGTCTCTGGGTGTCAGCAGTCTCTCTCTCTCTCTGTAGGATGCTGGATGTCTCTGGGTGTCAGCAGTCTATCTCTCTGAGGGATGCTGGATGTCTCTGGGTGTCAGAAGTCTCTCTCTCTCTCTCTGTAGGATGCTGGATGTCTCTGGGTGTCAGCAGTCTCTCTCTGTAGGATGCTGGATGTCTCTGGGTGTCAGCAGTCTCTCTCTCTCTCTCTCTCTCTCTCTGTAGGATGCTGGATGTCTCTGGGTGTCAGCAGTCTCTCTCTCTCTCTGTAGGATGCTGGATGTCTCTGGGTGTCAGCAGTCTCTCTCTCTCTCTGTAGGATGCTGGATGTCTCTGGGTGTCAGCAGTCTCTCTCTCTCTCTCTCTCTCTGTAGGATGCTGGATGTCTCTGGGTGTCAGCAGTCTCTCTCTGTAGGATGCTGGATGTCTCTGGGTGTCAGCAGTCTCTCTCTCTCTGTAGGATGCTGGATGTCTCTGGGTGTCAGCAGTCTCTCTCTCTCTCTGTGGGATGCTGGATGTCTCTGGGTGTCAGCAGTCTCTCTCTCTCTCTCTCTCTGTAGGATGCTGGATGTCTCTGGGTGTCAGCAGTCTCTCTCTCTCTGTAGGATGCTGGATGTCTCTGGGTGTCAGCAGTCTCTCTCTCTCTCTGTAGGATGCTGGATGTCTCTGGGTGTCAGCAGTCTCTCTCTCTCTCTCTCTGTAGGATGCTGGATGTCTCTGGGTGTCAGCAGTCTCTCTCTCTCTGTAGGATGCTGGATGTCTCTGGGTGTCAGCAGTCTCTCTCTCTCTCTCTCTGTAGGATGCTGGATGTCTCTGGGTGTCAGCAGTCTCTCTCTCTCTGTAGGATGCTGGATGTCTCTGGGTGTCAGCAGTCTCTCTCTCTCTCTCTCTCTGTAGGATGCTGGATGTCTCTGGGTGTCAGCAGTCTCTCTCTCTCTGTAGGATGCTGGATGTCTCTGGGTGTCAGCAGTCTCTCTCTCTCTCTGTGGGATGCTGGATGTCTCTGGGTGTCAGCAGTCTCTCTCTCTCTCTCTCTGTAGGATGCTGGATGTCTCTGGGTGTCAGCAGTCTCTCTCTCTCTGTAGGATGCTGGATGTCTCTGGGTGTCAGCAGTCTCTCTCTCTCTCTCTCTGTAGGATGCTGGATGTCTCTGGGTGTCAGCAGTCTCTCTCTGTGTAGGATGCTGGATGTCTCTGGGTGTCAGCAGTCTCTCTCTCTCTCTCTCTGTAGGATGCTGGATGTCTCTGGGTGTCAGCAGTCTCTCTCTGTGTAGGATGCTGGATGTCTCTGGGTGTCAGCAGTCTCTCTCTCTCTCTGTAGGATGCTGGATGTCTCTGGGTGTCAGCAGTCTCTCTCTCTGTAGGATGCTGGATGTCTCTTTGGGTGTCAGCAGTCTCTCTCTCTCTCTCTCTCTCTCTCTCTCTCTCTCTGTAGGATGCTGGATGTCTCTGGGTGTCAGCAGTCTCTCTCTGTGTAGGATGCTGGATGTCTCTGGGTGTCAGCAGTCTCTCTCTCTCTCTCTGTAGGATGCTGGATGTCTCTGGGTGTCAGCAGTCTCTCTCTCTGTAGGATGCTGGATGTCTCTTTGGGTGTCAGCAGTCTCTCTCTCTCTCTCTCTCTCTCTGTAGGATGCTGGATGTCTCTGGGTGTCAGCAGTCTCTCTCTCTGTAGGATGCTGGATGTCTCTGGGTGTCAGCAGTCTCTCTCTCTCTCTCTCTCTGTAGGATGCTGGATGTCTCTGGGTGTCAGCAGTCTCTCTCTCTCTGTGGGATGCTGGATGTCTCTGGGTGTCAGCAGTCTCTCTCTCTCTCTGTAGGATGCTGGATGTCTCTGGGTGTCAGCAGTCTCTCTCTCTCTCTCTCTCTGTGGGATGCTGGATGTCTCTGGGTGTCAGCAGTCTCTCTCTCTCTCTGTGGGATGCTGGATGTCTCTGGGTGTCAGCAGTCTCTCTCTCTCTCTGTGGGATGCTGGATGTCTCTGGGTGTCAGCAGTCTATCTCTCTGTGGGATGCTGGATGTCTCTGGGTGTCAGAAGTCTCTTTGTAGGATGCTGGATGTCTCTATGATAATTGATGTCTCTCTCTGGCCGACCCGTCTCTTAGGGCTGCTCTACTCCATCATCCCCCATAAAGCTGTCTCTCTGATCCGCTGTCTCTTGTGGGAGGAGTCTCCCTGACAGCTGTCTAATCCAACCGGAAGTGAACATTTAATCCGGAAGTGTCGTCGCCATCTTGCGAATGGCAGCTCCGACTAAAGACCGTTGCGTCCGGTCACCCCACGTGGTTGGGAATCACGTCATATCCGGTCCACGAGAAGATGGCGGGGTTATAACCCTTGCATTACTAAAGAGAGCGGGAGCCGGCCAATTATAGAGCTGCAGCGATGGCGGCCCCCAGAAAGGTCACACGTCGGGGTGGAGAGAAGCGGCAGTGACCCGAGGAACCCCAGAGGGAGAACACGGGAGAGCCGGACACCATGGAGGGGGAACAGCAGCAGCTGCGCAATGTAAGGAGACCCCCACAACACGTGACCAATGATCGCCAATCACAGCGCAGCTAACAGAAGTAGTGCTAAAGAAGCAAGGGTGTGATTGGATGGTATAGGTCAGGTGATGGAGGATGTGATTGGATGATATGGGTCAGGTGATGGAGGGGTGGGGGATGTGATTGGATGATATGGGTCAGGTGATGGAGGGGTGGGGGATGTGATGGGATGATATGGGTCAGGTGATGAGTGGGGGAAGTGATTGGATGATATGGGTCAGGTGATGAGTGGGGGATGTGATTGGATGGTATAGGTCAGGTGATGAGTGGGGGATGTGATTGGATGGTATAGGTCAGGTGATGGGGGGATGTGATGGGATGATATGGGTCAGGTGATGGAGGGGTGGGGGATGTGATTGGATGATATGGGTCAGGTGATGGAGGGGTGGGGGATGCTATGGGTCAGGTGATGGAGGGGTGGGGGATGTGATATGATGATATGGGTCAGGTGATGGGGGATGTGATTGGATGATATGGGTCAGGTGATGGAGGGGTGGGGGATGTGATTGGATGGTATAGGTCAGGTGATAAGTGGGGGATGTGATTGGATGATATGGGTCAGGTGATGGAGGGGTGGGGGATGTGATTGGATGATATGGGTCAGGTGATGAGTGGGGGATGTGATTGGATGATATGGGTCAGGTGATGAGTGGGGGATGTGATTGGATGATATGGGTCAGGTGATGGAGGGGTGGGGGATGTGATTGGATGATATGGGTCAGGTGATGGAGGGGTGGGGGATGTGATTGGATGATATGGGTCAGGTGATGGAGGGGTGGGGGATGTGATTGGATGATATGGGTCAGGTGATGAGTGGGGGATGTGATTGGATGATATGGGTCAGGTGATGAGTGGGGGATGTGATTGGATGATATGGGTCAGGTGATGGAGGGGTGGGGGATGTGATTGGATGATATGGGTCAGGTGATGGAGGGGTGGGGGATGTGATTGGATGATATGGGTCAGGTGATGGAGGGGTGGGGGATGTGATTGGATGATATGGGTCAGGTGATGGAGGGGTGGGGGATGATATGGGTCAGGTGATGGAGGGGTGGGGGATGTGATTGGATGGTATGGGTCAGGTGATGAGTGGGGGATGTGATTGGATGATATGGGTCAGGTGATGAGTGGGGGATGTGATTGGATGGTATAGGTCAGGTGATGGAGGGGTGGGGGATGTGATTGGATGATATGGGTCAGGTGATGGAGGGGTGGGGGATGATATGGGTCAGGTGATGGAGGGGTGGGGGATGTGATGGGATGATATGGGTCAGGTGATAGGATGATATGGGTCAGGTGATGGAGGGGTGGCGGATGAGATTGGATGATATGGGTCAGGTGATGGAGGGGTGGGGGATGAGATTGGATGATATGGGTCAGGTGATGGAGGGGTGGGGGATGTGATGGGATGATATGGGTCAGGTGATGGAGGGGTGGGGGATGTGATGGGATGATATGGGTCAGGTGATGAGTGGGGTAAGTGATTGGATGATATGGGTCAGGTGATGAGTGGGGGATGTGATTGGATGGTATAGGTCAGGTGATGGAGGGGTGGGGGATGTGATTGGATGATATGGGTCAGGTGATGGAGGGGTGGGGGATGTGATTGGATGGTATAGGTCAGGTGATGGAGGGATGGGGGATGTGATGGGATGATATGGGTCAGGTGATGGAGGGGTGGGGGATGTGATTGGATGATATGGGTCAGGTGATGGAGGGGTGGGGGATGATATGGGTCAGGTGATGGAGGGGTGGGGGATGTGATTGGATGATATGGGTCAGGTGATGAGTGGGGGATGTGATTGGATGATATGGGTCAGGTGATGAGTGGGGGATGTGATTGGATGATATGGGTCAGGTGATGGAGGGGTGGGGGATGTGATTGGATGATATGGGTCAGGTGATGGAGGGGTGGGGGATGTGATTGGATGATATGGGTCAGGTGATGGAGGGGTGGGGGATGTGATTGGATGATATGGGTCAGGTGATGGAGGGGTGGGGGATGATATGGGTCAGGTGATGGAGGGGTGGGGATGTGATTGGATGGTATGGGTCAGGTGATGAGTGGGGGGATGTGATTGGATGATATGGGTCAGGTGATGAGTGGGGGATGTGATTGGATGGTATAGGTCAGGTGATGGAGGGGTGGGGGATGTGATTGGATGATATGGGTCAGGTGATGGAGGGGTGGGGGATGATATGGGTCAGGTGATGGAGGGGTGGGGGATGTGATGGGATGATATGGGTCAGGTGATAGGATGATATGGGTCAGGTGATGGAGGGGTGGCGGATGAGATTGGATGATATGGGTCAGGTGATGGAGGGGTGGGGGATGAGATTGGATGATATGGGTCAGGTGATGGAGGGGTGGGGGATGTGATGGGATGATATGGGTCAGGTGATGGAGGGGTGGGGGATGTGATGGGATGATATGGGTCAGGTGATGAGTGGGGTAAGTGATTGGATGATATGGGTCAGGTGATGAGTGGGGGATGTGATTGGATGGTATAGGTCAGGTGATGGAGGGGTGGGGGATGTGATTGGATGATATGGGTCAGGTGATGGAGGGGTGGGGGATGTGATTGGATGGTATAGGTCAGGTGATGGAGGGATGGGGGATGTGATGGGATGATATGGGTCAGGTGATGGAGGGGTGGGGGATGTGATTGGATGATATGGGTCAGGTGATGGAGGGGTGGGGGATGATATGGGTCAGGTGATGGAGGGGTGGGGGATGTGATATGATGATATGGGTCAGGTGATGGAGGGATGGGGGGATGTGATTGGATGATATGGGTCAGGTGATGAGTGGGGGATGTGATTGGATGGTATAGGTCAGGTAATAAGTGGGGGATGTGATTGGATGATATGGGTCAGGTGATGGAGGGGTGGGGGATGTGATTGGATGATATGGGTCAGGTGATGGAGGGGTGGGGGATGTGATAGGATGATATGGGTCAGGTGATGGAGGGGTGGGGGATGTGATTGGATGATATGGGTCAGGTGATGGAGGGGAGGGGGATGTGATAGGATGATATGGGTCAGGTGATGGAGGGGTGGGGGATGTGATTGGATGATATGGGTCAGGTGATGGAGGGGTGGGGGATGTGATTGGATGATATGGGTCAGGTGATGGAGGGGTGGGGGATGATATGGGTCAGGTGATGGAGGGGTGGGGGATGTGATTGGATGGTATGGGTCAGGTGATGAGTGGGGGATGTGATTGGATGATATGGGTCAGGTGATGAGTGGGGGATGTGATTGGATGGTATAGGTCAGGTGATGGAGGGGTGGGGGATGTGATTGGATGATATGGGTCAGGTGATGGAGGGGTGGGGGATGATATGGGTCAGGTGATGGAGGGGTGGGGGATGTGATGGGATGATATGGGTCAGGTGATAGGATGATATGGGTCAGGTGATGGAGGGGTGGCGGATGAGATTGGATGATATGGGTCAGGTGATGGAGGGGTGGGGGATGAGATTGGATGATATGGGTCAGGTGATGGAGGGGTGGGGGATGTGATGGGATGATATGGGTCAGGTGATGGAGGGGTGGGGGATGATATGGGTCAGGTGATGGAGGGGTGGGGGATGATATGGGTCAGGTGATGGAGGGGTGGGGGATGTGATATGATGATATGGGTCAGGTGATGGGGGATGTGATTGGATGATATGGGTCAGGTGATGAGTGGGGGATGTGATTGGATGATATGGGTCAGGTGATGGAGGGGTGGGGGATGTGATTGGATGATATGGGTCAGGTGATGGAGGGGTGGGGGATGTGATTGGATGATATGGGTCAGGTGATGGAGGGGTGGGGGATGTGATTGGATGATATGGGTCAGGTGATGGAGGGGTGGGGGATGATATGGGTCAGGTGATGGAGGGGTGGGGGATGTGATTGGATGGTATGGGTCAGGTGATGAGTGGGGGATGTGATTGGATGATATGGGTCAGGTGATGAGTGGGGGATGTGATTGGATGATATGGGTCAGGTGATGAGTGGGGGATGTGATTGGATGGTATAGGTCAGGTGATGGAGGGGTGGGGGATGTGATTGGATGATATGGGTCAGGTGATGGAGGGGTGGGGGATGATATGGGTCAGGTGATGGAGGGGTGGGGGATGTGATGGGATGATATGGGTCAGGTGATAGGATGATATGGGTCAGGTGATGGAGGGGTGGCGGATGAGATTGGATGATATGGGTCAGGTGATGGAGGGGTGGAGGATGAGATTGGATGATATGGGTCAGGTGATGGAGGGGTGGGGGATGTGATGGGATGATATGGGTCAGGTGATGGAGGGGTGGGGGATGTGATGGGATGATATGGGTCAGGTGATGAGTGGGGTAAGTGATTGGATGATATGGGTCAGGTGATGAGTGGGGGATGTGATTGGATGATATGGGTCAGGTGATGGAGGGGTGGGGGATGTGATTGGATGATATGGGTCAGGTGATGGAGGGGTGGGGGATGTGATTGGATGGTATAGGTCAGGTGATGGAGGGATGGGGGATGTGATGGGATGATATGGGTCAGGTGATGGAGGGGTGGGGGATGTGATTGGATGATATGGGTCAGGTGATGGAGGGGTGGGGGATGATATGGGTCAGGTGATGGAGGGGTGGGGGATGTGATATGATGATATGGGTCAGGTGATGGAAGGATGGGGGATGTGATTGGATGATATGGGTCAGGTGATGAGTGGGGGATGTGATTGGATGGTATAGGTCAGGTAATAAGTGGGGGATGTGATTGGATGATATGGGTCAGGTGATGGAGGGGTGGGGGATGTGATTGGATGATATGGGTCAGGTGATGGAGGGGTGGGGGATGTGATTGGATGATATGGGTCAGGTGATGGAGGGGTGGGGGATGTGATAGGATGATATGGGTCAGGTGATGGAGGGGTGGGGGATGTGATTGGATGATATGGGTCAGGTGATGGAGGGGAGGGGGATGTGATAGGATGATATGGGTCAGGTGATGGAGGGGTGGGGGATGTGATTGGATGATATGGGTCAGGTGATGGAGGGGTGGGGGATGTGATTGGATGATATGGGTCAGGTGATGGAGGGGTGGGGGATGTGATTGGATGATATGGGTCAGGTGATGGAGGGGTGGGGGATGATATGGGTCAGGTGATGGAGGGGTGGGGGATGTGATTGGATGGTATGGGTCAGGTGATGAGTGGGGGATGTGATTGGATGATATGGGTCAGGTGATGAGTGGGGGATGTGATTGGATGGTATAGGTCAGGTGATGGAGGGGTGGGGGATGTGATTGGATGATATGGGTCAGGTGATGGAGGGGTGGGGGATGATATGGGTCAGGTGATGGAGGGGTGGGGGATGTGATGGGATGATATGGGTCAGGTGATAGGATGATATGGGTCAGGTGATGGAGGGGTGGCGGATGAGATTGGATGATATGGGTCAGGTGATGGAGGGGTGGGGGATGAGATTGGATGATATGGGTCAGGTGATGGAGGGGTGGGGGATGTGATGGGATGATATGGGTCAGGTGATGGAGGGGTGGGGGATGTGATGGGATGATATGGGTCAGGTGATGGAGGGGTGGGGGATGTGATGGGATGATATGGGTCAGGTGATGGAGGGGTGGGGGATGTGATTGGATGATATGGGTCAGGTGATGGAGGGGTGGGGGATGTGATGGGATGATATGGGTCAGGTGATGGAGGGGTGGGGGATGTGATGGGATGATATGGGTCAGGTGATGTAGTAACTGGGTTTCTCTCTGTAGATTCGGGATTTCCTCATGGTGTATAATAAGATGACGGAGCTGTGCTTCAGCCGCTGTGCCAAGAACCTGAACTACCGGACCCTCACCATGGAGGAGGTGCTGGAGAAAGGGGGGTATGGGGCATAAGGGAGGTGTTGCTTTGGCAGATAGTGGGTGGGGCTGTGTGTATAGCTCTTATGACTCCTTCCCCCGGAGCTGTAGAGTACGGGGCCCCTGTATCTCCTCTCGCCCTCTGTCTCCCCCGGAGCTGTAGAGTACAGGGCCCCTGTATCTCCTCTCGCCCTCTGTCTCCCCCGGAGCTGTAGAGTACGGGGCCCCCGGAGCTGTAGAGTACGGGGCCCCCGGATCTCCTCTCGCCCTCTGTCTCCCCCGGAGCTGTAGAGTACGGGGCCCCCGGATCTCCTCTCGCTCTCTGTCTCCCCCTGGAGCTGTAGAGTACGGGGCCCCCGGATCTCCTCTCGCCCTCTGTCTCCCCCGGAGCTGTAGAGTACGGGGCCCCCGGATCTCCTCTCGCCCTCTGTCTCCCCCTGGAGCTGTAGAGTACGGGGCCCCCGGAACTCCTCTCGCCCTCTGTCTCCCCCTGGAGCTGTAGAGTACGGGGCCCCCGGATCTCCTCTCGCCCTCTGTCTCCCCCTGGAGCTGTAGAGTACGGGGCCCCCGGATCTCCTCTCGCCCTCTGTCTCCCCCTGGAGCTGTAGAGTACGGGGCCCCCGGATCTCCTCTCGCCCTCTTCCCCCCCCCTCCCCCCCCCCCCCCCGGAGCTTTAGAGTACGGGGCCCCCGGATCTCCTCTCGCCCTCTGTCTCCCCCCGGAGCTGTAGAGTACGGGGCCCCCGGATCTCCTCTCACCCTCTCCCCCCCGCAGGAGCTGTAGAGTACGGGGCCCCCGGATCTCCTCTCACCCTCTCCCCCCCGCAGGAGCTGTAGAGTACGGGGCCCCCGGATCTCCTCTCGCCCTCTGTCTCCCCCTGGAGCTGTAGAGTACGGGGCCCCCGGATCTCCTCTCGCCCTCTGTCTCCCCCTGGAGCTGTAGAGTACGGGGCCCCCGGATCTCCTCTCGCCCTCTGTCTCCCCCCGGAGCTGTAGAGTACGGGGCCCCCGGATCTCCTCTCACCCTCTCCCCCCCGCAGGAGCTGTAGAGTACGGGGCCCCCGGATCTCCTCTCCCCCTCTCCCCCCCGCAGGAGCTGTAGAGTACGGGGCCCCCGGATCTCCTCTCGCCCTCTGTCTCCCCCTGGAGCTGTAGAGTCCGGGGCCCCCGGATCTCCTCTCGCCCTCTGTCTCCCCCTGGAGCTGTAGAGTACGGGGCCCCCGGATCTCCTCTCGCCCTCTGTCTCCCCCTGGAGCTGTAGAGTACGGGGCCCCCGGATCTCCTCTCGCCCTCTGTCTCCCCCTGGAGCTGTAGAGTACGGGGCCCCCGGATCTCCTCTCGCCCTCTGTCTCCCCCTGGAGCTGTAGAGTACGGGGCCCCCGGATCTCCTCTCGCCCTCTGTCTCCCCCTGGAGCTGTAGAGTACGGGGCCCCCGGATCTCCTCTCGCCCTCTTCCCCCCCCCCCGGAGCTTTAGAGTACGGGGCCCCCGGATCTCCTCTCGCCCTCTGTCTCCCCCCGGGGCAGTAGAGAACGGGGCCCCCGGATCTCCTCTCACCCTCTCCCCCCCGCAGGAGCTGTAGAGTACGGGGCCCCCGGATCTCCTCTCACCCTCTCCCCCCCGCAGGAGCTGTAGAGTACGGGGCCCCCAGATCTCCTCTCGCCCTCTGTCCCCGGAGCTGTAGAGTACGGGGCCCCCGGATCTCCTCTCACCCTCTCCCCCCCGTAGGAGCTGTAGAGTACGGGGCCCCCGGATCTCCTCTCACCCTCTCCCCCCCGCAGGAGCTGTAGAGTACGGGGCCCCCAGATCTCCTCTCGCCCTCTGTCCCCGGAGCTGTAGAGTACGGGGCCCCCGGATCTCCTCTCGCCCTCTGCCCCCGGAGCTGTAGAGTACGGGGCCCCCGGATCTCCTCTCGCCCTCTGCCCCCGGAGCTGTAGAGTACGGGGCCCCCGGATCTCCTCTCGCCCTCTGTCTCCCCCGGAGCTGTAGAGTACGGGGCCCCCGGATCTCCTCTCGCCCTCTGTCTCCCCCGGAGCTGTAGAGTACGGGGCCCCCGGATCTCCTCTCGCCCTCTGTCTCCCCCGGAGCTGTAGAGTACGGGGCCCCCGGATCTCCTCTCGCCCTCTGTCTCCCCCGGAGCTGTAGAGTACGGGGCCCCCGGATCTCCTCTCGCCCTCTGTCTCCCCCGGAGCTGTAGAGTACGGGGCCCCCGGATCTCCTCTCGCCCTCTGTCTCCCCCGGAGCTGTAGAGTACGGGGCCCCCGGATCTCCTCTCGCCCTCTGTCTCCCCCGGAGCTGTAGAGTACGGGGCCCCCGGATCTCCTCTCGCCCTCTGTCTCCCCCGGAGCTGTAGAGTACGGGGCCCCCGGATCTCCTCTCGCCCTCTGTCTCCCCCGGAGCTGTAGAGTACGGGGCCCCCGGATCTCCTCTCGCCCTCTGTCTCCCCCGGAGCTGTAGAGTACGGGGCCCCCGGATCTCCTCTCGCCCTCTGTCTCCCCCGGAGCTGTAGAGTACTGGGCCCCCGGATCTCCTCTCGCCCTCTGCCCCCGGAGCTGTAGAGTACTGGGCCCCCGGATCTCCTCTCACCCTCTCTCTCCCCGCAGGAGCAGTGTCTGGACAGCTGTGCCTCCAAGCTCATCCGTTCTAACCACCGGCTGATGGCGTCCTACGTGGCGGTGATGCCGGGAGTTGTGCAGCGCAGGATGGCGGATTATGAGGCCCAGAACAAGGAGGCAGTGAGTGATCCGGCCGTCCTTCCAAAGAGCGGCCCCAGCCTGTCTGACCTCACCATTAACGCTGAGCAGGGGGGCCCCCTGATGCCTGGGGATCTGGGTACTACAGACCCCCCCACTCCTGTTTGAAGGCTTCAGACTATTATTACGTGTTGTGTCCTATATTATACTCCACAGCCCTGATCCCTCTCATCACTGGCGCACTGCAGGGCTGGATCACTGGTCATGGTAGTGACATCACAGACTCTCTGCTGGAGCCGCTGGTTATCGTAGTGACATCACAGACTCTGCTGGAGCCGCTGGTTATCGTAGTGACATCACAGACTCTCTGCTGGAGCCGCTGGTTATCATGGTGACATCACAGACTCTCTGATGGAGCCGCTGGTTATCGTAGTGACATCACAGACTCTCTGCTGGAGCTGCTGGTTATCGTAGTGACATCAGACTCTCTGCTGGAGCTGCTGGTTATCGTAGTGACATCACAGACTCTCTGCTGGAGCTGCTGGTTATCGTAGTGACATCACAGACTCTCTGCTGGAGCCGCTGTTTATCGTAGTGACATCACAGACTCTCTGCTGGAGCTGCTGGTTATCGTAGTGACATCACAGACTCTCTGCTGGAGCTGCTGGTTATCGTAGTGACATCACAGACTCTTCTGCTGGAGCCGTTGGTTATCATAGTGACATCACAGACTCTTCCAGTTATTCTTCCAGTCTGAACAGGTGCCTGTCTGTATCTCAGGGTGACAATACATATTCTCCATATTATAAATCTCTTCATGCATCCTTGATTATGTCTATGGGGTTTTCAGTGTCTCCCCCTACTGGTACCACCAGGGGCGATCTTGGCATTTCTGGGGCCCCAAGCGAAGTTATGTCTGGGACACCCCCCCCCCCCCCCCCCCCCCCTCAACACACACTCCACAACAATAGACCGCTGTGTGCTGCCCCCAGTAGTATATACCCCTTGTGTGCTTCCCCTTAGTAGTATATACCCCTTGTATTCTGACTCAACAACCTGGCTATGAGCAGGTGGGGTTATAGATAATCTTATATCTGTGCTTCAACCAGTACTCACACCAAGTCACATATTGTCAGATAGCGTCAACTCCATTGTAGAGGCATGTAGGAAGATTCCAGCTTTATTTGGTGCAGAAACCCTGTAGAAATACTGGTACAACGGGGTAAAAAAAGGATATAATATGCCAGGGGTAGCAGGAACATACGGGTACATGCACTGTCTTAACATGAAAATGGCTGCTAACATGAGGGAGAGAGGAGGAGCTACAACACTGCAGCTACAGGACAGGAAGACAGGAGGGTCAAAAAGCAAAGCAGAATAACACATATACATGTCAATGAATAGAAACCAGTCTTGGGACATGACACTCCCTGTCTGAAATCTTTAGATTTCTCTCCTCACCTTCACGACGGCACCATAGGAGGAGGAGTTGTACCCTAGGGACAGGAAAAAGCACGAGAGGTTAAAAGCCCCTCCCCTTCCTCCCAGCACCAGTGCTTTTTCCTGTCCTGCTAGGGCAGACACGAGAGGGGGGGATCCGAGTGAAGGTCAGAAGAGATCCCCCAAGAAGAGGAACAAAAGGGGCAGGGGTCGATCGGGGCTTAGGTCTCCTTCCTCCCCCATCCCCTTACCAAATGGATCCGTCATCTCATCGAAACCTCGCTCCAGATTGGAACTCGCGCGGGCGGCACGGGCTGCAGGAGTTCCGGCAGCGCGAGGTAACCCGGAGGGGGGACTACTCTCCTACTGCAACGTGGTCTGGCGGCCTCCGGAGGTAGGCCGTAATCCGTCCGGGACTTCCGGAAGTACGTCATGACGTCACGCCGGACCACGCAGGTGATGCGCACACGCCGGAAGCTGCATCACTGCACTTCCGGGTCCAGCGCCATCATTCAAAAGGATGGCGCGAGCGGTTCGGATCGTCTTCTATGGAGATGGATTCCTCCGCTTCAGAAGGGACTGCCTCGGCGGTAACCGTAAGTAACCACCCTCAGTCATGCTTCCGTGTGCCGATCTCTGCATACTCAGTACGCTTCCAATGCCAGCTCTGCATAGGGGTCTACTTTGTTCTTTTCACTGTCTGGTTCACCCTATATATATATAACATTCAGGGGTCACCAAGGGTGATAAACGCACTATATATATATATATATATATATATATATATATATATATATATATATATATATATATATATATATATGATATATGTAAGAGGTGTATTCTCATAGATTCTCGGCTCTCATATTATTTAGGAGACTAAAGAATCTACAGCTGCATCCTCATCGGCGGGGAAAATAGTAACTCCTACAAAGAAATGTGTGTCATGCAATAGCAAGATCCCATCCAACTATAAAAAGAACATATGTGCAGGATGCATAGGGGATATTATTAAGAAAGATAGATCCTCCTTCCTCAAAGATATTAGGAAAATGATGAGGGACGAAATCTCAGCATCCATAGCCAAGACTCCAGTAGTCTCTCCTCCAGCTACTAGGCCTCTGGCTATTCCTCCTCCAATTATCCTGCCCCAGGACATACCTCCAGCTGTCCTTCCTACTCCTCCAGCTGCCTCTATGGGGGATACTACCCCAATAATACCTCAATTAATGGACCCTGATCCCGTGGCGTCAGGCTCCATAGATTCAGGATCAACTATATCCATGACTTCCTCCAAACGTAAAAGGCATTCATCAGCCTCTTCGGGTGAATCTGGTCAGATTTCTGAATATCTAGATCTGATGCCAGACGAAACTGAAGACAAAGAGGAAGCCAAGAAATATTTATTTTCCTCTGACCATACCCTCCCACTCCTTAGGGCAGTAAGGAGTGCTTTGGGATTCGAGGAGATCCAAGAGGAAGTCACAGCGAAAGATCAGATGTTTCAGGGTCTTAAACCTAGGAAAAAGCTGGTCTTTCCGGTACACGAGACACTACAGTCTCTTATTTCAGACGAGTGGTCGGACCCGGAACGAAGGTTACGGGTCCCAGGCGAAATTAAAAGAAGTCTTCCCTTTAGTGAAGAAGATTCCACTAATTGGGGAGAAGTTCCTTTAATTGATGCACAAGTTGCCAAAGTCACTAAAAAGACCCTTTTGGCATTTGAGGATTCTTCGCAATTAAAGGACCCTATGGACCGGAAGGCAGAGAGCCTACTTAGGAGATCCTGGGAGACAACATCCTACTCAATCAAAAATAATATCGCATCCACCTGTGTGGCAAGAGCATTACACTTGTGGATAGGCCAATTAGAAGAACACCTGAATAGTGACTGTTCTAGAGAGAGAATTGTAAACTCTCTTCCCTTATTAAAGGACGCAACTGCCTTCCTATCTGATGCCACGGCAGAGTCTGTTAGATTCGCCGCGAAAGATGGGGCTCTAACAAATGCAGCACGTAGGGCTCTCTGGTTAAAAAACTGGACTGGAGATCCCACATCAAAAGCAAAACTCTGTGGTATTCCCTTTAAGGGAAAATACGTATTCGGATCTGCCCTCGACACAATTATTGAGAAGAGTGCAGATAAGAAGAAAGCAATCCCAGAGAACAAAACGCCACAGAAGAAAGAACAGTTTAAGAAACGTAGATACCAAGAGTCGTATCGTGGCAAAGGGAAAGGAGGCCGTTGGAGCTACCCGAAGGGGGGCAGAGGGAAAAATATTTTTTACAATCCCCGGCCCTCCCAAGATAAGCAATGACCTCTGTGCAGTAGGGGGGAGACTGTCGGAGTTCTCAAAAACCTGGAATATCATCACAGAAAACAACTGGGTTTTAAATATCATCAGGGACGGCTACCAAATAGAGCTTACTCATCCCCCTTCAAAAAGATTTGTCATATCCCGACAGTCTCCAGGTCCCCTACAAACAGAGATGGTGGCAAGCGTTCTGAAACTCCACCAAATGAAAGTGATTTCCCCGGTCCCTCGAGAAGAGAGAGGGTCGGGACATTATTCAAGTCTCTTCCTTGTGAGAAAGCCGAATGGATCATATCGTCTAATAATAAATCTAAAACCACTAAACAAATACGTAAAGTATATAAAGTTCAAGATGGAGTCAATAAAATCCACCACTCCATTAATAGCCAAAAATGCCTGGATGGTCTCACTAGACCTCCAGGATGCATACTATCATGTGCCAATTCATGTCCAGTCACAAAAATATCTAAGATTTGCCATAATGATAAACAAAAAATTATGCCATTTCCAATTCAGGGCCCTTCCCTTTGGGATATCATCAGCGCCCAGGATATTCAGCAATATTATGTCAGAAGTAATATCCTTCCTCCACATACAGGGCATAAATGTAGTGGCATATTTAGACGATCTACTAATAGTAGCGGAGTCCCAGGAGAAAATACAACGGGACCTAGAGAATACTCGCAATCTACTCCAAACATTGGGGTGGATTATAAACGACAAAAAATCGGACTTAGTCCCATCCCCCAGGAAAATCTTCCTAGGGATCCTCCTGGATTCAGACCTCCAGATGTCATTTCTCCCAGAGGAAAAAATAAAAGACCTAAGGGAGAAAATTCAAAGGTTCAAAGGGAAGTTACACCCCTCAGTCCGGGAAGCAATGTCCGTTTTAGGGTCAATGACAGCCTGTATTCCGGCGGTGCCTTGGAGCCAGGCTCACTCCAGGACCTTACAATCTCAAATACTGAAGGTCTGGAACAAAAGACCCACAGGTCTCGAAAACAAATTTTTCCTTACACCTCAGGTCAGACTTTCTCTCCGCTGGTGGCTTTCCAGACAGAACCTAGAAAAAGGGACATCTTGGAGTCCTCAACCAAAATACATCATGAGAACAGACGCAAGTCAATCTGGTTGGGGGGCCCAGGTAGGAACACATTTCTTTCAGGGTACCTGGGATCAAGAAACCCTGAAACAATCCTCAAACCTGAGAGAACTCAAGGCAGTTCAGATATCTTTAACATCGGCTGTAAATATCTTGAAGGGTGCTCATGTACACATCCTATCGGACAATATAACTACCGTGGCACACCTGAGACATCAGGGGAGCGCCAAGAACAACCGACTATGGAAAATCTCACAACAAATATTTTCCTGGGCAGAAACCAATCTTTTGTCCCTTTCAGCAACACACCTAAAGGGGACAGAAAATACCCAGGCAGACTTCCTCAGCAGGAACAAGGTTCACCCGGGCGAATGGTGCCTGAAAGACCATCTATTCCAACAACTAGTGGAATGTTGGGGTCAACCCCAGATAGATCCATTTGCCACCAAACAGAACCGAAAGGTGAAAAAATTTTTCTCTCTAAATCCAGCAGATCATCCTACAGAAGTGGATGCCTTAACTCAGAGATGGCACTTCAGGATGGCATATGGGTTTCCTCCGATCCCCTTAATCCCAAGGGTACTACAAAAGATCAGAGAAGAGAGTCTGAAAATAATCCTTATCGTCCCACTCTGGCCCAGAAGGGGGTGGTTTGGTCTTCTCAAATCTCTAGCGTTAAAGGACCCAATCCTTCTTCCACAGATCCCAGATCTACTGATGCAGGGTCCAATAGTTCATCCGGAACCAGAAAAATTTCATCTGTCCGCATGGATCCTGAAGAGTCCATGCTGAGAAGTAAAGGACTATCAGAATCGGTGATCTCTACACTCATGAAAAGTAGGAAGAAGGTTACTGCTTCCATATACCTAAAGGTATGGAAAGTCTTTAACTCATGGTGTCAGACTCCTCCCCAGTTTCCAGCGGAACCAAACATAGCCCAGATCTTGGATTTCCTACAGGCAGGTTTGTCTAAAGGCCTCAAACCAGCTACACTAAAAGTCCAGGTCTCGGCGCTATCAGCAGTCTATGATACAGATCTAGCTAATCATCGGTGGATCAAAAGATTCATTCGTGCGGCTACAAGAATAAATCCTACAGTAAAAAACACACATCCACCCTGGGATTTAAATGTTGTTTTGGAAGGACTAACAAGGGCTCCCTTCGAACCTATTGAGGAAGCAAATCTAAAATTCCTCTCCCAGAAGGCAGTTCTTTTAGTGGCTATCTGCTCTGCCAGGAGAATAGGGGAGATTCAGGCCCTAACCATAAGGAAACCTTACTGTACAATCTCAGAAGACCGTATAGTTCTAAAAACGGATCCCTCCTTCCTACCTAAGGTGGTCTCCAACTTCCACAGGTCCCAAGACGTCATACTTCCCTCCTTTTGCCCAAATCCAAAAAATCAACTAGAGAGGAAATTTCAGACCTTAGACGTCCGTAGAACAGTCCTACAATATATTGAGACAACCGCAACTTGGCGAATAGACGAAAACCTCTTCCTACAATTCCAGGGGAAAAATAAGGGAAAAAGGTCATCCAAGAGTACTATTGCCAGATGGATCAGAAATGCCATTACACAGGCCTACCAGTCTCAAGACCTTCCTTCTCCAATTAAAATACGAGCCCATTCCACGAGATCAGTCTCAACCTCTTGGGCCGAAAGAGCATCTGCTTCGATAGAACAAATCTGCAAAGCAGCAACATGGTCGTCTCCTCATACATTTATGCGACACTATCGGCTGCAACTACAAAGCGACGAAGACTTGGCATTTGGCCGCAAAGTTCTTCAAGCAGTAGTCCCTCCCTAAGGTAAAATGTTGGTATTACTCCTATGGTGCCGTCGTGAAGGTGAGGAGAGAAAATAGGATTAGTCCTTACCGGTAAGCCGGTTTCTTTGAACCTTCACGACGGCACCAGTAACCCTCCCTAGTATTGTATATGATATATGATACTCACGTGGTGCTAGAATTACTGTTACAAAGGCACTGGTGCTGGGAGGAAGGGGAGGGGCTTTTAACCTCTCGTGCTTTTTCCTGTCCCTAGGGTACAACTCCTCCTCCTATGGTGCCGTCGTGAAGGTTCGAAGAAACCGGCTTACCGGTAAGGACTAATCCTATTTTCACAATATATTCCAAATCGGAACAATGTCCTGAAAGTCCAAGGTTGTTCTTGAAACCTGTAAAACAAGAGAGAAAAACAACGTGCAAACAATAAACAATAAGTCCAAATCTTGAAGTTGAAGATTTGTAATCCCGAAGAAACTTCAAATAAACCCATCTTCGGATTGGGGAAGCCGCGGACTGCAAACACTTCCACCAACCCACACTGTAATCCACAGGAGGAGGTTATCAGTGATGACACAGCCATAGTCCATGGTGGTATGCTCCCCGCCATAAGCTGTGTGGGTGTCCAAGTCACTCATGTAACTTCTTCTTTTGGTAGAAGGAGCACTAGTTCATGAATTGGACGGAAGAAAACCCTTGCTGAACCTCCCTTTGTTACCTTGACTTCCACTTTACGAGTCTTTCCATCGTCGCTGGGGATGACCTTTGTGATGAGACTCATGGGCCATTCATTACGATGGGCTTCTTTATCCTTCAAAAGAACAAGGTCGCCTTCCTGGAGGTTAGGTTTTGAAGTCTGCCATTTGTGACGGCTTTGGAGCATGTGAAGATACTCACTCTTCCACCGATACCAAAACACATTAGACAGATGTTGAACCTGTTTCCATTGGCATCTGTAGATGTCACTGTGGTCAAAGGTGCCTGGAGGAATATCAGAAGTTCCAATCTTCTGGGTAAGAAGTGTTGCTGGAGTAAGGATGATTGGAGAATCAGGGTCTGAGGAAACTGGAACTAAAGGCCTTGCGTTGATTATAGCAGATACTTCAGCAAGGAAAGTGACCAATGTCTCATGAGTAAGCAAGGGAGACTTGTTGTCCATTAGCATTGAGTTAAGTATTCTGCGGGCAATACCAATCATGCGTTCCCAGGATCCTCCCATGTGGGATGAATGTGGAGGGTTAAACACCCAAGTACACCCATTGTTAGTTAAGAAGTTGTCAAGTTGTAGTTCCTTGCAGGCTCCCACGAAGTTTGTGCCGCAGTCGGACCTCAACTGTTTGACAGGTCCACGAATGGAGAAGAATCTACGAAGGGCGTTGAAGCAAGAGGCATCCATGCATTCAATTACTTCAAGGTGTACTGCTCGAATACTGAGACAGGTAAACCGAACTGCCCATCGTTTGCTGTTTGCAGCTCCACCACGGGTTCTACGAGTAACTACTGACCATGGGGCAAAGACATCGACCCCGACATAAGTAAAAGGCGGATCAGTACTTAGACGGTCTGCTGGTAGGTTAGCCATTTGCTGCTGTTGCTGTCTTCCTCTTAACTTGTGACACTTAACACATTTGTGAAGTACAGAGGAAATGCATCTCTTCATGCCCACAATCCAAAAACCGGCTGACCTGATGGCACCTTCAGTAAACTGTCTGCCTTGGTGCTGTACTCGCTCATGATGGTGTCTAATCAGCAGCGTAGCAATATAATGTCCACCTGGTATGATGACAGGATTTTGTTCCTTGTTACACAGGTCAGATTTCTCTATCCGGCCGCCCACTCTCAGCAGCTGGTGGTGATCAAGCACTGGATTAAGTTTGTAGAGTGCACTACTCTTGGACAAACTGATGTTTTTTGAGATAATGTCTATCTCTTGACGATACACTTCTTGTTGAACACAACGGAAGATGACTCGTTCAGCATGTTCAAGGTCTGTAGCTGTAGGGTGTTCCATACACATATGCCACCCATGACACTTTGATGATGTGTCCTTAGCAAAGCAGCGAGAGATGTGAATCAATCTGGCAATAGCTCGCACAATGGATGACCAAGTTGAGAAATGCTCAAAGCGATGTGACTTCAGCTTGACCTTTGAAGTTACAGAGGTGTACAGCGTGGAGGCTGTGTGCCTGATTTCCTTATCAGCATCAGGATCAACTAGCTCAAAGACTTCATTGGACGGAGTCAGACAAGGTTCCTCACACAGAAACTTTGGAGGAGATAACCACATGTGATCTAAAAGATGTGCAATGGGTGCAGGTCTTGTTCCTCGATCAGCAGGATTAAGTTCTGTGGAGATATACTGCCACTGTTCAGGAGTAGAGAAACTTCTAATGCGTTCTACTCGGTTGCTGACATACATGTAAAACTGTTTGGTCTGGTTATGTATATAACCGAGCACGACTTTGCTATCAGTGTAAAATGTAAATGAATCGATTGCAATGTCTATTTCGTCTCTTATTACCTCAGCAATTTCAACTGCTAGCACGGCAGCACAAAGCTCAAGTCTTGGTATAGAGTGTGCAGGTTTTGGAGTTAGTTTTGCCTTACCTAAGACAAATCCGCAATGTGTCTCATTTCTGACTCCTGTAATCCTAAGATAGGCCACGGCAGCTATGGCTTCCACTGATGCATCAGAGAAGATGTGGACTTCCCTTCTGATGGCCGCTGAAAGGGAGCTGGGGGCATAACAACGTGGAACTTGGAGTTGCTCTAATACCTCCAGAGACCTTTTCCATTTTTCCCACCTTTGTTGTTTCTCAATAGGTAGCTGAGACTCCCAGTCTGCATTTTCAGTGGTAAGCTGTCTTAGTAGTATCTTGCCTTGGATGGTGATGGGCGCAATGAACCCAAGAGGATCATAAATACTGTTCACAACAGATAAAACTCCTCGCTTGGTGAAAGGTTTGTCACAAGGAGACACTTGGAAAGTAAAAGTATCTTGTTCAATGTTCCACAGCAACCCTAGGCTGCGCACAGGAGGAGCGTCAGAACTGAGATCAAGGTTTCTCAAGTTGATGGCATGATCATCTGAGGGAAAGGCTTTCATTACCTCATGGCTATTGGAGATGATCTTGTGAAGTCTGAGATTCCCTGCAGACAGCATCTCTTGTGTTCTGTTAAGAAGATCAACTGCCTCTTCACTTGTTGGTAAAGATTTAAGTCCATCATCAACATAGAAATTCCTCTCAACAAACCGACGAGCATCAGAACCATACTCCTTCTCACCTTGTTGGGCTGTCCTTCTCAGTCCGTAGGTTGCTACAGCAGGAGATGGGCTGTTGCCGAAGACATGCACCTTCATTCGATAATCTATGACTTCCTTGTTGACGTTGTTGTCCTTGTGCCATAAAAACCGAAGATAGTTTCTGTTGTCTTCTTAAACAATGAAACATCTGTTGAATGTCGGCCATTACTGCAACAGGTTCTTGTCTGAAGCGCATTAGGACCCCTAAAAGACTGTTGTTGAGGTTAGGACCAGTGAGGAGCATATTGTTGAGAGAAACGCCTTCAAACTGTGCACTAGAATCAAACACCACTCTGATCTGGTCAGATTTCCGAGGGTGATACACACCAAAGGATGGTAGGTACCAGCATTCTTCTCCTTCCTTTAGTGGCGGTGCAGGTTCTGCATGGTCTCTGTCAAACACCTTCTGCATGAAGTCTACAAAGTGTTTTTCCATCTCTGGCCTTCTCTTTAAGGTGCGCTTTAAAGAGGAAAATCTTGAAGCTGCTTGCTGCAGATTGTTTGGTAGCTTTGTTCTTGGAGTACGGAAGGGTAAAGGTGCTACCCAGCTGTTGGAATCATTTTGAGTGAATTCCTTATCCATTACTTTGAGAAATTCTTTATCTTCTCTAGCAGGTGCCAACTTGTTGTCATCACTTGTGATGTTGAACACTGTAGACCTGAAACACTGAAAATAAGTGCTGCGACCATTTGGCAATATATGAGTCTTAAATGAGGATATCTTGGTAGGCCATTTCATACGGTCAATGCAGACGTTGCCTATAATAACCAAATGCAAATGGTGCATAATGCGGTCCATTAATTTGCTGACGTATTTTGTGCACTCTGAGAATGTCCCTTCCCAGCAAAAGTAGGATCTCTGCATTATTATCCAGAGCTGGTATTTCACTGGCTATGGTCCTTAGATGAGGATGATGGAGAGCAGCTTCTGGTGTAGGGATCTCCTCTCTGTTAGATGGTATCTGGTTGCATTCAACAAGTGTCGGCAAAGGTAGCTCTAGATTTCCATTTAGATAAGCTACTACAAGTCCACTGGCTCTTCTCCCTAAAACCTCTGTAATGCCACTACAAGTGCCCAGGGTATATGGGTAAGCATCTCCCTTTAGGTTAAACAGATCAAAAAGTTCTGACCTTGCAAGTGATCGGTTGCTCTGGTCGTCCAAGATGGCGTACACCTTTACAGTCTTTTCTGGCTGACCCTTGGGGTACACGTTGACTAGGCATATCCTTGCGCAGGACTTCTCCGCAAAGGTCTTCTCCGCAGACTTCTGTACATGAAGAAGATACTGTGGTAGGCTTTGCTGCTTGATCTGTGTTCTCCCCGCCATGCTTTGCTAGAGGAGGGAAATCTGTAGGTGGTGTAGGGCTGGACTGAGATGGGTGAAGAGCTTGTACGTGGTTCTCACTGTCATATTCTATGCACTTTATGGCAGTTTTACAGTCCTTAGCAATGTGTTCAGTGGAAGCACAACATCTGAAGCATACTCCAAACTTCTTTAGCAGTTCCTTGCGTTCTTGGAGTGGTTTCCTTCTGAAGCCAATACACTTCTTGAGAGGATGCGGCTTCTTATGAATAGGACATTGGCGATTGGGGTTCTCAATCTTTTCACCTTGGTTGTTCTTATAGCTGGGCTCCTCAGAAGCTGATGAGGTAGTGGGAAGAACATAAGTCTTTTTTACAGACACTGGACCTCTGTGTTTTCTGTACTCGGAACGTGGGCTGTCATATTTAGAAGGAGGTGAACCAGGGCCACTGGACTCACCATAGGAAAAGCTTGGGTCATTCTTGGATTCTGCAATGTTGCTGATAAACTCACAGAAGTAGTCAAATGGAGGAAAGGAGACTTGGTTCTCTCTTTTGTATCTTGAACCAACTGTAGTCCATTTTTCTTGAAAGCCATATGGCAGTTTGGCAACTATTTGGTTTACCCCACGAGCAGTATCCAGGTAGCTGAGACCAGGTAGGTGAGTGTCTGTCTTGGCTAGTTGAAGCTCTGAAAGTAGGTCACTAAGCTCTTGGAATTTCTGGCTGTCCTTACCAGATATCTTTGGGAAACCTTGCAACCGTTTGAAGAGAGCACTCTCAATTGCTTCAGGACTACCATAGGTACGCTCTAGTCTCTCCCAGGCAGCTGTGAGTCCTGCTGCTGGATTACCAATGTGGACAGATCTGAGTCTCTTAATACGTTCTGTGGACTGTGGGCCAAGCCACCGGATGAGTAAATCTAGCTCTTCAGCAGCGGTGATGCCAAGGTGACTAATTGCGATTCTGAAGGCACATTTCCAGCCTCTGTAGTTCTCAGGCTGGTCATCAAACCTTGTAAGTCCGGTCTTAGTAAGTTCACAGCGTAACATGTATCTTGCAAAGTCTGACATGTCTGTACGCTCTGAGCTTGGACAAGGAAGTGCTGGCTGAGTAGTGCTGGCCACATTGTTTCCAGAGTTCTGGCTAAGAAACACAGGCGTAAATGAGGCTGCATAGGCATTTAGCCCAGGAGGTGGCTTGCTATCCATAGGCTTAGCTGTGGCTTGGTAAGATGCTAGGCCATTGTTAGGGTTTGGCATCTTGGCTTGCACCTGTGTACTTCTGTGATGAGCTTGCAGAGGTGTAGGGCCATGGTTAATTATGCGGAGTGAAGTATCAGGATGATGAACAGGCAGAGTGTTGTACTGATCTTGATTTTGGGGTATTGCAGAAGGAATAATGTGTTGTTGCTGTGAAGAAATATCTGCACTGTCAGGAACAGTAGTAGCAATCTGGGGTTCACTGTTTTGGCTTAACACATAGTCTCTAGTACGTTTGAGAGGATCCTCTGCATCCATTCCGCTCAAGGCAACACTGTCTCTTTCACTCCCACTGGCTGCTCGTTCTAGGACCTTCAACCTTGCCATGGCTGTAGCGTGCTCACATTGTTTCTGCAGAGCTTCTATTTCTGCCTTTCTTCTTGCGGTATCTGTTTCTTTGGCTGCTTTCTTCTGCGCTGCATCTGCTTCCATTTGCGCCTTCTTCTGCGCTGCATCTGCTTCCATTTGCGCCTTCTTCTGTGCTGCATCTGCTTCCATTTCAGCTTTCTTCTGCGCTGCAGCTGCTTCTAATTCTGCTCTCTTTTGCGCAAAAGTGGCCTGAATCTTAGTCGCTTCAGCTTCTGCACGCGCCTTTATAAGCTGCTCACTTAGTGTGGAATATTTTGAAGATCGTGACCTAGACGTGCATTTTGAGCGTCTTGTAGACTCAGAAATACAAGATGTTGTTTCATGAAGTTGCATAATTCTTGCTTTTATTTTAGACTTAGTTTCATATATTAAGCCGTCTCGTTCAACATTAAGATGTTGGAAGTTTTGCAATTCTTCTAGACTGTCCTGAGTATTGATTCTTTTCAGAATGCAATGGTATTCTTCACATTTCAGTTTGTATTGCTCATGCATAGTGGACAGCTGCTCTAGGGCTCCCTCTAGTGGTAATACATATTCAGGCAAGCACATGGTGGAGACATGTGCCTGTAAAGTTTTCCACAGATTCATAATGTCTGATGCAAGTTCATGCTGCAGGCATTCAAGGTTCTCTCTAACCTTCCATGTAGGCTTAACAGAGCGTTTGTCCTTATCACTGGACTGCAGACTGGGGTCCATGCTTCCCTGAACTGAGTGTCCCTCAGCCATGATGCACACAGGATGGGTTACACTGAAGGAAGATGGCTGCTGCTAGCAGGTTCTATGATGAGAGTCTGCACTGTGGCTCCAGTTCACACACACTGATGATCCCTTGGACACTGCAGGAAGCTGCTATGGCTGTATCTGAAGCTGAGTCTCTGTCCCCACAGCTGTGACTGACAGTCTATGATCCTTTTCACTATTCTGACTCAACAACCTGGCTATAAGCAGGTGGGGTTATAGATAGTCTTATATCTGTGCTTCAACCAGTACTCACACCAAGTCACATACTGTCAGATAGCGTCAACTCCATTGTAGAGGCATGTCGGAAGATTCCAGCTTTATTTGGTGCAGAAACCCTGTAGAAATGCTGGTACAACGGGGTGAAAAGGATATAATATGCCAGGGGTAGCAGGAACATACAGGTACATGCACTGTCTTAACATGAAAATGGCTGCTAACATGAGGGAGAGGGGAGGAGCTACAACACTGCAGCTAGAGGACAGGAAGACAGGAGGGTCAAAAAGCAAAGCAGAATAACACATATACATGTCAATGAATAGAAACCAGACTTGGGACATGACACCTTGTGTGCTTCCCCCAGTAGTGTATAGACGCCTGTGTGTTCCCCTGGTATATATATATTATAGAAATCACTGTGGCACTCAAAAATATAGTGAAATAAAGAAGTGGTTTATTCGCCCAAAAACCGCAACGTTTCAAACTCACAAGGAATCCTTTTTCAAGCAGTGTTAAAGCACATATGGCAAAGGAAGTGTTTAAATACACAGCAAATCCTAATTAGCAACAAGTGTGTCCAATCATTAATCAATGTCACAAAAAGTCAAAACAAACATATACACGTGTAGTAACAAATCTATACATATCGTGGCAAATATACAAGTGTTTACAAACATATCGTGATAATCGCACCACGTGTACACCCATACATGGTGTTTCAAAAGTGTCATAAAGTTCATACAGTAAAAGGTAAAAAAGTTCATGAAAGAAGTTCATGCTAAATAGCACATTAAGAATCTTGGGGATCATCACTCACTCCGATCTTGATGTGGCCACGGACCCCGGGATGTTAGACAGCGCCGTTGTCACAGACCTATTGCGCATGTGCAGGATGTCAGCCAATGAACGAGCTTGCAGGGCGGCAGCCCACGTCATCGTTGAACTGGCTGAATTAACCTTATAATTGCTGTTAGGCGGAAAAACACTGTATGCTGCAGCATCAGAGAAAACATTATCAATGGAGAACTTCTTCACGTCCGGTGTGTTGCACCTGATAGCGGCCTTATCTGGACATTATCACCCGTACTGCCCCCATATTTGGCATAAAGGAAACCGGAACGACTGATGCGGGCTGCTGTAACCCAGCAACACACGCAACCAATCGGTGTTCAAGGATCCCGGACTCACATAGATGTGTATCTACGGATCCTATACACTAAATCCAATGGCTCCAACACCCAGGGTTTCCAGGTTAGTGTCCCAGCCAGACTAATAAACGTGTGGACTCCAAAAACGTAGATCTTAGCTGTCCAGTGTAAAAACGCAAATGGAAAACGCAAATGGAAAACGCAAGGTCTGAATGAGTGGTAAAGACAAAAATTGCCATCGTTGGGGGTCCGATCCAAGATCATCCTGTGGTGATGTTCCCTTCGATCCCAAAGTAATATTGCTTGAATATCTGGAAATACAGAAACCAAAATTAATAAATGCAAAAAAGTATTTATAATATATTTAAATGCCATATCTGCTTGGACCAACCAGGGGAGATCAGAAAAGCAATATTAGCCGTCATCCTTCAAGGGACTCTTATCCACAAATTCTAGGTGTGATCTTAAAGTCAACGTTCAGGCCATATGGTTTGAGGGAATTTAATTCAAATATCCAATATAGTTCCCTCCTTTTTTGTTTGGCCAATCTATCACCCCCCCCTCGTAGGAGCTAAGATGATGAGGGGGGGTGATAGATTGGCCAAACAAAAAAGGAGGGAACTATATTGGATATTTGAATTAAATTCCCTCAAACCATATGGCCTGAACGTTGACTTTAAGATCACACCTAGAATTTGTGGATAAGAGTCCCTTGAAGGATGACGGCTAATATTGCTTTTCTGATCTCCCCTGGTTGGTCCAAGCAGATATGGCATTTAAATATATTATAAATACTTTTTTGCATTTATTAATTTTGGTTTCTGTATTTTCAGATATTCAAGCAATATTACTTTGGGATCGAAGGGAACATCACCACAGGATGATCTTGGATCGGACCCCCAACAATGGCAATTTTTGTCTTTACCACTCATTCAGACCTTGCGTTTTCCATTTGCGTTTTCTTTGCGTTTTTACACTGGACAGCTAAGATCTACGTTTTTGGAGTCCACACGTTTATTAGTCTGGCTGGGACACTAACCTGGAAACCCTGGGTGTTGGAGCCATTGGATTTAGTGTATAGGATCTGTAGATACACATCTATGTGAGTCCGGGATCCTTGAACACCGATTGGTTGCGTGTGTTGCTGGGTTACAGCAGCCCGCATCAGTCGTTCCGGTTTCCTTTATGCCAAATATGGGGGCAGTACGGGTGATAATGTCCAGATAAGGCCGCTATCAGGTGCAACACACCGGACGTGAAGATGTTCTCCATATATAATGTTTTCTCTGATGCTGCAGCATACAGTGTTTTTCCGCCTAACAGCAATTATAAGGTTAATTCAGCCAGTTCAACGATGACGTGGGCTGCCGCCCTGCAAGCTCGTTCATTGGCTGACATCCTGCACATGCGCAATAGGTCTGTGACAACGGCGCTGTCTAACATCCCGGGGTCCGTGGCCACATCAAGATCGGAGTGAGTGATGATCCCCAAGATTCTTAATATGCTATTTAGCATGAACTTCTTTCATGAACTTTTTTACCTTTTACTGTATGAACTTTATGACACTTTTGAAACACCATGTATGGGTGTACACGTGGTGCGATTATCACGATATGTTTGTAAACACTTGTATATTTGCCACGATATGTATAGATTTGTTACTACACGTGTATATGTTTGTTTTGACTTTTTGTGACATTGATTAATGATTGGACACACTTGTTACTAATTAGGATTTGCTGTGTATTTAAACACTTCCTTTGCCATATGTGCTTTAACACTGCTTGAAAAAGGATTCCTTGTGAGTTTGAAACGTTGCGGTTTTTGGGCGAATAAACCACTTCTTTATTTCACTATATTTTTGAGTGCCACAGTGATTTCTATATTGTATATACTTAGCACCTATGGTCACAAGGGTGCACACTGGTAGGCACCAGAACATTTTTTAGATCATTGAGTGCTGCACCACCCTCTACTTTTTTATATATATATATATATATATATATATATATATATATATATATATAGCCCCCCTGTGTGTTCCTCCAGTAGTATATAAATCGCCTGTGTGGTTCCCCCAGTAGTATATAGACCCCCTGTGTGCTCCCCCACTTGGATATAGACCCCTCTGTGCTCATCCATTATTATATAGACCACTGTGTGCTCCCCCAGTAGTATATGGACCCCCTGTGTGCTCCCCCACTTGGATATAGACCACCTGTGTGCTCATCCAGTAGTATATAAACCCCCTGTGTGGTTCCCCCAGTAGTATATAGACCCCCTGTGTGGTTCCCCCAGTAGTATATAGACCCCCTGTGTGCTCCACCAGTATTATATAGATCCCTGTGTGCTCCACCAGTATTATATAGACCCCTGTGTGCTTCCCCAGTAGTATATAGACCACTGTGTGCTCCTCCAGCAGTATATAGACCCCTTGTGTCTTCCCCGTTATATAGCCCCACTGTGTGCTCCCCCCGTTTATATAGACCCCCGCTGTGCGCTTCCCCAGTTACACAGGCCCCAGTGTGCTCCCCCTCCCATATAGTATGTAACACAATAAAACAAACACTTATACTCACCTGGGTCCGGGCGTCTCCTCTTCTCTTCACTCTTGTGGCCGCAGGAAGGGTTTTCCCTGCGATCACAAGAGGCCGCGCTCCCCTTGTCCTGGCGCCGATGCTCCAGTGATGTCACTGGAGCGCCGGCACCACAAGGACAGAGCGGCCACTTGTGACCGCAGGGAAAACCCTTCCTGCGGCCACAAGAGTGACTGACAGGAAGGGAGCCAATGTCTCCCGCCCTGTCATTGCTGCTGCATGTAACTGTGAGCGCTCATTACGAGTGCTCATAGTTACAGTTCAGATCAAAGCAGCGAGCGGGGCAGCGACCCTGTCCAGCGGTCTTAAGCAGAAGAGAAGAGCGGGGCGTGGGGGCCCCCCCGGATGTTGGGGGCCCCAAGCGATTGCTTGGGGTGCTTGGTGCCAAAGACTGCTACTGGGTACCACCATTGTCTTACATCTCCCAGCATTCTCTGTGCTTCTTTGGTGTTAGCTAATAACACATCATAGACTCCACCATACATCTGTGACCGAGCAAATGGATATGGAGGTTATGTTATAAATACAAAGCAACAAGATAATACATCAAATAGTAGAAAGAAAGCGACACTCACCATCAGATTCGTGCAAAATTTGGTGCTTGATTTATTTCCTAATCCCCACCCAGTTATATAACTACAAAGCAACAAGATAATACAGCGAGAACCCAGTATATATGGTATCCTAATCCCTACTGTATAATATATATACAAAGCAACAAGATAATACAGCGAGAACCCAGTATACATGGTATCCTAATCCCTACTGTATAATATATATATATATATATATATATATATATATATATATATATACAAAGCAACAAGATAATACAGCGAGAACCCAGTATATATGGTATTCTAATCCCTACTGTATAATATATATACAAAGCAACAAGATAATACAGCGAGAACCCAGTATACATGGTATCCTAATCCCTACTGTATAATATATATATATATATATATATATATATATATACAAAGCAACAAGATAATACAGCGAGAACCCAGTATATATGGTATTCTAATCCCTACTGTATAATGTATATATATAGCAACAAGATAATACAGCGAGAACCCAGTATATATGGTATTCTAATCCCTACTGTATAATGTATATATATATAGCAATAAGATAATACAGCGAGAACCCAGTATACATGGTATCCTAATCCCTACTCTATAATATATATATATATACAAAGCAACAAGATAATACAGTGAGAACCCAGTATATATGGTATCCTAATCCCTACTCTATAATATATATATATATACAAAGCAACAAGATAATACAGCGAGAACCCAGTATATATGGTATCCTAATCCCTACTCTATAATATATATATATATATACAAAGCAACAAGATAATACAGCGAGAACCCAGTATACATGGTATCCTAATCCCTACTGTATAATATATATATATATATATATATATATATATATATATATATACAAAGCAACAAGATAATACAGCGAGAACCCAGTATATATGGTATCCTAATCCCTACTGTATAATGTATATATATAGCAACAAGATAATACAGCGAGAACCCAGTATATATGGTATTCTAATCCCTACTGTATAATGTATATATATAGCAATAAGATAATACAGCGAGAACCCAGTATACATGGTATCCTAATCCCTACTCTATAATATATATATATATACAAAGCAACAAGATAATACAGCGAGAACCCAGTATATATGGTATCCTAATCCCTACTCTATAATATATATATATATACAAAGCAACAAGATAATACAGCGAGAACCCAGTATATATGGTATCCTAATCCCTACTCTATAATATATATATATATATACAAAGCAACAAGATAATACAGCGAGAACACAGTATACATGGTATCCTAATCCCTACTGTATAATATATATATATATATATATATATATATATATATATACAAAGCAACAAGATAATACAGCGAGAACCCAGTATATATGGTATTCTAATCCCTACTGTATAATGTATATATATAGCAACAAGATAATACAGCGAGAACCCAGTATACATGGTATCCTAATCCCTACTCTATAATATATATATATATATATATATACAAAGCAACAAGATAATACAGCGAGAACACAGTATACATGGTATCCTAATCCCTACTGTATAATATATATATATACAAAGCAACAAGATAATACAGCGAGAACCCAGTATATATGGTATCCTAATCCCTACTCTATAATATATATATATATATACAAAGCAACAAGATAATACAGCGAGAACCCAGTATATATGGTATCCTAATCCCTACTGTATAATATATATACAAAGCAACAAGATAATACAGCGAGAACCCAGTATATATGGTATCCTAATCCCTACTCTATAATATATATATATATATACAAAGCAACAAGATAATACAGCGAGAACACAGTATACATGGTATCCTAATCCCTACTGTATAATATATATATATATATATATATATATATATATATATATATATACAAAGCAACAAGATAATACAGCGAGAACACAGTATATATGGTATCCTAATCCCTACTGTATAATATATATATACAAAGCAACAAGATAATACAGCGAGAACCCAGTATATATGGTATCCTAATCCCTACTGTATAATATATATACAAAGCAACAAGATAATACAGCGAGAACCCAGTATACATGGTATCCTAATCCCTACTCTATAATATATATATATATATACAAAGCAACAAGATAATACAGCGAGAACACAGTATACATGGTATCCTAATCCCTACTGTATAATGTATATATATAGCAACAAGATAATACAGTGAGAACCCAGTATATATGGTATCCTAATCCCTACTCTATAATATATATATATATATACAAAGCAACAAGATAATACAGCGAGAACACAGTATACATGGTATCCTAATCCCTACTGTATAATATATATATATATACAAAGCAACAAGATAATACAGCGAGAACCCAGTATACATGGTATCCTAATCCCTACTGTATAATATATATATATATACAAAGCAACAAGATAATACAGCGAGAACCCAGTATACATGGTATCCTAATCCCTACTGTATAATATATATATATATATACAAAGCAACAAGATAATACAGCGAGAACCCAGTATATATGGTATCCTAATCCCTACTGTATAATATATATATATATATACAAAGCAACAAGATAATACAGCGAGAACCCAGTATACATGGTATCCTAATCCCTACTGTATAATATATATATATATACAAAGCAACAAGATAATACAGCGAGAACCCAGTATATATGGTATCCTAATCCCTACTGTATAATATATATACAAAGCAACAAGATAATACAGCGAGAACACAGTATACATGGTATCCTAATCCCTACTGTATAATATATATATATATACAAAGCAACAAGATAATACAGCGAGAACCCAGTATATATGGTATCCTAATCCCTACTCTATAATATATATATATAGCAACAAGATAATACAGCGAGAACCCAGTATATATGGTATCTAATGTCTACTGTATAATATATATACAAAGCAACAAGATAATACAGCGAGAACCCAGTATATATGGTATTCTAATCCCTACTGTATAATATATATATATATATATATATATATGTATATATATATATATATATACAAAGCAACAAGATAATACAGCGAGAACCCAGTATATATGGTATCCTAATCCCTACTGTATAATATATATACAAAGCAACAAGATAATACAGCGAGAACACAGTATACATGGTATCCTAATCCCTACTGTATAATATATATACAAAGCAACAAGATAATACAGCGAGAACCCAGTATATATGGTATCCTAATCCCTACTCTATAATATATATATATACAAAGCAACAAGATAATACAGCGAGAACACAGTATACATGGTATCCTAATCCCTACTGTATAATATATATACAAAGCAACAAGATAATACAGCGAGAACCCAGTATATATGGTATCTAATGTCTACTGTATGTGTGTGTATATATATATATATATATATATATAATTATATATATAATTTTATTTATTTATTTTTTATTCTTTATTTCTCTTTCCAATATAAAAATACAAGGTCATTTTCTTTCCACATTATAATAAGTGAACAATGTCATGTCATATGAACAATAAAGCGCAGCTCATGATTACAATAAATATCCTTACAAAGGATTACCATATACAGCAAATATCAGAAAACATTTCCATACATTTCCACATGACATACATTGAAAAGATATGTGACCCTATGTATCCCTCTAATCCTCCCCCTCCCAGCCCATACCACCCCGAACAGCTCGGTGGGGGAAAAAAAAATTAATTAAATAAGTAAATAAATGAATACATAACCAATTCCTTCAACCTCATCCAACCAGTTATCGTTTCCCTTCTACCAGAGATCCCATTTCTTAAAGGTTGTGTCTCCTCTCCCTCCCTCCGATTCTTTGACCCCCATCAACCTGGTTTATCCACTCCTCCTGTTTTGTGGGTCCGGTAACACTCACCCAATTCCTCAGCACCACTAGCCTTGCTTGGAAAAGGAGATAGTTAATAAGGCCTCTATGCTTCTTTATGTCCCTATCTTCCCCCAATACTGCTCTTTCAAAGGACAGTACTTCAGAGAAGATCTCCCTGACTTTTAGCTCATCTGTTACCTGAGGCCAAAAGGTATTCAACACTTGACAGGACCAAAAACTATGAATAGCGGTTGCTTTTGAAACGCGTTACATCTGTGCTTATATTCAATAAATCCTCATTATACAATTCTTCGTGCCAGTGATCTTTTGCGGCAGCGCTGGCCACCATAGGAGTTTGGCAAGTTTTTTCTGTTTTATTTTCACTTGTGTTCACACGGGCCCCATCCTTGGGAGTATCCCGGAGCGCCACTCCTGGCTAGCTTTTCCTGCAGCCTGCAAGCAGACACTACAGTCACGTCGGAACCCTGTACAAATACCCCAGAGTAGGGGTGATACGCACAAAGCCCAAGGGGCTTCAAGGTGAGCCTTTAATCGTTACTACCATCTCTCTACCAAGCACCAAAGGTATTACACGAGGCGCCGCCTCCTGCTTTTTTCTCTCTCCATTATCTAGCATTTCTGGATACCGTCAGCGGTACTCTCCAGCAAGACGTCCTCTCGTCTACCAAGGCTTTGGCGACTCGACCAAATACCGTCATGGATCTTAAAGAACAAAGACTTGCACAACGAAGGAACCTCTTCAACAAATTGGTCCCCAGTACAACCACCACCACTACCCAGGCATCCGACCCAGCACCACAGCAAACAGCCAGAAATGACTGTAGTACATCGCAAGTGGCAAAAATTAAGTGCCTCTTCAATGAACTGGAAAAACTTAGTAAGTTGGAAATTCACCATCAACTTGACAGTTCTTTTTTAAATTTATACCTGTCTGAAAATATTATACCAAGGGGTCTCAGATCAAGGACCAGCACCACCTTCCCCGATGACAAGACTTTCTCCCTCAAATGGGAGGCTGCACTTACATTGTGCTCTAATACCCTAACTGAAATTCTCATCGGTAAAAGGGAGGAACTGCTTGACATTATAGCAGATAAGATCGATACCTGCATTAAGTCACTAAATGAGTTCACACACTTACCCGACTATCAACAACATGATATCAACACTACTCGTAGGATCCACCACAACGAAAAAGAAGTCCTAAACAACAAACTATCGAAACTAAACCGTGACAGACGAGACTACCAGACCAATAACATCAAGTTTTGGCTCAAAAATAGAACCTATCGAACTGACCAGCCCACCGCCTCCTCCAACATACCTACTTCCTCTAACACAACTCATGCTGCCACCCGCCCCAAGACATTCCCCAACCATAATAAACCGCCTAGCCGAGCTCGACCGTCCCACCAGTTCTCGGTCTCCAGACCCTCCTTCCACCACCCTACACAGCGTCCGTCCAATCATACTACATCTACATCCCCGGGCCCATCCATCGGTTGCCACCAATACCCACGACCGCCAGCAAACATCGCCCAAACCCAATAATTTAACAATTTCCACCATCACTGCCGCCGACTTATCTGCAGCTCCGTCCCTTCAGATACCCCAAGACCTGTTGGATGCATTTCCTCACCACAGCTCATCTCCCCCCATCCTACCCTCTGGAAGATTCAGTGACCCCACTGACCCTAATGACTCTCTTCTCACTCTACATCCCAACAACACCACCCCGCTCTGCTCCCCATCCTCTCCCACCTCCACCTTTTCACTGCGTCCTCATGACAGCACCACAATGGAGGACGTCACCCTTGACCCTATCAGGAACAGGAAATCACAGAGGTTAAAAGGGCACTTCCCACATTCCCCCTCAGTGTTTTTCCTGTTCCTGACAGGATCAAGGAACACGGAGGTTACCTGTGATCCTGTGTGGTCATGGGTTCCTGGGACAAAGGCTTGGAGCGGCTTGCGGGTCCTTCCGGATGTCTTGCCTGGCGGTAGCATCTTTTCAGGTGCCTCCGGTCCCTCACTCCCCTTGCGGCGCTCCCGGAGTTAATGCAGGGGAGTCTGAAGACGCCGCGGCACTCGGGATCCATGGCGGGTCTCCTGCAGCCTTCTCCGGTGGGTAAGATTGACTGCGCATGCGCGCGTTCCTCACGAGGGATGCGTATGCACTGTCGTAGGCACGTAGCGTGCGTCGCCTGCGTCACGCGCGTTGGTGACGTCACACGCTCACCGGGAGACTCAGCTGTTGGGAATATGCGGCGCGGCGTGGAAATGGCGCCAAATTCAAATCTCCTGCCGGCTCTCCTCTATAAAGGCTGGTGAGTAGCTGATATATGTGCCTTGTACTCCTGCATATCTTGTGCTATTATGGATGTTCAGGATGCTGAGAGAGAGGGGAGGCTGTGGAGAGAATCATACCTGCTGGCTCTGTGAGTTATACCCTGAGGGGTTCACTTACTTATTTTATGATAGCTACTCCCTTTTTGGTGATTCCCTATCATATTGTTTTGGTGTCTCTCTATCCTTAGGTGGAGAAAGAGATACCAAAAAGAGGAATGGATAAAAGATGTGTTGGATGTAATGCCAGTCTGCCGGAAATTTATACCAAAATGCTATGTAAAAACTGTTTGGCGAAGCTCAATCCTCCAACCCAGGTGTCCGTGTCTGATGAAATACGGGCAATTATCCGCCAAGAGATTCAAGCCTCTATGTCGGGAATTATGACAGTTGTTCCTATACAAAGTCCATCTGCCTCATTACCTATAATTACCCCAGGGCTATTAACTTCTGCTGTGCACTCACCTGCAAAAAAACGCAAGACCTTTGTGATATCTGACTCTGAATCTGAGAATCTCCAAGAGGACAGTGCTGAAATAGAGGATAATGTAGAGGATTGCACAGCAGAAGCGCCTACGGTTACCCCTAATAAGGAACCCACTAAGTTTTGCTTTTCATCTGAAAATTCTGAGACTCTAATTAAAGCTGTTAGAGCAGTAATGGAATTAGAAGACATTGAGCAACTATTATCAGCACAGGATGCTATGTTTGCAGGCCTAAAACCAAAAAAACGTAAAGTATTCCCTATTCATGAGTATTAAAGATCTAATCTTTTCAGAATGGAAAGAACCAGAAAAAAGGCTTCAGATTCCTAAAGAGTTTAAGTCCAGATTTGTATTTGATGAAACTGATTCTGAAACCTGGTCTACAACCCCTATGGTAGACATACCAGTAACCAAAATAATCAAAAAAAACATCATTACCATTTGAGGATGCCTCCCAATTGAAGGACTCCATGGATAGGAAAATGGAGGGTCTCCTGCGGAAATCTTGGGAAGCCTCCACTGCAATATTAAACCCTAACATCGCAGCTACGAGTGTAGCAAGATCTTTACACATCTGGCTCGAGCAATTAGAGGCTCATATTGAGGGCAAAACATCCAGGGATGAACTGCTTTCTACCATGCCAATGCTTAAAATGGCGGCTGGGTTCTTGGCTGACGCTTCAGCAGAAACCATTAGAATGGCGGCCAAGTCTGCAGCATTATCCAACGCCACTAGAAGAGCTCTTTGGCTTAAACACTGGCAGGGAGATGTTGCGTCTAAAAATAAAGTTTGTCAATTCCCCTTTCAGGGTAAACTGTTCGGCCAGGACCTGGAGGAAATCCTGGAAAAAGCGGCAGACAGGAAAACGAAGTTTCCGGATTCGGGTCAGCCAAAAGGTAAAAAACCTTTTCGTCCCTACACACAAAAAAGCAAGATTACAAAGGCAAAGGTAAATCTGGCCACTGGTCCTATCCCAAAGGAGGTAAGGGAAGAGGATTTCTCCTCAACCCTTCCTCTGACGGGAAGGACAAGTGACTCCATCAAGGTGGGGGGAAGACTATCTCACTTTGCAACACACTGGGAGGAAGTCACTCAAAACAAGTTTATCTTAAACATCTTGAGAGAAGGGTACCTCTTGGACTTCCTCTCTCTTCCCCCCCCCCCCAAAAAAAAAATTCCAAGTTACCCATTATCAATCAGACAAAATGAAAGACCAACTGATGGATGGGATAAAAGAACTGTTAAATCTAGGAGCTGTAATTCCAGTTCCTTCGGAGGAGAAAGGACTAGGACATTATTCCAGTCTATTTCTGGTTCCCAAGCCCAACGGGACATTCAGAACCATAATAAATATGAAATCCCTGAACAAGTACTTAAGGTACAAAAGGTTCAAGATGGAGACGCTGAAAACCATCACTCCTCTGATTTATCCCAATGCAGCCCTAGCTACAATCGATCTGAAGGACGCTTACTTTCATATACCCATACACAGTGTCGGACTGGGGCACCTTGGCCCACCAGGGAAATTGATTCTTGGGGCCCACCCTACATACACAGACATAATCAGCACTAGGGATGGTCCGAACTCGCCGAGGTTCGGGTTCGGCTGAACCCGAACGCTCGGCATCGGATTCCCGCTGTCTGCCCGCTCCGTGCAGCGGGCGGGTCCAGCGGGAGGACCGCCTGGAAAACTGGGATACAGCCTATGGCTATGGCTGTATCCCAGTTTTCCAGGCGTTCCTCCCGCTGGATCCTCCCGCTGCACGGAGCGGGCAGGCAGCGGGAATCATTGCGGATGGTTCGGGTTTGTACGAACTCCGTACGAACTCGGTTCGGACCATCCCTAAACAGCACCAAATCTTACACGTTAGTACAGCGACTTTGCATGGAGCTGTGTATGTGACCAGCGATACTAGTGCACTGCCAGTCACTTATACAGTTGTTACTTATCAGCTGCTGTATGTCCTGCAGGAAGTGGTGTATTCTCTCCAGTCTGACACAGTGCTCTCTGCTGCCACCTCTGTCCATGTCAGGATCTGCCCAGAACAGCAGCAAATCCCCATAGAAAGCCTCTCCTGCTCTGGACAGTTCCTGACATGGACAGAGGTGGCAGCAGAGAGCACTGTGTCAGACTGGAGAGAATACACCACTTCCTGCAGGACATACAGCAGTTGATAAGTATTGGAACACTGAAGATTTTTACACTGGAGAAGTAATATACAAATTCGTATCACTACCTTACACCAGTTAATTTGAAAAAAATATTTTTCACCAGAGTACCCCTTTAATATCAATACAAAATGTCAGACAGACATGATTAAAAGTTTAATTGGTGTCAGGGCTGAGACACCCAACACCCAAGTCTAAGGGCCCTTTTACACAGAAAGATTATCTGCCAAAGTCAGGAACAGACTATGAACAGAGATCGGGTCATAAAGGAAAGCCTGAGATTTCTGCTCTTTTCGAATCCATTTCTGGCTTTGACAGATTATCTGACAAAGATTTGAAGCCAGATAATCTTTCTGTGTAAATGGACCCTAAGGAGCCCGATTGCAATCTGGGCCATATAATAACATGTATTTCTTATGGGTTCTGCTGATAACAGGAAACGAGCTTCATATGATATAGTGGAGACTGTGACCTGTAATCAGCCGGACTGCGCACAAGGTCTGTGAGTGATGCTTCACCTGGCTGTTACTATCAGAGAGACCCCGACCAAACTAAACCTCTCATATGTCAAAACTTCATTCAAATAACAGTTAACACTTTAAAGACTGCAAATATTCATAATGAATGGCTGAGCAGGTAGTCCGTAAGTCAGGACCAGGAGAAGCAGATGGGAGTGCACCAGAGGAAAGGGAGCGGTAAGCATGGTGTCTTGGCTATGCTCCCACACTGTATTTTTGCTCAGTATTTTGCAACCAAAACCAGGAGTGGATTGAAAACACAGAGGCTTTGTTCACACTGTTGAAATTTAGTGGATGGCCGTCATTTTATGATAAATAATGGCCATTATTTCATAACAACGGCCGATGTTTTAAAATAACGCCAATTATTTACCATTATATGGCGGCCATCCACTAAATTTCAACAGTGTGAACAAAGCCTTTCTGTGTTTCCAATCCACTTCTGGTTTTGGTTGCAAAATACTCAGCAAAAATACTGTGTGTGAACCCAGCCTTTGGCCAGTTTCACACTACATATAACACCAGCCACTTTGTGACGGTGTTACTGGAGATCATCCCGGCTGGTACTGCAGTACTGGCCGGATAATTTTCATTTCTGCTGAATTCGGATGCGGGAGCACCAGTGTGCGGCCGCATCCGAATTCACCGCCGCACACTATGGAGCGTGTGGCTGGAGCTGCACTCTCCATTGTGTGAACTGACATGTCTGTATGGCCGCTATTCAATGAATAGCAGCCGCAGAAAACTGACATGTCAGTTTTTCGTGCGGCTGGAGAGTATAGTCTGTGTATACGCTCCGGCCCGGGATTCCATTCATTTCAACACTACGTATGTTTTGCATACATCACGGCCGTTGTTGCAAATTGCAACAACAGCTGTGATTTATGCAAAACATACGTAGTGTGAACATGGCCTTAAGGTGTAGTCTGACATTTTATACATGTACTAGGAGAGAAGAGAGGACACCATACAGAGCACATGGCGTATTACTGCAGGACAAATGTGTGCAAGTGACTAAACTTGCTGCTCACGTTGGGTGGTTGTGCTACAAGCCCAACACCGCCAGTCACTTTAGCTGTGGTTTATATACCTTGATGCCATCTGCAGCCCTTTAAACGGAACCAGGAGACTCGGTACAATATTTCAGCAGCGAAGACAGCACCAAAGTAGTAAAAAAAATCTTGTGACTTTATTAACTCCCTCTTGTACGAAGTTTTAACTTTACTCTAGGCTTTCTCAGGGCAAAAACCGAAACATTGTGCTAGACCAGGGATGGGGAACCTTCAGCCCTCCAGCTGTTGCAAAACTACAATTCCCATCATGCTTGGACAGCCATGTACAGGCATGATGGGAATTGTAGTTGCAACAGCTGGAGGGCCGGAGGTTCCCCATCCCTGGTCTAGAGGGTGTGAATAAAGTCACAAGATGTTTTACTACTATAGTGCTGTCTCTGCTGCTGCTCCGGAGGGGGTGCAGTCTGGTAAGGGTACAATAGTTCAGAAGAGGTTTGCACTATGGAGGCGCAGTTGTGCAGAAGATCTGTGAGGCTTAGGCGCTTATCAGCTGATTCAGGATTCTCACATCAAAGATGATAGGAGTTGTACTAGACGTAGCAGTAAGACTTAAATCAATGGATAATGCTTTTCTAAAGGAACCCTCAATAGATCTGATGATCTCATCTGATGAAACACGTCATCTATTGATTAAAGTCTTACTGTTACATCTACTACAACTCCTATCATCTTTGATGTGAGAATCCTGAATCAGCTGATCAGTGCCTAGCCTCACGGATCTCCTGCACAACTGCACCTCTACATGGTAGATATACACACACATAGGCACATTACATACTATACACTATACACATGGTAGATATACACACACATAGGCACATTACATACTATACACTATATACATGGTAGATATACACACACATAGGCACATTACATACTATACACTATATACATGGTAGATATACACACACATAGGCACATTACATACTATACACTATACACATGGTATATATACGCACACATAGGCACATTACATACTATACACTATATACATGGTAGATATACACACACATAGGCACATTACATACTATACACTATACACATGGTAGATATACACACACATAGGCACATTACATACTATACACTATATACATGGTAGATATACACACACATAGGCACATTACATACTATACACTATATACATGGTAGATATACACACACATAGGCACATTACATACTATACACTATATACATGGTAGATATACACACACATAGGCACATTACATACTATACACTATATACATGGTAGATATACACACACATAGGCACATTACATACTATACACTATATACATGGTAGATATACACACACATAGGCACATTACATACTATACACTATATACATGGTAGATATACACACACATAGGCACATTACATACTATACACTATATACATGGTAGATATACACACACATAGGCACATTACATACTATACACTATACACATGGTAGATATACACACACACATAGGCACATTACATACTATACACTATATACATGGTAGATATACACACACACACAGACACATATATAAGACTCACATGCATACACACATGACACATGTACAGACGCACACAGATGACAAAGATAGACAAATATAAACACACAATTACATGTTCAGCAGGGCAGGAAGCTCCAGGGAGTCTTCTTGTCTCCATCTTCATTTTCTCTTCTCTCAGCCAGGTCCCGGCAGCCTCTCCCCCTTTCCCTCTGCACCGACTGCACACATAGCAACAGGAAAGAGCAATGTGATTGCAGAGGGGAGGGGGATGGAGGGCCCTGCTGCTTCTGCTGCAGCTCTCGGCATCTTCCTTGTTACTGACAGGAAGAGAGCAGTGCCTGCTGGGAGCTGGTGTAAGAGAGCCCAGCAGGGGGAGGGGAGGGCTCACTAAAAAGCTCACTAAAAGAACGGCATCAGGAGCCGTTCCAGCAGTGTGAGAGCCAGCAGGGGGCCCCTTGAGCTCCCGATACTAAACAGCATCTAATCGGGAGGTCCCTCTCTGGCTCGGGGGAAGGGCCCAGCAAGGAGGAGGAGGGGGTTGGGCCCACCGGGGGATCCCCCGGCTCCCCGGTGGCCCAGTCCGAGCCTGCCCATACACCCCTCACATCAGAAATATCTCCGGTTTGCGATACAATCATCCCAGTCAGTACATCCCTTCCAATTTACAGCACTCCCATTCGGGATATCTTCAGCCCCTTGGCTATTTACGAAGGTGATGCTAGAAGCAGTAGCAAACCTAAGATTACAGGACATTACTGTAGTTCCTTACCTGGACGACCTTCTGCTTATTGCTCCATCCCCATCCATCCTCCTAGGACACATACAGCTGGTCCTAGATTATCTTCAAAAGTTAGGATGGATAATAAACTTCTCCAAGTCAGATCTTGTTCCTTCCCACAGGAAGAAATTCCTTGGCATGATTCTAGATTCCAAAGCCCAGATGACATCTCTACCGGAAGAAAAGGTCACGGCAGTGTTATCCAAAGTGGAAGATTTCAGGAAGAAATCAGTAATATCAATAAGGAAGGCTATGTCCCTGATAGGTCTGATGACATCATGTATCCCGGCAGTGCCCTGGTGCCAGCACCACTCTCGGACTCTCCAGACCAGCATGCTTCAGGTATGGGACAGATCTCCTTTATCCATAGACAAAAAGATGACTATTCCTCTAAAGGTCAAAGCTTCCCTCATCTGGTGGAAGACCAAGCAGAACCTCACCAAAAGGGGTTCGGTGGAATCCGGAAGCACCAGTTCAGGTCACCATGGACGCCAGTATGTGGGGATGGGGCGCGCATATTGAAGGTCTGCACTTCCAGGGTCAATGGCAGGAAGTTCATCGGAAACAGTCCTCAAATTACAGAGAACTGAGGGCAGTGTGGGAAGCGCTGAGGGCAGCAGAATCCCTTCTTGTCCACAAAGACATAAGAATCCTATCGGACAATGCAACTGTGGTGGCGTATCTCAGACATCAAGGGGGAACAAGGTCTACTCTTCTTCAGAGATTGACAGCAAAAATATTCTCTTGGGCAGAAATGAGAGTGTCATCTGTCGCTGCAATACATCTAAAAGGTACGGACAACATACTGGCAGATTACTTCTGGGTCCTTCCGGGAGAGTGGGAATTAAATACCCAGATATTCTCCAGCTTAGTAGAGAAATGGGGATATCCAGAGATCGACCTATTTGCTTCAAGGTCCAACAAGAAAGCACAAAAGTTCTTTTCACTAAATCCCCGGGATCACCCGGACGCACTGGATGCCCTACAGCAAAATTGGAACTTCAAACTGGCATACGCATTTCCCCCCTTTCCACTGATTGCGAGGACTCTTCAGAAGATCCACTCAAGCCAAACCTTGGTGATCCTGGTAGCTCCAATGTGGCCCAAGAGAGCTTGGTTCAGTCTCCTCAAGTCTCTAGTCATCCAGGGCCCAGTTGTTCTTCCTCTACAGGAAGACTTGTTGATCCAAGGTCCTCTACGCCATCCAAATCTGGCAGGTTTGCACCTAGCGGCATGGCTTTTGAAAAGTCCCTCCTCTCAGCTAGAGGGCTATCTGACAAAGTGATAGAGACTTTACTAAAAAACAAGAAAGAAGTCACCTCTTCAATCTACTTAAAACAATGGAAGAAGTTCTATTCTTGGTGCGGTGACTCTCCACCTGATATGCTCCATCCTGATATTCCCAGAATTTTAGATTTTCTGCAAGATGGTCTGGATAAAGGATTATCCATAAATACCCTAAAAGTCCAAGTGTCAGCTCTAGGATGTATATACAATACCCAAATAGCAGACCATAGGTGGATAAGACGCTTCTTTAAGGCAGTAGCCAGGATGAAACCCAAAATTACAAATCTAGCCCCTCCTTGGGACTTAAACACAGTCTTGTCTGGTCTCTCTAAAGAACCGTTCGAACCAATTAATGGAATTTCCCTGAAATTCCTCACCATTAAAACGGCTTTCCTAATAGCCATAACTACGGCCAGAAGAGTTGGGGAACTTCAGGCATTATCTATTATGGATCCCTTTTGTACTATTCTGGAAGACAGAATAATATTCAAACTTAACCCTTCATTCCTTCCAAAGGTCGTCACAGACTTCCACAGATCCCAAGACATTGTGGTCCCATCCTTCTGTAGTGACCCAAAAAATGGAGAAAAACTTTTTCATAATTTGGATGTAAGAAGATCTATTATCCAGTATATAGAGATGACTAAAGATCATAGGAAAGATGAGAATCTCCTACTTCAATTCCAAGGCCCCAACAAGGGCAAAAAAGCAACAAAAAGCTCCATTGCAAGATGGATCAAGACAGCCATTTGTAAAGCTTACACTACAATGGGGAAAGATCCCCCTACAGGTCTAAAGGCGCACTCTACTAGAGCCACAGCAGCTTCATGGGCAGCTAGATCAGCCTCCCTTGAACAAATTTGTAAAGCAGCCACGTGGTCTTCACCCCACACGTTCTTCAAGCACTATCGGATGCATATTGGCACTTCTCAGGACCTGGCTTTTGGGAGAAAAGTGCTCCAGGCGGTTGTCCCTCCCTGAAAGTCTAAGTTGGTATGTCTCCATTGTGGTGCTGTCATGAGGACGCAGTGAAAAGCAAGAATTATTACTCACCGATAATTCACTTTTCAGAAGCTCCTCATGACGGCACCCTTAGATTTCCCACCCTTATTAGTGTATGATCCTGTATGGTTTCGTTATAATTACACTGAGGGGGATTGTGGGAAGTGCCCTTTTAACCTCTGTGATTTCCTGTTCCTGATAGGGTCAAGGGTGACGTCCTCCATTGTGGTGCTGTCATGAGGAGCTTATGAAAAGTGAATTATCGGTGAGTAATAATTCTTGCTTTTTTACCCCCCTCAATGTTAGTCTCCACAGCCAGTCTGAATCCCCCCTTGATCAAACCCATATCGAACACGTGTCTTTTTTAGGACTCCCTCCCCAGGTCCATCAAACTCCAACCCTCCCCCCAGTGGTGAAACTAGAAACGTCAGAACTAGTTCACATAGCAGCACCACTGGGAATAAAAAGAAAAGGAAGAGAGGATCCAGAGGAGGCCTATTGTGTAAACAAAAGCGACAAAAGAAACAAAACAGATCTCCCAAGCCCCATCAACCTCCGATAACTGATCAAGTAGAAAAGGTAAAAAATTTTAACCTCTCCACACGTAACCTCAGTCACTTGGAAAAAGGTATTCTAGAAAAAGGTCTCAGCTTTTGCCCTACCAATCGAAGTAGTGACTTTGAGCTTTTCCTGGACCTTAATCGGTTCATCCGTAAACTTACCCTTAAACGCCACTTCAACATAAAAAGTATCAATCATCACACTACCGATACTACCTCTTGCGACATAATCCCGCCACCAATTGAAAGCGGACTAAAACCTAAATCCGTCTTCTATCCCATTCAAAGCAGGGGTAGTTTTTTGGAGACCTATTCCGCCTTAGTATCAGCTGACTTTGAGTATCTCACCTCTAGCACACCCACATGCAAATATAACTTATCACGTGCAGAGAATTCTACCCTCAAACAGCTATCCAAAGACACCTCTATCGTCATTAAACCAGCCGACAAAGGGGGGGGGGAATAGTCGTGCTTGACCGAGCAGACTACATCACAGAGGCTCGACGCCTCCTTTCAGACACCAAATTCTACAAATCACTCCCCTCAAACCCCCTGTCTTCTTACCATACGGATTACCAACTACTCATCACCAAAGGCATCTCTACAGGAGTTCTGAATGAACAAGAGTCTGGATATCTTATGGTCACTGAACCATCATTATCCCTATTTTACTATCTTCCCAAAGTCCATAAAAATCCTTTGCGACCACCGGGAAGACCTATTATCTCCGGCATTAACTCCCTCACTAGTAACCTATTACACTACGTGGACATACACTTACAAAAACATGTCAAATGCCTTGAATCATACACCCGAGATGCCTCCCATTTCATTGAAAAAATTACTCCAATCCCGTGGAAAGAGAACTACGTCTTCCTCACTATGGACATATCTTCCCTGTACACGGTCATTGACCACGACCTTGGGATTAATGCTGTATCTCACTTTCTTCACACTGACTCCACCATGCCTAGTGTACAGGTTGACTTCATTCTGGAATCAATTAATTTCATTCTGAAACACAATATCTTTCATTTTGATGATAATATATACCAACAGCAGTGCGGGACCGCGATGGGCAGCAAATTCGCACCAAGTTTTGCGAATCTTTTTGTCGGCCTTTTCGAACTCGACATCATCTATAGGCACCATCTTTTTGATAAATGTGTCACTTATCTGCGGTACATTGATGACATTTTCATCATCTGGAGCGGTACCACCGAAGAACTTGAGAAATTCATCCTAGACATCAACACTAACAATTGGGGTTTAGAGTTCACACATAACTCGTACACCAATCACGCTGAATTCTTAGATATAGTTGTCTTTCATGAAAGGGATAATATTTACACCAAAACCTTCTTTAAGTCAGTTGACAGCAACAGTTATTTACACTACAAAAGTGCCCACTATAGGAAATGGATCACCAACATTCCTTTTGGTCAATTTAGGCGTATAGCAATTGCTCCAATACAAAAGACTACAATCAGCAAAGTAAGATCATAACTAAGAGATTTCTGGCCAAAGAATATCCCCCGTCTGTGGTGAAACAATCAGCCCTGAGAGCAAAAGCACTAAGCCAGAAACAATGTCTACAATCGGGCAAAAAAGACACCAGCATCCCTACAGAATACGGTCTTAACTTCATTACCACTTTCTCTTCGGACCATAAGGCCATCAAGAGTATCCTAAACAAACACTGGGGTATACTTGGCCAAGATCCTTTCCTCTGCGACGTAGTACCCACTAAACCCGCTGTCACCTACAGAAGATCGTCATCCCTGAAGAATATTCTGGCTCCCAGCAAACTTAGAAGAATCAAACCCCAAAATACCATCACATCCCTTTTACCTCCAATCCTCGGCAGTTTTAAATGTGGCGTTAGATCTTGTAAATGTTGTTTGAACATCACACATAAAGCCACACAATTTGGGTCCCAGGCCACAGGTGAAACTTTTCCAATCAAATCTTTCCTAAACTGCGGATCAAATTACGTCATCTACCTGCTTGAGTGCCGCTGTGGAATACAATATGTGGGCCGTACCACCCAAAACCTTCGCAGTAGAATGAATCAACACAGAGCCAATGTCGAAAAGGGATTCATTCTACATAGCGTCTCCAGACACGCCACCCAATGCACTAAATGCAGCTTTTGTCCCTTCCGAATCACCCCCATTGAACAAGTTCCCCCGGGGGGTCACAGGTTCCAGACACTGAGAAAAAGGGAAAATTTTTGGATTTTCAAACTTAAAACCCTGGTTCCCAAGGGGCAAAACGAGTAGATAGAAAATGTACAGTAAGTTATGTTGTTCCTGGTAGTTCTGCTTGTCTTTTATCATGCTACTGATTTTACTATATATGTTTTTTACTATATATGTCTTCTCCCAAGTATGTTATTTTATACGCATTTAGATGTCAGTCCAGTGAATCCATTATCTATATAATTTATTCATCTATTTTACATTCATTTCTCTCCCAGCTTATTTTATGGTATGAGGGTCACTTCTCATTATCAACACATAGATCTTATTTTAAATCATATAAATTTGCATGCTATTTACCATCCCCTCCCTTACTTACATCTCATCCAGTGACATGGGGTCAACCCCCCCCCCCTCCCTTTCTCTACCAATTTACCGTAGATACACCACCTTTTAGTATATATCATTATATTATTTTATTACCAAGCTATCTTATTGCGAATCTTATTTCATTGATTGTATTGTATATATATTCTGACCAATCATCCTTCATGTGTTTACGTATTTACATGGCTTTATTTCATGTTTTCATGTATATTTTTTCAATTGAATATTTTTCTATTGCATATTTGCCTAATAGTCCATTATGAATTCCCTCATGCCATGATCATATATTTTGATCTACTCCTACCCTGTACATTCCCCCAGTGCGTCGCATGGCACTCCAGACACAGAACTCCCGTGCCGGTACTATGCCGATACCTACGGAGATTCCTTCCATCAGAAGCGCACAGCTGTTGTACTACGCCACGGTCCCATGGGGAATCGGGGCTGTACTTCATCCACGAGCTGCCACGCTCCTATTGGATCTACAGATCTACGGGGGCTCCTGATTGGCCTCTGCTACCCCACGTGACTCCCAGCTGCCGACTCACTGTAACTACTAATGTATTATGTTTACTAACACTGCCACATTATCCCCAAAGCGGCAGCGAATCCACCGCTACCGTGTTTCTCTACACAGTACATACAAATCAGGTTTTTTCTTATATGTATCGATCCTCTAGCCTGTTAATATTACAGTCACTTTATAATGTTGTTTACCTCTGTTTTTACTGTATCCTAGCAACTAAAGTGGGCGGGATTGGCGCCCTTTTTTAGCATTGTGTATCCTTTTTAAACCCAGCCGTTCACCTTAACATGTATGCACTTTGTCTGATGAAGAAAGCGGTTGCTTTTGAAACGCGTTACATCTGTGCTTATATTCAATAAATCCTCATTATACAATTCTTGGTGCCAGTGATCTTTTGCGGCAGCGCTGGCCACCATAGGAGTTTGGCAAGTTTTTTCTGTTTTATTTTCACTTATGAATTAGTCCCGCCTCTTCCATGCCACATCTATGACACTTAGATTCGTTACGAAGACCAATACGTTTCATAAGCACCGGGGTGTAGTAAGATCTATGTAATATTTTAAACTGAGTAAGTCTGTGTTCTGGGTTTGAGGATTCCCTCACTACTCCCCCAACTATACTATCCCAACACTCCTCAGTGAGAGGATAGTATATCCTTCTCCCATTGCTTCCTAAACCCATTTTAGTGCATTATCATACTTCTGTTCCAAAAGTATTTTATATATTTTAGAAATTACGTGCCGCCCCCCATCTAAACTTTTTATCTTCTCCACACCCACAGAGTGCATAACAGTAAATAATTCTTTATTTTGTGTTTTTACAGCTGCATTTTTCAGTGAATAATATCTAAAAACGTGGGCCCAATCCCGATTATCCCCTAACCTCTCGCTCTTTATAAGAAGCCCATCTGTAAAAAAATCAGTAACCTTCCATAGTGACTTCTGTTTCCAGAAAGCCTGGGAGGGGAGCTTCAAAAATTCTTTAAAGTTACAATTATCCCAAATTTCCGTGAACTCCAAACTGTGCTTTGTCCTACACATTCTCTTAATCTCCCTCCATACCTTACGTGTGAGTTCCCCAAACCAATCCCTTCCCACACCTTTCACTGTCAGAGCACCAGCTACTAGTAATACACAGATATCCTTATATCTAACTCAGCCCTCCCACTTTGTCCCAAAAAAACCAATATTCTTACTACCCAATATAAACGCAAGTTGTAACGCCAGGTAATATAATTTAAAGTCAGGGAGACTGAACCCCCCCCCCCCCCGGCCCTAATGGATGGACAGAAGTGCGATTATTTTAGTCAAATTCTTTTTCTTCCCCATATCAGTCTTTTCAGAACTTGCTCCAGTCCCTTGAACCACTTGTCTTTAATCCATATTGAGGATGCGGACAAGTAGAACCCGATCTGGGGAAGAATCACCATTTTAATCAGGGCTATCCTTGATGTCATAGAGCGGGAGCCTCTCCCAAACTCTAACCTTTTCCTCGGTTTTCTTCACAATTTTATTAGGATTACTTTCCTTAAATCTACCAGAGTCTGCTGTTATCACTACACCGAGATATTCTAGCCCTTTATCTACAGCTAAGATCTTGACATCCTTAATGGGATTACATATAGGTTCATCTAGGGGGAGCACCGACCACTTGGTCCAATTTATCTCCAGGCCCATAGGGCCACCCATTTTCCGAAATCCCTCCATAATACTCTCCAAGCAATCTCTGGGCCTGGAGACATAAAGGAGCAATTCGTCTGCGTACAACAAAATCTTCTCTTTATACCCTCTCACCCCAAACCCCTGGAACGGACAGCACTCCCTAATCCACTCTGCCAAGGGCTCCACATATAAGCAGAATAACATAGGAGAGAGGGGGCAACCTTGCCTGGTTCCTCTATTTATCCTAAAGGGTAGGGACGGCGTTCCATTTACACTAACCCGGGCTTGTGGATTCCTATAAAGTAGTTGGATCATGCTCAGGAATAAATCCCCAAAACCAAACTTACCAAGGGCCTTCCATGGGTATGGCCGTTCTACTCGATCGATTGTTGCCACCAAGGCTCTATCATCCCCCTCCTTTATTTGCATATTTATGTATGTGCGTTTAATGTTAGTGAAAACGGTTCGTCCAGGCATAAATCCACTTTGATCCTCCTTAATTAAATCCTCAACCACCGTCCCCATTCTTCTAGCAAGAAATTTAGAAAAAAATTTTATAATCAGTATTCAGGAGTGAGATTGGGCGGTGTGCCTCAACCTCCGATGCCTCTTTACCCTTTTTTATTATTAAAATAATGGTTGCCTCCTCCATTGAACCAGGTAGTGCCCCCTCTTGGCAGGATTCATTTAGAACCCTAGACAGAAGTGGAGAGAGTATCCTAGCAAGTCTGCGGTAAAATTCATAAAGGAGGCCATCCGGACCAGGGGCAAAGTTCCCTTTAATAGAGGCCAAAGTATCCTCCAGTTCAGATGTAGTGATGGGCTCCTCAAGTTGTAGTTTCTGCTCCGCCTTTAATGTAGGAAGGGTAATCTGGGCAAACATTTCGCTCTCTAGGATATCTAAACTGGGATTAGAAGATGTATAAAGCCGGGAGAAATAATTTCTAAATATTTCCTTAATCTGCATTGGGTCCCTGATAATTCCCCACCTTCCCCCCGAACAACTTTAATCTCGTTTATCTCTCTCTGATTTTTAACTAGATCAGCCAGTAGCTTCCCTGGTCTATTCCCCAACGCATACACTTTCCTATCCCAGAAAAGCCTCTTGTTCTCTACCTTATTCCTTATATATTTGGCGTACTCCTCTTGTGCTATCTTTAGTTCAAGACAGCTTGGGTCGGGGTCCCCGGAGTATATCTCCTGTGCTTGTTGTACTTTTTGTAAGAACTGTACCTCTCTAGCCCGGAATTCCTTTTTCTTAACACTAATCTCCTTAAAGTACACCCCCCTCACATAGGCTTTTAATGTGTCCCAAACCACCTGTATTGTCGATGTACCCATATTACCCAATAAACTAATTTCCTTCCCCATTCTCTCATCGTTATTTAAGAAATACAACCACTGCGGATTGAGTCTGAACTGCACCCTTGTGTCTCGGCCCCCCAGTCTCCCATACTAACGGAACATGGTCTGAAACAGTTTTAGGAGCATAGAAGACTCTACTCAGTTCCCTGAGCCCGCAGTGGTTGCATAACAAAAGATCTATCCTTGAAGCTGCACTATATGAAGAACTGAAACATGAAAAAATGTTAGTGTTTGGGTGTAAAAACCTCCAGGCATCAACCCAACCCCCTTCCTCCGCAAAGTTTTTAAGTGGGGAATTAGCTGTAACCCCTTTCCTAGCTGAAGACCTCCTATCTCGTGGTTCCATTACGCAATTATAATAGCCTGTTACATACACCGATACACGTAAGTAAAGATCACGGCACTGCTCTCTATCGGTGGCTTACTTATGGGATATTGCCATGCACTATGGACTATGCCTCAGTCGCCTATGGGGTGCTCTTCGTACAATAGTATATAAACAGTCCTAACATTGTTAGCGCTGTGAAAGTGATATGGCGTCTGCCCGCATGTTTTGATGCCTCCATGGACTTTTAACTGCATATGTTGTGAATAAAAAAGTCATTGTGCCACATATGGGTGAGTGCCCTTATCTTTCACATATGGGTGAGTGCCCTTATCTTTCTTTCTCTCTGCTTGGACCGTTACATACACCTTCTAAGCACCAACTGTTCAGATGACTTTAAGCCTGTAAGCAATAATATTGCAACGGAAGGATCCCCAAAGGTCCAGGCAGATTATTCCCACCGACTTGCGTATTGGTTTCATACGTATCGCCTGATAATGCTATAAACAAAAACATATAAAAAAAAGGATTTAAGGTTGTATCCCAACAGCAGTTCATTATCTTTACCACTGTCTCAGACCGGGACCGTAACTTTGTCCCTATGCATTTGTCCCATAGGTAAAGGCAGAGGGATTGTCAGAGTGTACGGGCAGCGCCCCTCCCAGAGAGCATATAGTTAAACACCATTCTGGCCAGAGCTTCCACTTATTTGCTTTGTAGTTTCACACCTTTATCCAGCGTCTGGCCTCCAAATACCTGTGTATGACATAGGTCCAGTCCAGATCACATAGGTGAATGTATCATACTCCCAGCTGCCAGTGAATGTATAAGAGTTTCAGCTCTTGCTGAGGTCAGGCAGCTGCCCGGCGGGGCTGCACTAAGGGGACAGTCTGGGGGAGACAAACAAAGATTGGCCGTTAGCCTAGAGCCTTTCCTCCTTGAGCCGCTGGTGGGTGAGCCAGTTTGTTACCTTGCAAGGTCAGCGACCAGGAACAAGCTCCATGCAGCTCTGACATGGGGGAGGTCAGCGCACTATCCAGTGTGCACATGCTGCCCTTTTATATGGCCTCCTCAGGCAGTCTCCAACGAGCACCGAGCCTCCCGCAGCCGATTCCGAGCCAGTGGCCCCCGGAACAGGACCACCGCATCACCACCTCCATACCCTGCTCGTACAAGCGGTGAGCCGGAGGTGAGCTCTCTGCAAACGCTGCTGTGTATTCGCGGCGTTCCATTGCTCTGGTCTGGCTCTCCCAGCAGGCCACGCTTCCTTGCGTCATCCAGCCAGCAAGCGACCTCCCTGTCAGGTGACCGCGCCTCCGCTTCAGCTCCACAGCAACCGCACCATAACAGCCGCAGGCTCGGTCTCCAGCACCGCTTCCCCATCTCAGCCTACCAGGCCAGATCCACGCGCCAGGCCCCGATCCACGGCGCCCCAAGGACACGTCCCCCACCCGGCCAAAGCCGCATCAACGGTCAGTCCCAGCGCATTCGGGCAGGTGGATGGGTGGAAGGTAGGAGCGATCGCAGCGGCGTTACGTCATGCCGCACATGCTCCGAGAGCTGAATCCCCACTGTATAATATATATAGATACAAAGCAACAAGATAATACAGCGAGAACCCAGTATACATGGTATCCTAATCCCTACTGTATAATATATATATATACAAAGCAACAAGATAATACAGTGAGAACCCAGTATACATGGTATCCTAATCCCTACTGTATAATGTATATATATATATATATATATATATACAAAGCAACAAGATAATACAGCGAGAACCCAGTATACATGGTATCCTAATCCCCACTGTATAATATATATATATATATAAAGCAACAAGATAATACAGCGAGAACACAGTATACACGGTATCCTTATCCCCATTTACGCCCCTGCAGCCTGGGCCTTAGCGCAAATGGGCGTAAATGTAGGCCCTGCTGGGGTACTGGTCTATGAAATGGGCCCACGAGCTGAGCTCGCCCATAGCGGGTGAGGACCGGCTGCTATCTGCAGCCAGGCGCTCACCCTCAATGGCAGGCTGCCGCAATGTGCGACTACCCGCCATTAACCCCTTAAATGCAGTGACTGCAGTGTTTAAGTGTAAGTGACCGGAGCATCTCCAGTCACTTACCAATTGGGAACTGATCCCTGCTATGCTATGGCCACAAGCAGGCTCTATCAGAAGATCACAGATAATACTGATCCCTGCTATGCTATGGCCACAAGCAGGCTCTATCAGAAGATCACAGATAATACTGATCAGTGCTATGGCTACAGGCAGGCTGTATGTAATGATCACAGATAACACTGATCAGTGCTATGGCTACAGGCAGGCTGTATGTAATGATCACAGATAACACTGATCAGTGCTATGCTATGGCCACAGACAGGCTGTATGTAATGATCATAGATAACACTGATCACTGCTATGGCCACAGGCAGGCTGTATGTAATGATCACAGATAACACTGATCAGTGCTATGCTATGGCCACAGACAGGCTGTATGTAATGATCATAGATAACACTGATCAGTGCTATGCTATGGTCACAGGCAGGCTATATGTAATGATCACAGATAACACTGATCAGTGCTATGGCCACAGGCAGGCTGTATGTAATGATCACAGATAACACTGATCAGTGCTATGCTATGGCCACAGGCAGGCTGTATGTAATGATCACAGATAACACTGATCAGTGCTATGGCCACAGGTAGGCTGTATGTAATGATCACAGATAACACTGATCAGTGCTATGGCCACAGGCAGGCTGTATGTAATGATCACAGATAACACTGATCAGTGCTATGGCCACAGGCAGGCTGTATGTAATGATCACAGATAACACTGATCAGTGCTATGGCCACAGGCAGGCTGTATGTAATGATCACAGATAACACTGATCCCTGCTATGGCCACAGGCAGGCTGTATGTAATGATCACAGAAAACACTGATCAGTGCTATGGCCACAGGCAGGCTGTATGTAATGATCACAGATAACACTGATCAGTGCTGTGCTATGGCCACAGGCAGGCTGTATGTAATGATCACAGATAACACTGATCAGTGCTATGGCCACAGGCAGGCTGCATGTAATGATCACAGATAACACTGATCAGTGCTATGGCCACAGGCAGGCTCTATGTAATGATCACAGATAACACTGATCAGTGCTATGGCCACAGGCAGGCTGTATGTAATGATCACAGATAACAATGATAAGTGCTATGGCCACAGGCAGGCTGTATGTAATGATCACAGATAACACTGATCAGTGCTATGCTATGGCCACAGGCAGGCTGTATGTAATGATCACAGATAACACTGATCAGTGCTATGGCCACAGGCTGTATGTAATGATCACAGATAACACTGATCAGTGCTATGGCCACAGGCAGGCTGTATGTAATGATCACAGATAACACTGATGAGTGCTATGGCCACAGGCAGGCTGTATGTAATGATCACAGATAACACTGATCAGTGCTATGGCCACAGGCAGGCTCTATGTAATGATCACAGATAACACTGATCAGTGCTATGGCCACAGGCAGGCTCTATGTAATGATCACAGATAACACTGATCAGTGCTATGGCCACAGGCAGGCTGTATGTAATGATCACAGATAACACTGATCAGTGCTATGCTATGGCCACAGGCAGGCTCTATGTAATGATCACAGATAACACTGATCAGTGCTATGCTATGGCCACAGGCAGGCTGTATGTAATGATCACAGATAACACTGATCAGTGCTATGGCCACAGGCAGGCTGTATGTAATGATTACAGATAACACTGATCAGTGCTATGCCCACAGGCAGGCTGTATGTAATGATCACAGATAACACTGATCAGTGCTATGCCCACAGGCAGGCTGTATGTAATGATCACAGATAACACTGATCAGTGCTATGCTATGACCACAGGCTGTATGTAATGATCACAGATAACACTGATCAGTGCTATGGCCACAGGTAGGCTGTATGTAATGATCACAGATAACACTGATCAGTGCTGTGGCCACGGGCAGGCTGTATGTAATGATCACAGATAACACTGATCAGTGCTATGGCCACAGGCAGGCTGTATGTAATGATCACAGATAACACTGATCAGTGCTATGGCCACAGGCAGGCTGTATGTAATGATCACAGATAACACTGATCAGTGCTATGGCCACAGGCAGGCTGTATGTAATGATCACAGATAACACTGATCAGTGCTATGGCCACAGGCAGGCTGTATGTAATGATCACAGATAACACTGATCAGTGCTATGCTATGGCCACAGGCAGGCTGTATGTAATGATCACAGATAACACTGATCAGTGCTGTTCTATGGCCACAGGCAGGCTGTATGTAATGATCACAGATAACACTGATCAGTGCTATGGTCACAGGCTGTATGTAATGATCGCAGATAACACTGATCAGTGCTATGGCCACAGGCAGGCTGTAGGTAATCACAGATAACACTGATCAGTGCTATGGCCACAGGCAGGCTGTATGTAATGATCACAGATAACACTGATCAGTGCTGTGCTATGGCCACAGGCAGGCTGTATGTAATGATCACAGATAACACTGATCAGTGCTGTGCTATGGCCACAGGCAGGCTGTATGTAATGATCACAGATAACACTGATCAGTGCTATGGCCACAGGCAGGCTGTATGTAATGATCACAGATAACACTGATCAGTGCTATGGCCACAGACAGGCTGTATGTAATGATCACAGATAACACTGATCAGTGCTATGCTATGGCCACAGACAGGCTGTATGTAATGATCACAGATAACACTGATCAGTGCTATGGCCACAGGCAGGCTGTATGTAATGATCACAGATAACACTGATCAGTGCTGTGGTCACAGGCAGGCTGTATGTAATGATCACAGATAACACTGATCAGTGCTATGGCCACAGGCAGGCTGTATGTAATGATCACAGATAACCACTGATCAGTGCTATGGCCACAGGCAGGCTGTATGTAATGATCACAGATAACACTGATCAGTGCTATGGCCACAGGCAGGCTGTATGTAATGATCACAGATAACACTGATCAGTGCTATGCCCACAGGCAGGCTGTATGTAATGATCACAGATAACACTGATCAGTGCTATGGCCACAGGCAGGCTGTATGTAATGATCACAGATAACACTGATCAGTGCTATGGCCATAGGCAGGCTGTACGTAATGATCACAGATAACACTGATCCCTGCTATGGCCACAGGCAGGCTGTATGTAATGATCACAGATAACAGTGATCAGTGCTATGCTATGCCCACAGGCAGGCTGTATGTAATGATCACAGATAACACTGATCAGTGCTATGGCCACAGGCAGGCTGTATGTAATAATCACAGATAACACTGATCAGTGCTATGGCCACAGGCAGGCTGTATGTAATGATCACAGATAACAATGATCAGTGCTATGCTATGGCCACAGGCAGGCTGTATGTAATGATCACAGATAACACTGATCAGTGCTATGCTATGGCCACAGGCAGGCTGTATGTAATGATCACAGATAACACTGATCAGTGCTATGCTATGGCCACAGGCAGGCTGTATGTAATGATCACAGATAACACTGATCAGTGCTATGGCCACAGGCAGGCTGTATGTAATGATCACAGATAACACTGATCAGTGCTATGCTATGGCCACAGGCAGGCTGTATGTAATAATCACAGATAACACTGATCAGTGCTATGGCCACAGGCAGGCTGTATGTAATGATCACAGATAACACTGATCAGTGCTATGGCCACAGGCAGGCTGTATGTAATGATCACAGATAACACTGTTCAGTGCTATGGCCACAGGCAGGCTGTATGTAATGATCACAGATAACACTGATCAGTGCTGTGCTATGGCCACAGGCAGGCTGTATGTAATGATCACAGATAACACTGATCAGTGCTATGCTATGGCCACAGGCAGGCTGTATGTAATGATCACAGATAACACTGATTAGTGCTATGGCCACAGACAGGCTGTATGTAATGATCACAGATAACACTGATCAGTGCTATGGCCACAGGCTGTATGTAATGATCACAGATAACACTGATCAGTGCTATGGCCACAGACAGAGGCTCTATGTAATGATCACAGATAAAACTGATCAGTGCTATGGCCACAGGCAGGCTGTATGTAATGATCACAGATAACACTGATCAGTGCTATGGCCACAGGCAGGCTGTATGTAATGATCACAGATAACACTGATCAGTGCTGTGGCCACAGGCAGGCTGTATGTAATGATCACAGATTACACTGATCAGTGCTATGGCCACAGGCAGGCTGTATGTAATGATCACAGATAACACTGATCAGTGCTATGCCCACAGACAGGCTGTATGTAATGATCACAGATAACACTGATCAGTGCTATGGCCACAGGCAGGCTGTATGTAATGATCACAGATAACACTGATCAGTGCTATGCAGTGGCCACAGGCAGGCTGTATGTAATGATCACAGATAACACTGATCAGTGCTATGGCCACAGGCAGGCTGTATGTAATGATCACAGATAACACTGATCAGTGCTATGGCCACAGGCAGGCTGTATGTAATGATCACAGATAACACTGATCAGTGCTATGGCCACAGGCAGGCTGTATGTAATGATCACAGATAACACTGATCAGTGCTATGCTATGGCCACAGGCAGGCTGTATGTAATGATCACAGATAACACTGATCAGTGCTATGGCCACAGGCAGGCTGTATGTAATGATCACAGATAACACTGATCAGTGCTATGCAGTGGCCACAGGCAGGCTGTATGTAATGATCACAGATAACACTGATCAGTGCTATGGCCACAGGCAGGCTGTATGTAATGATCACAGATAACACTGATCAGTGCTATGGCCACAGGCAGGCTGTATGTAATGATCACAGATAACACTGATCAGTGCTATGGCCACAGGCAGGCTGTATGTAATGATCACAGATAACACTGATCAGTGCTGTGCTATGGCCACAGGCAGGCTGTATGTAATGATCACAGATAACACTGATCAGTGCTATGCTATGGCCACAGGCAGGCTGTATGTAATGATCACAGATAACACTGATCAGTGCTATGGCCACAGGCAGGCTGTATGTAATGATCACAGATAACACTGATCAGTGCTATGGCCACAGGCAGGCTGTATGTAATGATCACAGATAACACTGATCAGTGCTATGGCCACAGACAGGCTGTATGTAATGATCACAGATAACACTGATCAGTGCTATGGCCACAGGCAGGCTGTATGTAATGATCACAGATAACACTGATCAGTGCTATGGCCACAGGCTGTATGTAATGATCACAGATAAAACTGATCAGTGCTATGGCCACAGGCAGGCTGTATGTAATGATCACAGATAACACTGATCAGTGCTATGCTATAACCACAGGCAGGCTGTATGTAATGATCACAGATAACACTGATCAGTGCTATGGCCACAGGCAGGCTGTATGTAATGATCACAGATAACACTGATCAGTGCTATGGCCACAGGCAGGCTGTATGTAATGATCACAGATAACACTGATCAGTGCTATGGCCACAGGCAGGCTGTATGTAATGATCACAGATAACACTGATCAGTGCTATGGCCACAGGCAGGCTGTATGTAATGATCACAGATAACACTGATCAGTGCTATGGCCACAGGCAGGCTGTATGTAATGATCACAGATAACACTGATCAGTGCTATGGCCACAGGCAGGCTGTATGTAATGATCACAGATAACACTGATCAGTGCTATGGCCACAGGCAGGCTGTATGTAATGATCACAGATAACACTGATCAGTGCTATGGCCACAGGCAGGCTGTATGTAATGATCACAGATAACACTGATCAGTGCTATGGCCACAGGCAGGCTGTATGTAATGATCACAGGATAACACTGATCAGTGCTATTGGCCACAGGCAGGCTGTATGTAATGATCACAGATAACACTGATCAGTGCTATGGCCACAGGCAGGCTGTATGTAATGATCACAGATAACACTGATCAGTGCTATGGCCACAGGCAGGCTGTATGTAATGATCACAGATAACACTGATCAGTGCTATGGCCACAGGCAGGCTGTATGTAATGATCACAGATAACACTGATCAGTGCTGCTATGGCCACAGGCAGGCTGTATGTAATGATCACAGATAACACTGATCAGTGCTATGGCCACAGGCAGGCTGTATGTAATGATCACAGATAACACTGATCAGTGCTATGGCCACAGGACAGGCTGTATGTAATGATCACAGATAACACTGATCAGTGCTATTGGCTACAGGGCAGGCTGTATGTAATGATCACAGATAACACTGATCAGTGCTATGGCCACAGGCCAGGCTGTATGTAATGATCACAGATAACACTGATCCAGTGCTATGGCCACAGGCAGGCTGTATGTAATGATCACAGATAACACTGATCCATTGCTATGGCCACAGGCAGTCTGTATGTAATGATCACAGATAACACTGATCAGTGCTATGGCCACAGGCAGGCTGTATGTAATGATCACAGATAACACTGATCAGTGCTATGGCCACAGGCAGGCTGTATGTAATGATCACAGATAACACTGATCAGTGCTGGCTATGGCCACAGGCAGGCTGTATGTAATGATCACAGATAACACTGATCAGTGCTATGGCCACAGGCAGGCTGTATGTAATGATCACAGATAACACTGATCAGTGCTATGGCCACAGGCAGGCTGTATGTAATGATCACAGATAACACTGATCAGTGCTATGCCCACAGGCAGGCTGTATGTAATGATCACAGATAACACTGATCAGTGCTATGGCCACAGGCAGGCTGTATGTAATGATCACAGATAACACTGATCAGTGCTATGGCCACAGGCAGGCTGTATGTAATGATCACAGATAACACTGATCAGTGCTATGGCCACAGGCAGGCTGTATGTAATGATCACACATAACACTGATCAGTGCTATGGCCACAGGCAGGCTGTATGTAATGATCACAGATAAAACTGATCAGTGCTATGGCCACAGGCAGGCTCTATGTAATGATCACAGATAACACTGATCAGGGCTATGGCCACAGGCAGGCTGTATGTAATGATCACAGATAACACTGATCAGTGCTGTGCTATGGCCACAGGCAGGCTGTATGTAATGATCACAGATAACACTGATCAGTGCTATGGCCACAGGCAGGCTGTATGTAATGATCACAGATAACACTGATCAGTGCTATGGCCACAGGCAGGCTCTATGTAATGATCACAGATAACACTGATCAGTGCTATGGCCACAGGCAGGCTGTATGTAATGATCACAGATAACACTGATCAGTGCTATGGCCACAGGCAGGCTGTATGTAATGATCACAGATAACACTGATCAGTGCTATGGCCACAGGCAGGCTGTATGTAATGATCACAGATAACACTGATCAGTGCTATGCTATGGCCACAGGCAGGCTGTATGTAATGATCACAGATAACACTGATCAGTGCTATGGCCACAGGCAGGCTGTATGTAATGATCACAGATAACACTGATCAGTGCTATGGCCACAGGCAGGCTGTATGTAATGATCACAGATAACACTGATCAGTGCTATGGCCACAGGCAGGCTCTATGTAATGATCACAGATAACACTGATCAGTGCTATGGCCACAGGCAGGCTGTATGTAATGATCACAGATAACACTGATCAGTGCTATGCTATGGCCACAGGCAGGCTGTATGTAATGATCACAGATAACACTGATCAGTGCTATGCTATGGCCACAGGCAGGCTGTATGTAATGATCACAGATAACACTGATCAGTGCTATGGCCACAGGCAGGCTGTATGTAATGATCACAGATAACACTGATCAGTGCTATGGCCACAGGCAGGCTGTATGTAATGATCACAGATAACACTGATCAGTGCTATGGCCACAGGCAGGCTGTATGTAATGATCACAGATAACACTGATCAGTGCTGCTATGGCCCCCGGCAGGCTGTATGTAATGATCACAGATAACACTGATCAGTGCTATGGCCACAGGCAGGCTGTATGTAATGATCACAGATAACACTGATCAGTGCTATGGCCACAGGCAGGCTGTATGTAATGATCACAGATAACACTGATCAGTGCTATGGCCACAGGCAGGCTGTATGTAATGATCACAGATAACACTGATCAGTGCTATGGCCACAGGCAGGCTGTATGTAATGATCACAGATAACACTGATCAGTGCTATGGCCACAGGCAGGCTGTATGTAATGATCACAGATAACACTGATCAGTGCTATGGCCACAGGCAGGCTCTATGTAATGATCACAGATAACACTGATCAGTGCTATGGCCACAGGCAGGCTGTATGTAATGATCACAGATAACACTGATCAGTGCTATGGCCACAGGCAGGCTGTATGTAATGATCACAGATAACACTGATCAGTGCTATGGCCACGGGCAGGCTGTATGTAATGATCTAAGATAACACTGATCAGTGCTATGGCCACAGGCAGGCTGTATGTAATGATCACAGATAACACTGATCAGTGCTATGGCACAGGCAGGCTGTATGTAATGATTCACAGATAACACTGATCAGTGCTATGGCCACAGGCAGGCTCTATGTAATGATCACAGATAACACTGATCAGTGCTATGCTATGGCCACAGGCAGGCTGTATGTAATGATCACAGATAACACTGATCAGTGCTATGGCCACAGGCAGACTGTATGTAATGATCACAGATAACACTGATCAGTGCTATGGCCACAGGAAGGCTTTATGTAATGATCACAGATAATACTGATCATGCCTATGGCCATTGGCAGGCTGTATGTAATGATCATAGATAACACTGATCAGTGCTATGGCCACAGGCAGGCTGCATGTAATGATCATAGATAACACTGATCAGTGCTATGCCCACAGGGCAGGCTGTATGTA
>JAQFWZ010000047.1:1197854-1500670 GCA_027789725.1 Dendropsophus ebraccatus | reverse complement strand
TACAGCGTGCTGTGTGGTGTTACAGGAAGAGAATACAGTGCTGTGTGGTGTTACAGGTAGAGAATACAGTGCTGTGTGGTGTTACAGGTAGAGAATACAGTGTGCTGTGTGGTGTTACAGGTAGAGAATACAGCGTGCTGTGTGGTGTTACAGGTAGAGAATACAGTGTGCTGTGTGGTGTTACAGGTAGAGAATACAGTGCTGTGTGGTGTTACAGGTAGAGAATACAGTGCTGTGTGGTGTTACAGGAAGAGAATACAGTGCTGTGTGGTGTTACAGGTAGAGAATACAGTGCTGTGTGGTGTTACAGGTAGAGAATACAGCGTGCTGTGTGGTGTTACAGGTAGAGAATACAGCGTGCTGTGTGGTGTTACAGGTAGAGAATACAGCGTGCTGTGTGGTGTTACAGGTAGAGAATACAGTGCTGCGTGGTGTTATAGGTAGAGAATACAGAGTGCTGTTTGGTGTTACAGGTAGAGAATACAGCGTGCTGTGTGGTGTTACAGGTAGAGAATACAGCGTGCTGTGTGGTGTTACAGGTAGAGAATACAGCGTGCTGTGTGGTGTTACAGGTAGAGAATACAGTGTGCTGCGTGGTGTTACAGGTAGAGAATACAGAGTGCTGTTTGGTGTTACAGGTAGAGAATACAGTGTGCTGTGTGTTGTTACAGGTAGAGAATACAGTGCTGAGTGGTGTTACAGGTAGAGAATACAGCGTGCTGTGTGGTGTTACAGGTAGAGAATACAGTGTGCTGTGTGGTGTTACAGGTAGTGCTGTGTGGATTGCAGGCTGGCAGTGCTGTGTGGATTGCAGGCTGGCAGTGGGGCAGGATTGGATGGCAGGTTTACCAGTGGGGCAGGAATGGATGGCAGGTTTGGTAGTGGGGCAGGAATGGATGGCAGGCTCGGCAGTGTGGCAGGAATGGATGGCAGGCTCGGTAGTGGGGCAGGAATGGATGGCAGGCTTAGTAGTGGGGCAGGAATGGTTGGCAGGTTTGGCAGTGGGGCAGGAATGGATGGCAGGTTTGGTAGTGGGGCAGGAATAGATGGCAGGCTGGCGGTGGGGCAGGAATGGATGGCAGTGGTGCAGGAATGGATGGCAGGCTCGGTAGTGGGGCAGGAATGGATGGCAGGTTTGGTAGTGGGGCAGGAATGGATGGCAGGCTGGCGGTGGGGCAGGAATGGATGGCGGTGGGGCAGGAATGGATGGCAGTTCTGGTAGTGGGGCAGGAATGGATGGCAGGCTCGGTAGTGGGGCAGGAATGGATGGCAGGCTTAGTAGTGGGGCAGGAATGGATGGCAGGTTTGGTAGTGGGGCAGGAATGGATGGCAAGCTGGCGGTGGGGCAGGAATGGATGGCAGTGGTGCAGGAATGGATGGCAGGCTCGGTAGTGGGGCAGGAATGGATGGCAGGTTTGGTAGTGGGGCAGGAATGGATGGCAGGCTGGCGGTGGGGCAGGAACGGATGGCGGTGGGGCAGGAATTGATGGCAGTTCTGGTAGTTGGACAGGAATGGATGGCAGGCTCGGTAGTGGGGCAGGAATGGATGGCAGGCTCGGTAGTGGGGCAGGAATGGATGGCAGGGTTGGTAGTGGGGCAGGAATGGATGGCAGGCTGGCGGTGGGGCAGGAATGGATGGCAGTGGTGCAGGAATGGATGGCAGGCTCGGTAGTGGGGCAGGAATGGATGGCAGGCTCGGTAGTGGGGCAGGAATGGATGGCAGGCTTGGTAGTGGGGCAGGAATGGATGGCAGGCTCGGTAGTGGGGCAGGAATGGATGGCAGGCTTAGTAGTGGGGCAGGAATGGATGGCAGGTTTGGTAGTGGGGCAGGAATGGATGGCAGGCTGGCGGTGGTGCAGGAATGGGTGGCAGGCTCGGTAGTGGGGCAGGAATGGATGGCAGGCTGGCAGTGGGGCAGGAATGGATGGCAGGCTCGGTAGTGGGGCAGGAATGGATGGCAAGCTCGGTAGTGGGGCAGGAATGGGTGGCAGGCTCGGTAGTGGGGCAGGAATGGATGGCAGGCTGGCAGTGGGGCAGGAATGGGTGGCAGGCTCGGTAGTGGGGCAGGAATGGATGGCAGGCTCGGTAGTGGGGCAGGAATGGATGGCAAGCTCGGTAGTGGGGCAGGAATGGGTGGCAGGCTCGGTAGTGGGGCAGGAATGGATGGCAGGTTTGGTAGTGGGGCAGGAATGGATGGCAGGCTGGCGGTGGGGCAGGAATGGGTGGCAGGCTCGGTAGTGGGGCAGGAATGGATGGCAGGCTGGCAGTGGGGCAGGAATGGGTGGCAGGGTCGGTAGTGGGGCAGGAATGGATGGCAGGCTTGGTAGTGGGGCAGGAATGGATGGAAGGCTTGGTAGTGGGGCAGGAATGGATGGCAGGCTGGCGGTGGGGCTGGAATGGATGGCAGTTCTGGTAGTGGGGCAGGAATGGATGGAAGGCTTGGTAGTGGGGCAGGAATGGATGGAAGGCTTGGTAGTGGGGCAGGAATGGATGGCAGGCTCGGTAGCGGGGCAGGAATAGATGGCAGGCTTGGTAGGGGAGCAGGAATGGATGGCAGGCTTGGTAGTGGGGCAGGAATGGATGGAAGGCTTGGTAGTGGTGCAGGAATGGATGGCAGGCTTGGTAGTGGGGCAGGAATGGATAGCAGGCTTGGTAGTGGGGCAGGAATGGATGGCAGGCTGGCGGTGGGGCAGGAATGGATGGCAGTTCTGGTAGTGGGGCAGGAATGGATGGCAGGCTTGGTAGTGGGGCAGGGATGGATGGCAGGCTAGCGGTGGGGCAGGAATGGATGGCAGTTCTGGTAGTGGGGCAGGAATGGATGGCAGGCTTGGTAGTGGGGCAGGAATGGATGGCAGGCTTGGTAGTGGGGCAGGGATGGATGGCAGGCTTGGTAGTGGGGCAGGAATGGATGGCAGGCTTGGTAGTGGGGCAGGGATGGATGGCAGGCTTGGTAGTGGGGCAGGAATGGATGGCAGGCTTGGTAGTGGGGCAGGGATGGATGGCAGGCTTGGTAGTGGGGCAGGAATGGATGGCAGGCTTGGTAGTCGGGCAGGAATGGATGGCAGGCTTGGTAGTGGGGCAGGAATGGATGGCAGGCTTGGTAGTGGGGCAGGGATGGATGGCAGGCTTGGTAGTGGGGCAGGAATGGATGGCAGGCTCGGTAGTGGGGCAGGAATGGATGGCAGGCTTGGTAGTGGGGCAGGAATGGATGGCAGGCTTGGTAGTGGGGCAGGAATGGATGGCAGGCTTGGTAGTGGGGCAGGAATGGATGGCAGGCTGGTGGTGGGGCAGGAATGGATGGCAGTTCTGGTAGTGGGGCAGGAATGGATGGCAGGCTTGGTAGTGGGGCAGGAATGGATGGCAGGCTTGGTAGTGGGGCAGGAATGGATGGCAGGCTTGGTAGTGGGGCAGGAATGGATGGCAGGCTCGGTAGTGGGGCAGGGATAGATGGCAGGCTTGGTAGTCGGGCAGGAATGGATGGCAGGCTTGGTAGTGGGGCAGGAATGGATGGCAGGCTGGTGGTGGGGCAGGAATGGATGGCAGTTCTGGTAGTGGGGCAGGAATGGATGGCAGGCTTGGTAGTGGGGCAGGAATGGATGGCAGGCTTGGTAGTGGGGCAGGAATGGATGGCAGGCTTGGTAGTGGGGCAGGAATGGATGGCAGGCTTGGTAGTCGGGCAGGAATGGATGGCAGGCTTGGTAGTGGGGCAGGAATGGATGGCAGGCTTGGTAGTGGGGCAGGAATGGATGGCAGGCTGGTGGTGGGGCAGGAATGGATGGCAGTTCTGGTAGTGGGGCAGGAATGGATGGCAGGCTTGGTAGTGGGGCAGGAATGGATGGCAGGCTTGGTAGTGGGGCAGGAATGGATGGCAGTTCTGGTAGTGGGGCAGGAATGGCTGGCAGGCTTGGTAGTGGGGCTGTCCATTGCACTTCCTCCACTCCAGAGATTGTTTGGCGTCGGGCAGCACAGGTGCTCGGGCTGGATCATCAGCAGCTCCATAAAGCTTTGCAGAGCCATGGACAGAGTGAGGCCGGGGGCAGCTGAGTGTGCTGGAGGGCGGCAGCCTAAGGAGAAGCCGTATACCTGACCAAGGTAAATACTGGACTGTATATAATATGTTATGTTCGGGCGACTGCAGCTAGTGGTAGCGTATAGACAGGGCCGGCTGCTGTCAGTCAGTGCTGGACGAGTAGGGGTTAGTCTGTGTTCTGCCTAAAGACAAGGCTGCTTATTTGCTTTCTTGTATTGGATAATAGACGCAGCAAAGCCGGGAGCGCGACTTCATTTGTTTGAGCCTGATTCACACTGCAATCCTGCACTCTACTGAGCCAATCCTCCCACAATACATATTACTATGTATCTATCCTGCAGTGTATATACAGCATGTGGTGGGGTATATACTACTCATTACTATATATATATATCCTGCAGGGTACATACAGCATGTGGTGGGGTATATACTACTCATTACTATATATATATATCCTGCAGGATATATACAGCATGTGGTGGGGTATATACTACTCATTACTATATATATATATATATATATATATATATATATATATATATATATATATATCCTGCAGTGTATATACAGCAGGTGGTGGGGTATATACTACTCATTATGTATATATATCCTGCAGTGTATATACAGCATGTGGTGGGGTATATACTACTCATTATGTATATATATCCTGCAGGGTATATACAGCATGTGGTGGGGTATATACTACTCATTATGTATATATATATATATATATATATATCCTGCAGTGTATATACAGCATGTGGTGGGGTATATACTACTCATTACTATATATATATATATCCTGCAGGGTATATACAGCATGTGGTGGGGTATATACTACTCATTACTATATATATATATATATATATATATATATATATATATATATATATATATATATATATCCTGCAGTGTATATACAGCATGTGGTGGGGTATATACTACTCATTATGTATATATATCCTGCAGGGTATATACAGCATGTGGTGGGGTATATACTACTCATTATGTATATATATATATATATCCTGCAGTGTATATACAGCATGTGGTGGGGTATATACTACTCATTATGTATATATATCCTGCAGGGTATATACAGCATGTGGTGGGGTATATACTACTCATTATGTATATATATATATATATATCCTGCAGTGTATATACAGCATGTGGTGGGGTATATACAACTCATTACTATATATATATATATATATATATATATATATATATATATATCCTGCAGTGTATATACAGCATGTGGTGGAGTATATACTACTCATTACTATATATATATCCTGCAGTGTATATACAGCATGTGGTGGGGTATATACTACTCATTACTATATATATATATATATATATATATATATATATATATATATATATATCCTGCAGTGTATATACAGCATGTGGTGGGGTATATACTACTCATTACTATATATATATATATATATATATATATATATATATATATATATATATATATATATATATATATCCTGCAGTGTATATACCCCACCACATGCTGTATATACCCTGCAGGATATATATATATATATATATATATATATATATAGTAATGAGTAGTATATACCCCACCACATGCTGTATATACCCTGCAGGATATATATATATATATATATATATATATAGTAATGAGTAGTATATACCCCACCACATGCTGTATATACCCTGCAGGATATATATATATATATATATATATATATATATATATATATATATATATATATAGTAATGAGTAGTATATACCCCACAACATGCTGTATATACCCTGCAGGATATATATATATATATATATATATATATATATATATATATATATATATATATAGTAATGAGTAGTATATACCCCACCACATGCTGTATATACCCTGCAGGATAGATATATATAGTAATGAGTAGTATATACCCCACCACATGCTGTATATACCCTGCAGGATAGATATATATAGTAATGAGTAGTATATACCCCACCACATGCTGTATATACCCTGCAGGATATATATATATATAGTAATGAGTAGTATATACCCCACCACATGCTGTATATACCCTGCAGGATAGATATATATAGTAATGAGTAGTATATACCCCACCACATGCTGTATATACCCTGCAGGATATATATATATATATAGTAATGAGTAGTATATACCCCATCACATGCTGTATATACCCTGCAGGATATATATATATATATATATATACATAATGAGTAGTATATACCCCACCACATGCTGTATATACCCTGCAGGATATATATATATATATATATACATAATGAGTAGTATATACCCCACCACATGCTGTATATACACTGCAGGATATATATATATAGTAATGAGTAGTATATACCCCACCACATGCTGTATATACCCTGCAGGATATATATATAGTAATGAGTAGTATATACCCCACCACATGCTGTATATACACTGCAGGATATATATATATACATAATGAGTAGTATATACCCCACCACATGCTGTATATACCCTGCAGGATATATATATATACATAATGAGTAGTATATACCCCACCACATGCTGTATATACACTGCAGGATATATATATATAGTAATGAGTAGTATATACCCCACCACATGCTGTATGTACCCTGCAGGATATATATATATAGTAATGAGTAGTATATACCCCACCACATGCTGTATATACACTGCAGGATATATATATAGTAATGAGTAGTATATACTCCACCACATGCTGTATATACACTGCAGGATAGATATATATAGTAATGAGTAGTATATACCCCACCACATGCTGTATATACCCTGCAGGATAGATATATATAGTAATGAGTAGTATATACCCCACCACATGCTGTATATACACTGCAGGATATATATATATACATAATGAGTAGTATATACCCCACCACATGCTGTATATACCCTGCAGGATATATATATATACATAATGAGTAGTATATACCCCACCACATGCTGTATATACCCTGCAGGATATATATATATAGTAATGAGTAGTATATACCCCACCACATGCTGTATATACCCTGCAGGATAGATATATATAGTAATGAGTAGTATATACCCCACCACATGCTGTATATACACTGCAGGATATATATATACATAACGAGTACTTTCTGCCTCCTGTGTATCTCAGCCTGTCATGTGATCCCAGCATTGTTACTGTTCGGGGAGGGGAGGAGGCGTGTCTATATATAACCCCTCCCCCTGACTACTCAGTGGAGTCCATAGTTACCGAGACGACCGAACTGCAGGAAGGAACGGTGAGTGAGATACAGGGGGGGACCCCAACACTGCTGTATACAGGGGGACCCCAACACTGCTGTATACAGGGGGACCCCAACACTGCTGTATACAGGACCCCCAACACTGCTGTATACAGGGGGACCCCAACACTGCTGTATACAGGGGACCCCCAACACTGCTGTATACAGGGGGACCCCAACACTGCTGTATACAGGGGGACCCCCAACACTGCTGTATACAGGGGGACCCCAACACTGCTGTATACAGGGGGACCCCCAACACTGCTGTATACAGGACCCCAACACTGCTGTATACAGGGGGGACCCCCAACACTGCTGTATACAGGGGGACCCCAACACTGCTGTATACAGGGGGACCCCCAACACTGCTGTATACAGGACCCCAACACTGCTGTATACAGGGGGACCCCAACACTGCTGTATACAGGGGGGACCCCCAACACTGCTGTATACAGGACCCCCATCACTGCTGTATACAGGGGGGACCCCCATCACTGCTGTATACAGGGGGGACCCCCATCACTGCTGTATACAGGGGGGACCCCCATTACTGCTGTATACAGGACCCCCATCACTGCTGTATACAGGGGGGACCCCCATCACTGCTGTATACAGGGGGGACCCCCATCACTGCTGTATACAGGGGGGACCCCCATCACTGCTGTATAGAGTGGGACCCCATCACTGCTGTATACAGGGGGACCCCCATCACTGCTGTATACAGGGGACCCCCATCACTGCTGTATACAGGGGGGACCCCCATCACTGCTGTATAGAGTGGGACCCCATCACTGCTGTATACAGGGGACCCCCATTACTGCTGTATACAGGACCCCCATCACTGCTGTATACAGGGGGACCCCCAACACTGCTGTATACAGGGGACCCCCATTACTGCTGTATACAGGACCCCCATCACTGCTGTATACAGGGGGGACCCCCATCACTGCTGTATAGAGTGGGACCCCATCACTGCTGTATACAGGGGACCCCCATTACTGCTGTATACAGGACCCCCATCACTGCTGTATACAGGGGGGACCCCCATCACTGCTGTATAGAGTGGGACCCCATCACTGCTGTATACAGGACCCCCATCACTGCTGTATACAGGACCCCCATCACTGCTGTATACAGGGGGGACCCCATCACTGCTGTATACAGGGGGGACCCCCATCACTGCTGTATACAGGACCCCCATCACTGCTGTATACAGGACCCCCATCACTGCTGTATACAGGACCCCCATCACTGCTGTATACAGGACCCCCATCACTGCTGTATACAGGACCCCCAACACTGCTGTATACAGGACCCCCAACACTGCTGTATACAGGACCCCCAACACTGCTGTATACAGGGGGGACCCCCATCACTGCTGTATACAGGGGACCCATCACTGCTGTATACAGGGGGACCCCCATCACTGCTGTATACAGGGGGGACCCCCAACACTGCTGTATATAGGGGGGACCCCAACACTGCTGTATACAGGACCCCCATCACTGCTGTATACAGGGGGGCCCCCAACACTGCTGTATACAGGACCCCCAACACTGCTGTATACAGGACCCCCATCACTGCTGTATACAGGGGGGCCCCCAACACTGCTGTATACAGGGGGGACCCCCATCACTGCTGTATACAGGGGGGACCCCCATCACTGCTGTATACAGGGGGACCCCCATCACTGCTGTATACAGGACCCCCATCACTGCTGTATACAGGGGACCCCCAACACTGCTGTATACAGGGGGACCCCAACACTGCTGTATACAGGGGGGACCCCAACACTGCTGTATACAGGACCCCAACACTGCTGTATACAGGGGGGACCCCAACACTGCTGTATACAGGACCCCATCACTGCTGTATACAGGGGGACCCCCCATCACTGCTGTATACAGGACCCCCATCACTGCTGTATACAGGGGGGACCCCCATCACTGCTGTATACAGGGGGACCCCCATCACTGCTGTATACAGGGGGGACCCCCATCACTGCTGTATACAGGGGGGACCCCCATCACTGCTGTATACAGGACCCCCATCACTGCTGTATACAGGACCCCCATCACTGCTGTATACAGGGGGGACCCCCATCACTGCTGTATACAGGGGACCCCCAACACTGCTGTATACAGGGGGACCCCCATCACTGCTGTATACAGGGGGGACCCCCATCACTGCTGTATACAGGGGGGACCCCCATCACTGCTTTATACAGGACCCCCATCACTGCTGTATACAGGACCCCCAACACTGCTGTATACAGGACCCCCATCACTGCTGTATACAGGGGGGACCCCCATCACTGCTGTATACAGGACCCCCAACACTGCTGTATACAGGACCCCCATCACTGCTGTATACAGGACCCCCATCACTGCTGTATACAGGGGGGACCCCAACACTGCTGTATACAGGGGGGACCCCCATCACTGCTGTATACAGGGGGGCCCCCATTACTGCTGTATACAGGGGGGACCCCCATCACTGCTGTATACAGGGGGGACCCCCATCACTGCTGTATACAGGACCCCCAACACTGCTGTATACAGGACCCCCATCACTGCTGTATACAGGGGACCCATCACTGCTGTATACAGGGGGGACCCCCATCACTGCTGTATACAGGACCCCCAACACTGCTGTATACAGGACCCCCAACACTGCTGTATACAGGACCCCCAACACTGCTGTATACAGGGGACCCATCACTGCTGTATACAGGGGGACCCCCAACACTGCTGTATACAGGGGGGACCCCCATCACTGCTGTATACAGGACCCCCATCACTGCTATATACAGGGGGGACCCCCATCACTGCTGTATACAGGGGGGACCCCCATCACTGCTGTATACAGGACCCCCATCACTGCTGTATACAGGACCCCCATCACTGCTGTATACAGGGGGGACCCCCATCACTGCTGTATACAGGGGACCCCCAACACTGCTGTATACAGGGGGACCCCCATCACTGCTGTATACAGGGGGGACCCCCATCACTGCTGTATACAGGGGGGACCCCCATCACTGCTGTATACAGGGGGGACCCCCATCACTGCTGTATACAGGACCCCCATCACTGCTGTATACAGGACCCCCAACACTGCTGTATACAGGACCCCCATCACTGCTGTATACAGGGGGGACCCCCATCACTGCTGTATACAGGACCCCCAACACTGCTGTATACAGGACCCCCATCACTGCTGTATACAGGACCCCCATCACTGCTGTATACAGGGGGGACCCCAACACTGCTGTATACAGGGGGGACCCCCATCACTGCTGTATACAGGGGGGCCCCCATTACTGCTGTATACAGGGGGGACCCCCATCACTGCTGTATACAGGGGGGACCCCCATCACTGCTGTATACAGGACCCCCAACACTGCTGTATACAGGACCCCCATCACTGCTGTATACAGGGGACCCATCACTGCTGTATACAGGGGGGACCCCCATCACTGCTGTATACAGGACCCCCAACACTGCTGTATACAGGACCCCCAACACTGCTGTATACAGGACCCCCAACACTGCTGTATACAGGGGACCCATCACTGCTGTATACAGGGGGACCCCCAACACTGCTGTATACAGGGGGGACCCCCATCACTGCTGTATACAGGACCCCCATCACTGCTATATACAGGGGGGACCCCCATCACTGCTGTATACAGGGGGGACCCCCATCACTGCTGTATACAGGACCCCCATCACTGCTGTATACAGGGGACCCCCATCACTGCTGTATACAGGGGGGACCCCATCACTGCTGTATACTGATGTCCTCTCTATAGGGGCCCCTCATGTATATACAGCATTGCTGATGTCCTCTCTATAGGGGCCCCTCATGTATATACAGCATTGCTGATGTCCTCTCTATAGGGGCCCCTCATGTATATACAGCATTGCTGATGTCCTCTCTATAGGGGCCCCTCATGTATATACAGCATTACTGATGTCCTCTCTATAGGGGCCCCTCATGTATATACAGCATTGCTGATGTCCTCTCTATAGGGGCCCCTCATGTATATACAGCATTGCTGATGTCCTCTCTATAGGGGCCCCTCATGTATATACAGCATTACTGATGTCCTCTCTATAGGGGCCCCTCATGTATATACAGCATTACTGATGTCCTCTCTATAGGGGCCCCTCATGTATATACAGCATTACTGATGTCCTCTCTATAGGGGCCCCTCATGTATATACAGCATTACTGATGTCCTCTCTATAGGGACCCCTCATGTATATACAGCATTACTGATGTCCTCTCTATAGGGGCCCCTCATGTATATACACTGTATTACTGATGTCCTCTCTATAGGGGCCCCTCATGTATATACAGCATTACTGATGTCCTCTCTATAGGGGCCCCTCATGTATATACAGCATTACTGATGTCCTCTCTATAGGGGCCCCTCATGTATATACACTGTATTACTGATGTCCTCTCTATAGGGGCCCCTGATGTATATACACTGTATTGCTGATGTCCTCTCTATAGGGGCCCCTCATGTATATACACTGTATTACTGATGTCCTCTCTATAGGGGCCCCTCATGTATATACAGCATTACTGATGTCCTCTCTATAGGGGCCCCTCATGTATATACACTGTATTACTGATGTCCTCTTTATAGGGGCCCCTCATGTATATACACTGTATTACTGATGTCCTCTTTATAGGGGCCCCTCATGTATATACAGCATTACTGATGTCCTCTCTATAGGGGCCCCTCATGTATATATACTGTATTACTGATGTCCTCTCTATAGGGGCCCCTCATGTATATACACTGTATTACTGATGTCCTCTCTATAGGGGCCCCTCATGTATATACAGCATTGCTGATGTCCTCTCTATAGGGGCCCCTCATGTATATACAGCATTACTGATGTCCTCTCTATAGGGGCCCCTCATGTATATATACAGCATTACTGATGTCCTCTCTATAGGGGCCCCTCATGTATATACAGCATTACTGATGTCCTCTCTATAGGGGCCCCTCATGTATATACAGCATTACTGATGTCCTCTCTATAGGGGCCCCTCATGTATATACACTGTATTACTGATGTCCTCTCTATAGGGGCCCCTCATGTATATACAGCATTACTGATGTCCTCTCTATAGGGGCCCCTCATGTATATACACTGTATTACTGATGTCCTCTCTATAGGGGCCCCTCATGTTTCTATTGTCTTCCCAGGATGCTTTTCTTCCTGTTGATATAATGGAGTCACCACAGTGGTCGCCCAGGACCCGGCTGCCACCGCTTCCCAGTCACATGACCCGACTGCACACAGGGGGCAGGAGACCATCAGGTGAGCAGAGTCATCAGTGTGATGGATGATGAGATGAGTGATGCTTCTGTCACATCCTCCCCACCTGTCTGCTGTGGAGGATGACACATGGTGTAACAGCAGAATAGTGAGTGCAGCTCTGGAGGATGAGACATGATGTAACAGCAGAATAGTGAGTGCAGCTCTGGAGGATGAGACATGGTGTAACAGCAGAATAGTGAGTGCAGCTCTGGAGGATGAGACATGGTGTAACAGCAGAATAGTGAGTGCAGCTCTGGAGGATGACACATGGTGTAACAGCAGAATAGTGAGTGCAGCTCTGGAGGATGAGACATGATGTAACAGCAGAATAGTGACTGCTGCTCTGGAGGATGAGACATGATGTAACAGCAGAATAGTGAGTGCAGCTCTGGAGGATAAGACATGATGTAACAGCAGAATAGTGAGTGCAGCTCTGGAGGATGAGACATGATGTAACAGCAGAATAGTGAGTGCAGCTCTGGAGGATGACACATGGTGTAACAGCAGAATAGTGAGTGCAGCTCTGGAGGATGAGACATGATGTAACAGCAGAATAGTGAGTGCAGCTCTGGAGGATGAGACATGATGTAACAGCAGAATAGTGAGTGCAGCTCTAGAGGATGAGACATGATGTAACAGCAGAATAGTGAGTGCAGCTCTGGAGGATGACACATGGTGTAACAGCAGAATAGTGAGTGCATCTCTGGAGGATGAGACATGGTGTAACAGCAGAATAGTGAGTGCAGCTCTGGAGGATGAGACATGATGTAACAGCAGAATAGTGACTGCTGCTCTGGAGGATGAGACATGATGTAACAGCAGAATAGTGAGTGCTGCTCTGGAGGATGAGACATGATGTAACAGCAGAATAGTGAGTGCAGCTCTGGAGGATGAGACGTAATGTAACAGCAGAATAGTGAGTGCAGCTCCGGAGAATGAGACATGGTGTAACAGCAGAATAGTGAGTGCAGCTCTGGAGGATGAGACATGGTGTAACAGCAGAATAGTGAGTGCAGCTTTGGAGGATGACACATGGTGTAACAGCAGAATAGTGAGTGCAGCTCTGGAGGATGAGACATGGTGTAACAGCAGAATAGTGAGTGCAGCTCTGGAGGATGAGACATGATGTAACAGCAGAATAGTGAGTGCATCTCTGGAGGATGAGATATGGTGTAACAGCAGAATAGTGAGTGCAGCTCTGGAGGATGAGACGTAATGTAACAGCAGAATAGTGAGTGCATCTCTGGAGGATGACACATGGTGTAACAGCAGAATAGTGAGTGCAGCTCTGGAGGATGAGACATGGTGTAACAGCAGAATAGTGAGTGCAGCTCTGGAGGATAAGACGTGATGTAACAGCAGAATAGTGAGTGCAGCTCTGGAGGATAAGACGTGATGTAATAGCAGAATAGTGAGTGCAGCTCTGGAGGATAAGACGTGATGTAATAGCAGAATAGTGAGTGCAGCTCTGGAGGATGAGACATGATGTAACAGCAGAATAGTGAGTGCAGCTCTGGAGGATGAGACATGGTGTAACAGCAGAATAGTGAGTGCAGCTCTGGAGGATGAGACATGGTGTAACAGCAGAATAGTGAGTGCAGCTCTGGAGGATGAGACATGGTGTAACAGCAGAATAGTGAGTGCAGCTCTGGAGGATGAGACATGATGTAACAGCAGAATAGTGAGTGCAGCTCTGGAGGATAAGACATGATGTAACAGCAGAATAGTGACTGCTGCTCTGGAGGATGAGACATGATGTAACAGCAGAATAGTGACTGCTGCTCTGGAGGATGAGACATGATGTAACAGCAGAATAGTGAGTGCAGCTCTGGAGGATGAGACATGATGTAACAGCAGAATAGTGACTGCTGCTCTGGAGGATGAGACATGATGTAACAGCAGAATAGTGAGTGCAGCTCTGGAGGATGAGACATGATGTAACAGCAGAATAGTGAGTGCAGCTCTGGAGGATGAGACATGATGTAACAGCAGAATAGTGAGTGCAGCTCTGGAGGATGAGACATGATGTAACAGCAGAATAGTGAGTGCAGCTCTGGAGGATGAGACATGATGTAACAGCAGAATAGTGACTGCTGCTCTGGAGGATGAGACATGATGTAACAGCAGAATAGTGAGTGCTGCTCTGGAGGATAGGCTGGTGTGGTCACCCTCAGTGTGTTTGTGCTCCTGAGCTTCATAGAGAGACTGATTTTCCACCTGTCTTCCCGCGGGAGTGTGGCAGCTCCTAAAAGATGCTTTCAGAATTTATACCTGGGATTCCCGGGCCTCCACCTCCTGAACCAGGACAGGAGTCACCGGGGAGATGTGGGGAGAGCGAGGCCCTAAGGAGTCACAGGGGGAGATGTGGGGAGAGCGAGGCCCTAAGGAGTCACCGGGGGAGATGTGGGGAGAGCGAGGCCCTAAGGAGTCACAGGGGGAGATGTGGGGAGAGCGAGGCCCTAAGGAGTCACAGGGGGAGATGTGGGGAGAGCGAGGCTCTAAGGAGTCACAGGGGGAGATGTGGGGAGAGCGAGGCCCTAAGGACTCACCGGGGGAGAGTGAGGCCCTAAGGAGTCCCCGGGGGAGAGTGAGGCCCTAAGGAGTCCCCGGGGGGAGAGTGAGGCCCTAAGGAGTCCCTGGGGGAGAGCGAGGCCCTAAGGAGTCACAGGGGGGAGAGTGAGGCCCTAAGGAGTCCCCGGGGGAGAGCGAGGCCCTAAGGAGTCACAGGGGGAGATGTGTTGAGAGCGAGGCCCTAAGGAGTCACCGGGGGAGATGTGGGGAGAGCTAGGCCCTAAGGAGTCCCCGTTGGGAGAGTGAGGCCCTAAGGAGTCCCCGGGCGAGAGCGAGGCCCTAAGGAGTCCCCGGGGGAGATGTGCGGAGAGCGAAGCCCTAAGGAGTCCCCGGGGGGAGAGTGAGGCCCTAAGGAGTCCCTGGGGGGAGAGTGAGGCCCTAAGGAGTCCCCGGGGGAGAGCGAGGTCCTAAGGAGTCCCCGGGGAGATGTGGGGAGAGCGAGGCCCTAAGGAGTCACCGGGGGAGAGCGAGGTCCTAAGGAGTCCCCGGGGAGATGTGGGGAGAACGAGGCCCTAAGGAGTCACCGGGGGAGATGTGGGGAGAGCGAGGCCCTAAGGAGTCACCAGGGGAGATGTGGGGAGAGCGAGGCCCTAAGGAGTCACCGAGGAGATGTGGGGAGAGCGAGGCCTTAAGGAGTCACCGGGGGAGAGCGAGGCTCTAAGGAGTCACCGGGGGAGAGCGAGGCCCTAAGGAGTCACCAGGGGAGATGTGGGGAGAGCGAGGCCCTAAGGAGTCACCGAGGAGATGTGGGGAGAGCGAGGCCCTAAGGAGTCACCGGGGAGATGTGGGGAGAGCGAGGCCCTAAGGAGTCACCGAGGAGATGTGGGGAGAGCGAGGCCCTAAGGAGTCACCGGGGGAGAGCGAGGCCCTAAGGAGTCACCGAGGAGATGTGGGGAGAGCGAGGCCCTAAGGAGTCACCGGGGGAGAGCGAGGCCCTAAGGAGTCACCGAGGAGATGTGCGGAGAGCAAGGCCCTAAGGAGTCACCGGGGGAGATGTGGGGAGAGCGAGGCCCTAAGGAGTCACCAGGGGAGATGTGGGGAGAGCGTGTCCCTAAGGAGTCACTGGGGAGATGTGGGGAGAGCGAGGCCCTAAGGAGTCACCAGGGGAGAGCGAGGCCCTAAGGACTCACCGGGGGAGAGCGAGGCCCTAAGGAGTCACCAGGGGAGAGCGAGGCCCTAAGGAGTCACCGGGGGAGATGTGGGGAGAGCGAGGCCCTAAGGAGTCACCGGGGAGATGTGGGGAGAGCGAGGCCCTAAGGAGTCACCGGGGGAGATGTGGGGAGAGCGAGGCCCTAAGGAGTCACAGGGGGAGATGTGGGGAGAGCGAGGCCCTAAGGAGTCACCGGGGGAGAGCGAGGCCCTAAGGAGTCACCAGGGGAGAGCGAGGCCCTAAGGACTCACCGGGGTAGAGCGAGGCCCTAAGAAGTCACCGGGGGAGATGTGGGGAGAGCGAGGCCCTAAGGAGTCACTGGGGGACGTGTGGGGAGAGCGAGGCCCTAAGGAGTCACCGGGGGAGATGTGGGGAGAGCGAGGCCCTAAGGAGTCACCGAGGAGATGTGGGGAGAGCGAGGCCCTAAGGAGTCACCGGGGAGATGTGGGGAGAGCGAGGCCCTAAGGAGTCACCGGGGGAGATGTGGGGAGAGCGAGGCCCTAAGGAGTCACCGGGGGAGATGTGGGGAGAGCGAGGCCCTAAGGAGTCACCGAGAGATGTGGGGAGAGCGAGGGCCTAAGGAGTCACCGGGGGAGATGTGGGGAGAGCGAGGCCCTAAGGAGTCACCGAGGAGATGTGGGGAGAGCGAGGCCCTAAGGAGTCCCCGGGGGAGATGTGGGGAGAGTGAGGCCCTAAGGAGTCACCGAGAGATGTGGGGAGAGCGAGGGCCTAAGGAGTCACCGGGGGAGATGTGGGGAGAGCGAGGCCCTAAGGAGTCACCGAGGAGATGTGGGGAGAGCGAGGCCCTAAGGAGTCAACGGGGGAGATGTGGGGAGAGTGAGGCCCTAAGGAGTCAACGGGGGAGATGTGGGGAGAGCGAGGCCCTAAGGAGTCACCGGGGGGACGTGTGGGGAGAGCGAGGCCCTAAGGAGTCACCGGGGAGATGTGGGGAGAGCGAGGGCCTAAGGAGTCACCGGGGGAGATGTGGGGAGAGTGAGGCCCTAAGGAGTCACCGGGGGAGATGTGGGGAGAGTGAGGCCCTAAGGAGTCACCGAGGAGATGTGGGGAGAGCGAGGGCCTAAGGAGTCACCGGGGGAGATGTGGGGAGAGCGAGGCCCTAAGGAGTCACCGAGGAGATGTGGGGAGAGCGAGGCCCTAAGGAGTCCCCGGGGGAGATGTGGGGAGAGTGAGGCCCTAAGGAGTCAACGGGGGAGATGTGGGGAGAGCGAGTTACTAAGGAGTGGACAGGTACGACTTGTCCGACCCCTACAGAAAGTGTAAGATGTCAGTGAGTAGTAAGGTCATATCTGGACTGCCTAGGTACCTCTACTGGGCCTATGTAGTAGTAAGCTGGAGGTGTGGGAGATATTCAAGAAGCGAGTTGCGAGGTTCTCCCACCAACTCTCTAGCCTCAGGTCCCTGAATAGGTATCGGGGAGGAGGAAGCTCGTCTCTAGGTCAGGATGTGTCTGGTTTCCTGGCTGAAACCATTCCTGAGCCGGGGGTAGACCCCTCTCTTGATGTTTTGGCAGAAGATATTAGGAAGATAAAGTTGGGCTTGTCGTGGGGAAATCACCAGGTCCAGATGGAGTAACATCTGAGTGGTATAAAACCTATAAGACCATCTTGGTTCCCCTCTTGTCTGAGCTCTTCAACGAGTGTGTGCTGAAAGATACCGCTGTCCAGCTGTAGATGATCAAGTCTGAATACTGGCACTGCATGGGGTGCCAAGATGAAGGTGATAGACATATACTTGTGTTCAGAGAGAAGAGTCCAGCACTCACTCCAGTAGTCGTTCCACTCATTGAGCCCTAGTGGCAAAGTGCCATTCACCTCCGCTACACACATTCTTTTTTAGTTGATGCCTGTGTAGTGTCCTGGTCTTGTGTCACCACTGTAACAAAACAGAAGGGGATGATGTTGCAGCTTGTACTTTCACCACTAGGTGTCTCACTCTCCCCTAAACCCTCTGTTGGTGTATGAGCACAGTTGAAGGACAAAGGGTTAACTCTTGCACTGTTTGGCTTCTGCTTTGACCAATCACAGGTGCAGGTGCCGCACACAGCGTTTCACCAACTACACTTCTTCCTCTTCCTTCTTCTCCTCTTCCTCCTCCTCCACCTCTTTCTCCTCCCAGGGCCGTCTTACCCATTGGGCAGGGTAGGCGGCTGCCCGGGGGCCCTTGCGTCCTAGGGGGCCCCTGCCCTCTGTCACCTGTATTTTTAGCTTTATAAGACGCACTTATAAAACTGTGTGTCCTATAAAGACGGCTCCCAAGCAGGGCTGAGCACCGCAAGGAAGCCGTCCCGCCCGCCCCCTGTATTGCCGCTCACTATTCATATGCATAGTGAGCGGCCCTGAGCCACCCCCTCCGCCCGCCCCTTCTATCGCTTCTCAGCTGAGCTGATCAGAAGCCCAGGAAAGTGCAATGAGCAGCACTTTCCTGGGCTTCTGAGCGATAGAAGGGGCGGGCGGAGGGGCGGGCAGTCCAGGAACTCACCCGTCCGGCGGCCCCAGCAGCTGATATCTCCCGTCAGTGCGCTCCCGTCATCCTCCGGGCACAGGCAGCGGGGTACAGAGACGCTGCCTGTGTCCTGGATGTTGAACTGTAAATATAGAAGCTAGAAGCTAGATTTTCTAAATATTATGTGTCCTGGATGTGTCATGCAGTCGGACACTTCCGGCACAGGCAGTCTCTCTGTACCCCGCTGCCTGTGCCCGGAGGATGACGGGAGAGGAGCTGCTGGGGCCGCCGAACAGGTGAGTAACTGGTTTGTTGTTTTGGGGGTCACTGGCTACTATGGGGGGCACTGGCTACTATGGGGGCACTGGCTACTATGGGGGGGGGAGCTGGCTACTATGGGGGGCACTGGCTACTATGGGGGCACTGGCTACTATGGGGGGGACTGGCTACTATGGGGGGCACTGGCTACTATGGGGGGCACTGGCTACTATGGGGGCACTGGCTACTATGGGGGGGGGGACTGGCTACTATGGGGGACTGGCTACTATGGGGGGGACTGGCTACTATGGGGGGCACTGGCTACTATGGGGGCACTGGCTACTATGGGGGGGGACTGGCTACTATGGGGGGCACTGGCTACTATGGGGGCACTGGCTACTATGGGGGGGGGCTGGCTACTATGGGGGGCACTGGCTACTATGGGGGGGGCTGGCTACTATGGGGGGCACTGGCTACTATGGGGGGGGGACTGGCTACTATGGTGGGCACTGGCTACTATGGGGGCACTGGCTACTATGGGGGGGACTGGCTACTATGGGGGCACTGGCTACTATAGGGGTGCTGGCTACTATGGGGGGCACTGGCTACTATGGGGGCACTGGCTTCTATGGGGGCACTGGCTACTATGGGGGCACTGGCTACTATGGGGGCACTGGCTACTATGGGAAGCACTGGCTACTATAGGGGTGCTGGCTACTATGGGGGCACTGGCTACTATAGGGGTGCTGGCTACTATGGGGGCACTGGCTACTATGGGGGCACTGGCTACTATAGGGGTGCTGGCTACTATGGGGGCACTGGCTACTATGGGGGCACTGGCTACTATGGGGGCACTGGCTACTATGGGGGCACTGGCTACTATGGGAAGCACTGGCTACTATAGGGGTGCTGGCTACTATGGGGGCACTGGCTACTATGGGGGCACTGGCTACTATGGGGGGCACTGGCTACTATGGGGGCACTGGCTACTATGGGGGGCACTGGCTACTATGGGGAGCACTGGCTACTATAGGGGTGCTGGCTACTATGGGGGGCACTGGCTACTATGGGGGGCACTGGCTACTATGGGGGGCACTATATGGGGGAATTGGCTACTATGGGGGGCACTATATGCAAAGATGTGGGGGATTTGATGGCGGCGGTTGGGGGGGGGGGGCAATTCGCACCTCTGCCCAGGGGCCCATGATGCTGTTAAGATGGCCCTGTCTCCTCCTCCTCTTTCTTACACAGTCACACCAATAGGAGGACCCAGTCAGCGATATAGAAGCCCAGTTAGTTCCTGGTGGAAGGGAGACAGATGCAGCCCAGGCAGATTTTCTTGTGAGAGACTTTGCCTTGTGATGTAGTGCTAAAGCCACAGCAGGGGTCCCACACCTTGTGCTACCCCCTTTTCATGTGTCCAGGGGTTGTTAAGACCACTCCTGACCCACGTGACAAGTGCCCCAGTGTCCCAGTACAAAACACCAGAGCCCACCTCAGCGTCCTGGGCCGCAGCACCTGTCTCCACCATTGGGTGGGGGATTAACGCTTTGTAGGGCAAAGAATCCATGGGTTTTGTTGTCACCATTGTGCTTTTCTCGTACATGATTGAGTCTGGGGACCCCCCCTGTTGATTCAGACAGACTAGCAATGTTCTTAAAACAGGGTGTCAGGCTAGAGAGACAAGGACAACACAGTGAACCCTGAATCTTGCCCCAACCAATGTCCCTGCCTACTTGCCACGGACGACCCTAAACGGTCTCGGACAACCACGGAGTCGGTCCCTACACTGAGTAGGTGAACACACAAAATGTAGACAGACAAACAAAACACAATGGAGGATAGTCAGCTGGCCAAATCAGAACCAAACGGACAACGCAGTACAAAATCAGAAAGAGGGCGGATAGTCAGATGTCAGGCAAGAGGTTAGAACCCTGGCAGAGCAATAGCAAGGGTATAGGGACAGGGAATGCTGGGAAAGAAGCAGGGAGCTGGGACTAGTAACAACCAATAGCCAGCAAGGAAGTGAGGAGCTGGCTGCTTTTTATCCAGGATAAGAGACCAGGTCCGGCAGCTGATTGGAGCAGCCCTGATCACAGCACCAAGCTCAGCTGAACAGACCGAGCAGTGCAGTAACCCCTGCACTGCCAGAAGTCTGACAGGCAAGGCGGGTGTGGCTGAAAAGTAAAACACACAGTTCATTCAGTGCAAACACAGATAGAAACTCAGCGCTTTCTCGGCCGCCCGGCACGGACCGAGGAGCGCCAAGTCACATTCCTAACAGTACCCCCCCTCTTACGAGCGGCCTCAGGACCCTTATTCATCGGACCAGGCCTAGAAGGATTCAGTACATGGTATCGCCGTACCAGGCGAGGAGCGTGCATGTCCCTGGCAGAAACCCACGTACGTTCTTCTGGCCCAAAGCCCTTCCAGTGGACAAGATACTGCAAGGAGCCCTGTACCCAACGAGAGATCAGAATCTTCTCCACCTCATACTCCAATTCACCCTGGATGATGAGCGGAGCAGGGGGAGGCGACGGAGACACCCGAGGAGAAACAAAGAACAAAAAGAAAGGCAGAGCAACTCATAGAGTAGTACCTCTGGATTGAAATAATGGTCTAATACTTATTAAAAATCACTGCTCACCTTTTGGGGTTGTGGAAACAGAGCCACATTACCCTCCCAGGGATCGGGGGAGCAGCGGTCTTCACAACCGATCCAAACCGGGCTCCTTGTGCAAGCACCTGTGGAATCAGGTAAAACCAAATGGTGCCAAAAAATGACAGAAAAAAATGACCTGGAGATTGCGCTCACCACTGATCAACAAAGTAGAAACCGATGTTCACATAAAACACGATTTATTCAGTCCAACAATAACGCGTTTCAGGACTATGGCACCCGTTCGTCAGATTCAGGACAAACATCAGACACCGGAGGAACATACCTCTTTAAAAGAGCCTTATGAAACACACTATGAATATGGAGAGATGCAGGCAGTTTCAATCTGTAAGTAACAGGGTTAATGACCTCCACAATCGTATATGGACCAATATATTTGGGTGCCAGTTTACCTGACTGCTCCCTTAACCTTAGGTTCTTGGTAGAGAGCCAGACCTTCTAACCTAGTACGTATTGATGGCCAGGTATGCGTCTTTTATTAGCATGTTTTTGGGATAGCTCTTGGGCTTTAACCAGGTTCTGATGAGCTTGGGCCCAAACTGAGTATATGGCTTCAGCTGAGGGGTTCACAGATTCGGCAGAGTGAGTGGATGAATACCTAGGATTAAAACCAAAATTACAAAAGAACGGTGACATCTTTATTTCACTAGCAGAGTTTGCTCTATACCAGTGCTTCTCAAACTGTCAGGCGCCCCCTAGTTGTCGGTGAGGCCCAGCTGGAGAGCCAGTTTTCACAAAAGTAACTATAATCTGCACAGTCCTTTTGCTGTTCGCAAAAATCTTCATTTTAGTAACATTATTAATTTATTTTGTACTTACTTTATTAGTGTATAGAGCTTGGGAGATAGGTGAAAGGCAGCCCTAGCATTATTTTCAGCTTTTAAATGCACTTTCACCACAGATAGTGAGGCCCAGGCACCCTATTGGTCAGTCTGGTGAGGCTCCAGTAGAAAAAGTTTGAGAAGCACTGCTCTAAACAGTCATGAGCAATGTTCAATTAAGTCCCTCCATTTGTCCTGGGCATCAGCCACTAAACACCTCAGAAACTGTTCTAGTGACTGGTTGATCCTCTGTCTGCCCATTCGTCTGTGGATGGAAGGCAGATGAGAAAGATAAAGAGATACCCAACCTGCCACAAAATTCTCTCCAGAACTTAGCTACACACTGAACACCTCTGTCGGAGACAATGTTTTCAGGGACACCATGCAAGCGCAGAATGTGGTTAATAAACAGTGGGGCTAGAGTGCGGGCGTTAGGGAGCCTACACAGAGGGATGAGATGGCACATCTTAGAAAATCTATCCATGACTACCCGAATGACAGTCTTACCCTTAGACAGCGGCAGATCAGTAATAAAATCCATTTAAATGTGCGTCCAAGGTCTCATAGGAACCGGCAGAGGACATAAGAGACCCTCCGGTGGCCTACGAGGAACCTTTGATCGAGCACAAGTCTCACAAGCCTCAACGAAGGACTTGACATCCCGGGCCCAAGCTGGCCACCAGTAATGACGTGAGAGCAAATACTTAGTTCCTGCCACCCCGGGGTGACCAGCCAACACCGAACTATGAATCTCCTCCAAAACCCGGAGGCGAAGGTTTGGAGGCACAAACGAGAGATTCTGGAGTATTATAGGGGGCCAGGGCCTGAGACTCCACAATTTGAGTCAGTAAGTCGGGTTGCAGAACAGACACCATAACACCGGGTTTTAAAATCGCATCGGGCTGGTTCCTGGGAGAATTCTCGATGTCAAAACTGCGAGACAGGGCGTCAGCTCTGACATTCTTGGAACCAGGCCGATACGTGATTTCAAAGTTGAATCTAGAAAAAAACAAGGCCCATCTGGCCTGACTTAGTGTGAGACGTTTGGCACTGTCTAAGTACACCAGATTTTTATGGTCAGTAAGTACCACCACCTTATGTTTGGCACCCTCAAGGAAGTGTCTCCACTCATCGAATGCCATTTTGATAGCCAGTAATTCTCTGTTGCCGACATCGTAATTACATTCGGCGTGGGTGAACTTCCTTGAAAAGTAGGCAATAGGGCGAAGATTGGTTAGGGTTTTAGATCCCTCAGACAACACTGCTCCCACCCCCACCTCCACAATAAAGGGACGTTCAAAATCTGGCTGTGTTAGCACTGAAGCCTCTGAGAAACATTGCCGAAGTTTATCGAATGCCTTAATAGCTTCAGTAGTCCACTTCAGTAGATCTGCCCTTTTCTTGATCAGAGCCGTAAGGGGTTTAGCTATAATTGAGAAGTTTTTGATGAACTTCCTATAGTAGTTGGCAAAACCCAAAAACCTCTGCAGGGCCTTCAGGTTATTGGGTCGCTTCCAGTTTTTAATGGCTACCACCTTAAGGGGATCCATACTAAATTTGTTAGGGGTTATATTGTAACCCAAAAATGAGACCTTCTGGACACCGAACTGGCATTTCGATAACTTGGCATACAGACTATTTTGCCTCAGAAGCTCCATTACTGTACGGACATGCAAAATTTGAGAGGCCCAGTCGGGGAAAAAAAAAATTCAAAATGTCATCCAAATAAAAACCCAGAAATGACCCAAATGTTCACGAAAAATGTAATTCACAAAGTGTTGGAAGACCGCCGGGGCATGACATAACCCAAAGGGCATGAAGAGGTATTCGAAATGGCCCTCTGGGGTATTAAAGGCGGTCTTCCACTCGTCACCTTCCCTGATTCTGATAAGGTTATATGCCCCCCGTAGGTCCACTTTGGAAAACCATTTAGCTCCTATTATCTGGTTAAATAAATCTGGAATCAGGGGTAACAGATACTGATTTTTAATAGTAAGACTGTCTTTTATGTAGTCCTGCATGGCTTCCCTTTCAGGACAGGACAAGTTAAATATTTGGCACCGGGAACTAATTCTATAGCACAGTCATATGGTCTGTGGGGTGGCAAGCCATCCACAGCTCTCTCGTCGAACACCTCAGAATAGTCCGACAAAAATTCCGGAATCTCCTTGCCCTTAGAGGAGCATTCTGCAAGAGATACAGCAATGCAGTGGGGAACACACTTAGGCCCCCATTTTACCAGTTCCCTGTTGGCCCAGTTGAAGACAGGATTATGTGTCCCTCAACAGTCGGTCAACTCGAATGGCCAGTGTCATACTTTCCTCAAGGGAGTTAAATAGGATACGCCACCAACATGTCCTTTAACCGGTCACTCAGCCCCGCACGGAACTGAAAACGGAGGGCAGAATCATTCCAGGTGGAGAGGCCACTCCGCTGTCTAAACTCTGAACAGTATTCTTCTACTGGACGTCTGCCCTGCCTCAGCCCCCTCAGCTGATGCTCAGCATTGGCAGCACTGTCAGGGTCATTGTACAGCAACCCCAATGCCAAAAAAAACTGGTCCACTGTCAGTAAGTCAGGAGAGTCAGATGATAGAGAGAAGGCCCATTCCTGTGGTGGCCCTTGGAGAAGGGACATGACTATGCCTACCTTCTGGGTCTCATCTCCTGAGGAGCGGGGATGTAACGAGGTTGAGATAACCCCTCAATAGCGCTGCACTAAGAGATGCCGCTGACCGTCAAAAGTGAACACCCGTGGGTTCACTGAGGGGTAAAATATATATAAAATTGTTATATTGACATAAAGCGCAATATATAGGCAAACCTATGTATAATGCTGTTAGTAGTAGTACCTTGCTATATGAAATATGCAAAATGCTTTCCGTAGTTTTCGGTATGTATATCAGTTGCAGATGCTTGGTAACGTTGGTTAGCAACAAGATGGTTAATGTAACCCCCGCTGGAGGCGCCCCGGCTGGCGGCACTGCTCCGCAGTAGGCTACGCTGATGTTGCAGTTCAAAAAATTCCCGGGAAGGTTGAGTGACGTTGTCGGGGCACAGTGTCCTGATGTTGGACCCTTACAGCTAGCTCCTGAACCATGGTGTCACGACCACGCGCGCCAACCTGCGCCGGCCCTGACAAGGGGGAGGGGAGACCTAACCACACCAGGCGGAAAGGATCTAAAACAAGGACCAAAAGGGGGGGGAGAAGGACAAGAACTTGGGGCTCTGGACTCCCCTGGGTTGCTCTAGCCCTACAGGTCGATTCACCTCACGCACTCACGCTTTACGCCCTGCTCCCGGGCCGTAACTCGAGCGTAAATCGCCACCTGCCGCCTTCCGCACACCCAGACACCAGACACCCACTTGGCCACGAACACTGCCTGCTCGTTGGCCAATACAAACACGACACTTCGCTGTATCTGGACCCACCAGTCGCTGTCATACACGTGACCCACTGACCGCAGCCAGACACACATCCATGAAGCATGCACACAGAACTTTGCTATGTTGGGACCCACCGGCTGTTGTCATACACGTAACCTTCCAGCCGCTGCCAGACACCCAAACACAACATACATACACAACTTTGCTGCCACCACCCTATCTATTACGTTACTGGGGAGACAGGGAACCCCAAGAGTGTTCCACCAGCAAGCAGACCCCGGTCATACACTATACGGTCGCACACCGCACATGCACTCTTCCTGGAGCTAACTAGGTTTGTTTAGGCTACAAGACAAACCATCAAACTTTTAGGTTTAATGCATTAAAATGGACAGTACTTGGTTACACAAAGATGGTTACAAAAAGACATACAGACACTGCAAACAAAGAAAACAAAAAGGATAAAATAAGAAAGTTCTAATACTTAGCACAGGATGCGTCGTATGGGTTCTTCCTTCCCAGGGGATTTGGGCTTAGAAAGTGGTGCACAAACCAATTCGATTGGATCCCCAACTTTGTGACGATTACATGTTCCCTAGGTCTCACTTTTATGTAAGACCTGAAAGGGTTGGGCTGAGGGCGTCACCTGACATCTCTGACTCCGCCCCTTTGGGCAGAGCTTCAGCTGCCCCCCTCAGCCCTCAAGGGAACACACTTGGACATATCAAAAAAGATACTTTCCCAGGCTCCATATCAATGGTACGGGCCCCAGCCCTTCTTCATAATTCATATCTCGCCGTTCTGATTCCTGGCATATCAAACATCATATGCCTCGGACACTCCGAAGGTGAGATACCCCTTATGGCATGATGAGGACAGGTAGACAGGCCATGTTTGGACTCGCCGCGATGTCCTCATCATAACCGACGCTAGGAAATTGGTTCTGTGGCTCTATGTTTTATCTGAAGAAAGTTATGGGAGATTTCATATTCCTATTGCTTTCCTCAAAGAGAGTCCACCCCCTGCTGGCATGGAGTCAGTGAGACCGCCTCAGAGGTGCCGGCATGGAGTCAGTGATCCCGCCTCAGAGGTGCCGGCATGGAGTCAGTGAGCCCGCCTCAGAGGTGCTGGCATGGAGTCAGTGAGCCCGCCTCAGAGGTGCCGGCATGGAGTCAGTGATCCCGCCTCAGAGGTGCCGGCATGGAGTCAGTGATCCCGCCTCAGAGGTGCCGGCATGGAGTCAGTGATCCCGCCTCAGAGGTGCTGGCATGGAGTCAGTGATCCCGCCTCAGAGGTGCCGGCATGGAGTCAGTGAGCCCGCCTCAGAGGTGCAGGCATGGAGTCAGTGAGCCCGCCTCAGAGGTGCCGGCATGGAGTCAGTGATCCCGCCTCAGAGGTGCCGGCATGGAGTCAGTGATCCCGCCTCAGAGGTGCCGGCATGGAGTCAGTGAGCCCGCCTCAGAGGTGCCGGCATGGAGTCAGTGATCCCGCCTCAGAGGTGCCGGCATGGAGTCAGTGATCCCGCCTCAGAGGTGCCGGCATGGAGTCAGTGATCCCGCATCAGAGGTGCCGGCATGGAGTCAGTGATCCCGCATCAGAGGTGCCGGCATGGAGTCAGTGATCCCGCCTCAGAGGTGCGAAGTCAACACTCTAGTCACAATCTACTCCACCATCTTCTTTACAGCTCCATGCTTATTCCCCCATGCAGAGAGACTTTTGGTCTTTTACACAAGGTAAACAGACGGCCTGACTCCAAGCTAATCAATAAGTCCATATGATTAACTTGCATCAGCTATGGGCTATTGCTATTAGACTAAATCTATAAAATATCAATCACAATCTATAAAATATCCACTGCATGAGTACATCTAAACCACACCACACCTAAACCACTTTACATATTCATGAATAAGGACAGGGCTGTCCATATTCCTTACACATGGTATTGAGTCGCAGCATTTGGTCCACAATATTGTTCATGGCCGTTCTGTTGTCCATGAGGCAAGATGGCAGTCTGGGCTGGCTATTCTGTCAGGCTATAGAGACAAGGACAAGACAGTGAACCCTGAATCTTGCCCCAACCAATGTCCCTGCCTACTTGCCACGGACGACCCTAAACGGCCGCAGACAACCACTGAGTCGGTCCCTACACTGAGTAGGTGAACACACAAACGTAGACAAACAAAACACAATGGAGGATAGTCAGCTGGCCAAATCAGAACCAAACGGACAACGCAGTACAAAATCAGAAGGAGAGCGGATAGTCGGAGGTCAGGCAAGAGGTCAGAACACGAGTAGAGCAATAGCAAGGGTATAAGGAAAGAGAATGCTGGGAAAGAAGCAGGGGAGCTGGGACTAGTAACAACAAATAGCCAGCAGGGAAGTGAGGAGCTGGCTGCTTTTTATCCAGGATAAGAGACTAGGTCCGGCAGCTGATTGGAGCAGCCCTGATCCCAGCACCAAGCTCAGCTGAACAGACCGAGCAGTGCAGTAACCCCTGCACTGCCAGAAGTCTGACAGGCAAGGCGGATGTGGCTGAAAAGTAAAACACACAGTTCATTCAGTGCAAACACAGATAGAAACTCAGCGCTTTCTCGGCCGCCCGGCACGGACCGAGGAGCGCCAAGTCACATTCCTAACACAGGGTCCAAAGGTTACACAGTTGCCTAGTTAGTACGGATGGAAAAAGACACGTCCATCAAGTTCAACCAAGGAGGACATCAACTACAGGGGGGTAGAGGGTGGGGGGGTTGCTATTGTCGCATGAGAGAGGGAGTGAGAGATTGTAAGGATCCGTTCTGTGGTCAGTCTGGTTTACAGTGTCACTTGGTGAGCTAGGATATATTGTAGCCAAGGGGTCCACAGCTTTAAGAAGGTAGTATGGGATTGTAGTGTACGGCTTGCTAGTTCTTCCATGGTGCGTATGTGTTCTATTTTGGCGTACCATTCAGATATAGATGGCGGTTTAGTTTGTTTCCAATGTATTGGTATGAGCAACTTGGCGGCAGCGAGAAGATGAACCAAAAGGTTCTGTTTGGACAACTGAATATTTGCGGAGGGTAGCCATAAAAGTACCAATTGTGGGTTTATGTCAATAGACTGACCACACATTTCCATATAGCTTTGGTCACTTGTGTCCAGAAAGGGGTAAGCACAGGGCATGTCCAAAAAACGTGCCTCCCAAGTTGCCACCCCTCCAACATGAATCTGTGAGTCCCCATCTATGAAGCTGATATGGCGGGGTGATAGAGGTGGAAAACCCATGAGAGTGAGAGAGTATTAACCTCCTCCTGAGTTAGGGAAATATTAAGTTCTTGTTCCCAAGCGATGAGAAAACCAGGCTTAGCAGGGAGATCTAAAGTCAGGGGATGTGAGTGCATTTTAGATAGACATTTTGCAATGGGTTGCTTTAACGTCAGCAATGTTTCAAAGCTAGTGGGAGTACGTCTCCTGTCTTCCAGGGAAAGAAAGGACTTCAAGAGGTAAAGTCGTGGATGAGTAAGAAGTTTAACCCCTTAAGGTCAAACCCAATTTTCGTTTTTGCACTTTTGCTTTTTCCATTTTATGTTTAAAAGTCCATAGCGCTTGCATTTTTTCACCGAGAGACTTATATGAGCCCTTATTTTTTGCGAAACCAATTGTACTTTGCAATGACCGGCATTATTTTTCCATAAAATATGCTGCGAAACCGGAAAAAAATAATTTGCGCTGTCAAATTGAAAACAAAAACGAATTTGTTTTGATTTCGGGGAGTTTTGCATTTACGCCATTCGCCCTGGGGTAAAACTGACTTGTTATATATGTTCCTCAAGTCGTTACGATTACAACGATATATAACATGTATAACTTTTATTGTATCTGATGGCTTTTAAAAAAATCAAAACATTGTTAACAAATACACGTTCCTTAAAACCGCTCCATTCCCGGCTTATAGCGCTTTTATGCTTTGGTCTATGGGGCTGTGTGAGGTGTCAGTTTTTGCGCCATGATGTGATCTTTCTATCGGTACCTTGATTGCACATATACGACTTTTTGATCACTTTTCTGGATTTGATGCGACCAAAAATGCGCAATTTTGCACTTTGGAATTTTTTTGCGCTGACGCCGTTTACCGTGCGAGATCAGGAATGTGATTAATTAATAGTTCGGGCGATTACGTGTGCGGCGATACTAAATATGTTTATTTATTTGTTTATTTATTAATTTATATTTATAAAATGGGAAAAGGGGGGTGATTTGGACTTTTATTAGGGGAGGGGATTTTTTATTAATAAAAACACTTTTTTACTTTTTTTTTTTACATGGACTAGAAGCCCCCCTGGGGGACTTGTATATAGACAGCACTGATCTCTCATAGAGATCAATGCTGTGTATATACACAGCAAAGATCGATTAGATTGGTCATAGATTGCTATGGCCTGCTGCAGGCCATAGCAATCTATTGCCGAGCCGGGATCAGCGTCATTCCGACGCTGAGGCCCGGCACGGGCAGAAGAACGGATCTCCCCCCCGCAATCGCATCGCGGGGGGGAGATCCGACCCACTAGACACCAGGGATAGTGTCTAAATTAGCCGGCGCGGCAACGGGACCCGCGCCGGCTAACAGAGGCACTGCCCGGCTGCACGTGTCAGATACGTCATGGGTCGCTAAGGGGTTAAAGGAGCAAGATGGGTACCTAGTAGTGAAACAGAGGTATTGTCATCTACAGAGGGAAAAATGTCTGCTAGTGTCTTCTTTAAAGGAATTAGCATTTCACTTTTTCACTCATAGAAGGATAACCCCTTTAGGTGCTGTCCTTAGTGTTAGCGAGGCAGCGGAGTGGAGTAATGCAGGTCCTTGGAAGGGGTAATTGCTGTCCCTGGATCAGGTCAAACAGTTGCGTACCTGGTCTGTCCTTCTGAGATATGGCCTACCAGATACCTTTGTTAATTGGCTTAAGTTCTTATATGCAGGGGCAGAGTGTTTCCCGCTGGTGAACGCTCGGTCTGGCCGCTCTTTTGAGGTTGAGTCTGGTGTTCGCCAGGGCTGTCCTTTAAGCCCGCTGTTGTATGTCTTCTTGATTGACCCCTTCCTTAGGAGGGTTGGTTGTGGACCATTGCAGTGGTCGGCATGAGCTTGGAGGAGCCAGAAGCCACCCTGAGAGTGGTGGCGTACACTGATGTCACCGTCTTCATATCCTCGAAAGAGAAGGCAGACATGGTGATGTCAGAGGTGGACCACTACTGAGAGGCATTTGGGTCCAAGATCAACTGGGACAAGTGTGAGAGTTTCTGGCAGGGAGGGGGGATCCTGACCTTAATCTCCTCAACACTCTTCAAGAGCACCAGGGGCGAGCAAAAGTATTGGGCATGACATTTGGCCCGGGTGATTACCCTACTAAAAACTTGGATGGTAGGCTTCAGGGTGCCATTTTGAAGGTGGACCAGTGGAAAGGTTGTTTTTTGACACTCAGGTGAAGGGTACACGTTATTGAATTGTACCTGCTCCCATTGTTCATCTACCTGGGCAGTGTATGTACCTTCAAGAAGCCTCCTATACTAGGATCTACAGCCTGTTCTTCCAGCTGTTATGGGGGTATACCTCATGAGGAGACTTGGGGGTTTGTCTATGGTGAACCCTGTGGTGTTCTTAGTGAAGACCTTCTTGAAAACATAGAAACATAGAAACATAGAAGATTGTCGGCAGAAAAAGACCACTGGGTCCATCTAGTCCGCCCTTTTAGTATTTTCTTCCTTATTATCTTAGGATAGATATATGTCTATCCCAGGCGTGTTTAAATTCTGTTATTGTAGATTTACCAACCACCTCTGCTGGAAGTTTGTTCCAGGTATCTACTACTCTTTCAGTAAAATAATATTTTCTTACATTGCTTCTGATCTTTCCCCCAACTAACCTCTCACTGTGTCCTCTTGTTCTTGAGCTCAGTTTTTTACTAAAAACACTCCCCTCTTGAACCTTATTTAGTCCCTTAACATACTTAAAGGTTTCAATCATGTCCCCCCTTTCCCGTCTTTCCTCCAGACTATACAGATTCAAATCCTTAGGTCTTTCCTGATATGGTTTATGCCTCACACCTTCCACCATTTTTGTAGCCGTCTTTGGACCCGTTCTATTTTATCAATGTCCTTTTTTAGGTGAGGTCTCCAGAACTGGACACAGTATCCCAGATGTGGCCTCACCAGAGCTCTATACAGCGGGATCACAATCTCCCTCTTCCTACTGGTTATACCTCTAGCTATACACCCCAGCATACGATTTGCTTTCCCCACCGCCTGGTTGCACTGGTGACTCATTTTAAGGCTTTCAGAAATCATTACCCCTAAATCCTTCTCTTCTGAAGTCTTTTCCAACACAGTACTGCCGATGTGATACTCGGATAGAGGATTCCTCCTCCCCAAGTGCATTATTTTACATTTGGAAACGTTGAACTTCAATTTCCACTGTTTGGACCACTAACATTGCAAACCTCTGGAAAGAGAGGGCTTCTCCGTGGGTACTCTCCTGCAGGGAATGGTTTCAGCCTTTCTTCCAAGAATGGGAGACAGGAGGGCGAGTGAAGGACCTTCGTACAACCCATGGGTATTTTCTGAAGGCGATACGTCGGTGGGGTCTGGGAATATGGGAGATCAGGACCCAGTTGAGGAAATTCCTTGACCAAAGGGTTCTGTTGACCCATTTCCAGAAGCCCCTGGCGCTCAGGGATTGCTCAGGTCAGAATCTGAGGGTTGGGTTAAGTCTTTTAAACTCAAATTGGATCCCACAGATGTTTTGGGACTTGGCATGGCGCTGCTTCTAGGGGAAGCTATATGTAAGGGACAACTTGAAGTGCAGGAGTTCTGCTGGAGAGCATGGACCATTTCCTGCTTCATTGTCCATTCAATATGGAGAGTTACACCAGGATGGCTGCCTCCATAGTTTGGAGTCAGTCAGACAGCTTTGCCTATCCAGAATGGATCACTGCATGTTATTCTTATTGGGCTGCCCAGGTGGTGGCAGTAGATCTCCCCGGCACAGGTTCGAAAGTCACTCTCTCTCTTTCTGATAGGCTCCTCGGATGGTGGCAGCAGATCTCCCCCGTCACGGGTTGGGCAGTGACTCTCTCTCTCTTTCTCTGACAGGCGTCCTGGGTAATGGCAGCAGATCTCCCTCGGCACGGGCTGGGCAGTGACTCTCTCTCTCTTTCTCTGACAGGCGTCCTGGGTAATGGCAGCAGATCTCCCTCGGCATGGGCTGGGCAGTGACTCCCTCTCTCTTTCTCTGACAGGCGTCCTGGGTAATGGCAGCAGATCTCCCCCGCCACGGGTTGGGCAGTGACTCCCTCTCTCTCTTTCTGATAGTGTCCTCGGATGGTGGCAGCAGATCTCCCCCGGCACGGGTTGGGCAGTGACTCTCTCTCTCTCTCTCTCTGATAGTCTCCTCGGATGATGGCAGCAGATCTCCCCCAGCAAGGGTTGGGCAGTGACTCTCTCTCTCTTTCTCTGACAGGCGTCCCGGGTAATGGCAGCAGATCTCCCCCGCCACGGGTTGGGCAGTGACTCCCTCTCTCTCTTTCTGATAGTCTCCTCGGATGGTGGCAGCAGATCTCCCCCGGCACGGGTTGGACAGTGACTCCCTCTCTCTCTCTCTCTGATAGTCTCCTCGGATGATGGCAGCAGATCTCCCCCAGCAAGGGTTGGGCAGTGACTCTCTCTCTCTTTTTCTGACAGGCGTCCCGGGTAATGGCAGCAGATCTCCCCCGCCACGGATTGGGCAGTGACTCCCTCTCTCTCTTTCTGATAGTCTCCTCGGATGGTGGCAGCAGATCTCCCCCGGCACGGGTTGGGCAGTGACTCCCTCTCTCTCTTTCTGATAGTCTCCTCGGATGGTGGCAGCAGATCTCCCCCAGCAAGGGTTGGGCAGTGACTCTCTCTCTCTTTTTCTGACAGGCGTCCCGGGTAATGGCAGCAGATCTCCCCCGGCAGGGGTTGGGCAGTGACTCCCTCTCTCTCTTTCTGATAGTGTCCTCGGATGGTGGCAGCAGATCTCCCCCGGCACGGGTTGGGCAGTGACTCCCTCTCTCTCTTTCTGATAGTCTCCTCGGATGGTGGCAGCAGATCTCCCCCGGCACGGGTTGGGCAGTGACTCCCTCTCTCTCTTTCTGATAGTCTCCTCGGATGGTGGCAGCAGATCTCCCCCGGCACGGGTTGGGCAGTGACTCCCTCTCTCTCTTTCTGATAGTCTCCTCGGATGGTGGCAGCAGATCTCCCCCGGCACAGGTTGGGCAGTGACTCCCTCTCTCTCTTTCTGATAGTCTCCTCGGATGGTGGAAGCAGATCTCCCCCGGCACGGGTTGGGCAGTGACTCTCTCTCTCTCTCTCTCTCTGATAGTCTCCTCGGATGGTGGCAGCAGATCTCCCCCGGCACAGGTTGGGCAGTGACTCCCTCTCTCTCTTTCTGATAGTCTCCTCGGATGGTGGCAGCAGATCTCCCCCGGCACAGGTTGGGCAGTGACTCCCTCTCTCTCTTTCTGATAGTCTCCTCGGATGGTGGCAGCAGATCTCCCCCGGCAGGGGTTGGACAGTGACTTCCTCTCTCTCTTTCTGATAGTCTCCTCGGATGGTGGCAGCAGATCTCCCCCGGCAGGGGTTGGGCAGTGACTCCCTCTCTCTCTTTCTGATAGTCTCCTCGGATGGTGGCAGCAGATCTCCCCCGGCAGGGGTTGGACAGTGACTTCCTCTCTCTCTTTCTGATAGTCTCCTCGGATGGTGGCAGCAGATCTCCCCCGGCAGGGGTTGGGCAGTGACTCCCTCTCTCTCTTTCTGATAGTCTCCTCGGATGGTGGAAGCAGATCTCCCCCGGCACGGGTTGGACAGTGACTCCCTCTCTCTTTCTCTGACAGGCGTCCTGGGTAATGGCAGCAGATCTTCCCCGACTCAGGTTGCGGTGGCTGCGGAGCTCCGATATGTTCTCACACAGCTGCAGTCTGGCTCCTCCGGTAGTGTTTCAGCCCTGGTGGACAGTCTCATTCGGTTCCTGTCGGGGGCGCTCCGAGGCTTTGACCGTGAATGGTGGCGGGATCTGGTCGATGTGCTCAGACTCCTGCGTCCACTCCGGGAACACCTAGCGGGTGGACGTGCCCGCCTCCTTCCAGCTCTGGAACAGCTGCACAGACAGTATGAGCGCTACCGCCCGCTTCTCAGCGACCTGGACATCCCTGGAGTGCTGCACGCTGCCTTCCCCACCGACCCCTCCACGTTGTTCCGACTTCCTGAGAACCTGGAGAGGCACTACAGAGCCCAGCAACCTCCAGTCTGTGTCCATGAACTGGCGCTGTATGTGGGGGATGTAGGAGCCGAGCTGGCGGCAGCAGAGTCCGTGTGGAGATGCGGCCGGAAAGGTCTTCCCCGGGCCCTGCGCACAGACCTACCACTGACAGTGCCGTCCCTCACCCACCACATGACTGACCCCAGGTGAGGGACCGCCAATCCTCCACTATCTGCTTCATGTATATATGGAGCAGTGAGACTGTGCACCACCCATGTATATATGGAGCAGTGATACTGCACCGCACATTTATATATGGAGCAGTGAGACTGTGCAACGTATGTGTGTATATGGAGCAGTGTGACTGTGATCGCACATGTATATGTGGAGCAGCGAGACTGTGCACTGCCCTTGTGTATATGGAGCAGTGAGACTGTGCACCACACATGTATATATGGAGCAGTGAGACTGAGCACCACCCATGTATATATGGAGCAGTGAGACTGTGCACCGCACATGTATATATGGAGCAGTGAGACTGTGCAACGTACATGTGTATATGGAGCAGTGAGACCCACACGTTTATATGGGGGGTGTCTGTGTATATAGGGGTGGGCAAACACTTCCCTATTTAACTTTCTTATTCAGCAGTGAGGTCCCTGAGATTCTGCAGCAGCACCTGAAGCCTGAGGCTGCAGAGATCCCAGTGAGCGGATATCAGGCTGCAGAGATCCCATTGAGCGGATACCAGGCTGCAGAGATCCCAGTGGGCGGATACCAGGCTGCAGAGATCCCAGTGAGCGGATACCAGGCTGCAGAGATCCCAGTGAGCGGCTACCAGGCTGCAGAGATCCCATTGAGCGGATACCAGGCCGCAGAGATCCCAGTGAGTGGATACCAGGATGCAGAGATCCCAGTGAGCGGCTACCAGGCTGCAGAGATCCCAGTGAGCGGCTACCAGGCTGCAGAGATCCCAGTGAGCGGATACCAGGCCGCAGAGATCCCAGTGAGCGGCTACCAGGCTGCAGAGATCCCAGTGAGCGGCTACCAGGCTGCAGAGATCCCATTGAGCGGATACCAGGCCGCAGAGATCCCAGTGAGCGGCTACCAGGCTGCAGAGATCCCAGTGAGCGGATACCAGGCCGCAGAGATCCCAGTGAGCGGCTACCAGGCCGCAGAGATCCAAGTGAGCGGATACCAGGCCGCAGAGATCCTAGTGAGCGGCTACCAGGCCGCAGAGATCCCAGTGAGCGGCTACCAGGACGCAGAGATCCCAGTGAGCGGCTACCAGGCTGCAGAGATCCCAGTGAGCGGATACCAGGCTGCAGAGATCCCAGTGAGCGGATACCAGGCTGCAGAGATCCCAGTGGGTGGATACCAGGCTGCAGAGATCCCAGTGAGCGGATACCAGGATGCAGAGATCCCAGTGAGCGGATACCAGGATGCAGAGATCCCAGTGAGCGGATACCAGGATGCAGAGATCCCAGTGAGCGGATACCAGGATGCAGAGATCCCAGTGAGCGGATACCAGGCTGCAGAGATCCCAGTGAGCGGATACCAGGCCGCAGAGATCCCAGTGAGCGGATACCAGGCCGCAGAGATCCCAGTGAGCGGATACCAGGATGCAGAGATCCCAGTGAGCGGATACCAGGAAGCAGAGATCCCAGTGAGCGGATACCAGGCTGCAGAGATCCCAGTGAGCGGATACCAGGCCGCAGAGATCCCAGTGAGCGGATACCAGGCTGCAGAGATCCTGGTGTGGTACAGACATGTGGGTAAAGTCATCTTCCTGTATCTGAACAGAAGCGGAGGGCTCTGGGACTGGTGAGTACTCCCCCTGTAGGTCTCAGGATGCTTTGCGGTCAGTGTATCTCAGGGATGTATCACGGATGTATCTCCTTGTGTCTCCTCAGCTTCTACGACCTCAGGGTCACACCTGCTGCCCGCCTGCACCCCGAGCACTTTCTGTTTTCTCCCTTTGGAATCCTCCATGTGCACCCGGTGCTGGGCTCGGAGGTGCAGGATCTGGGGGCGTGGCATCGGGAGGCCGTCCTCTGCCGCACCCTCAGGACCCTTCCCTTCTACAGAGACTTCCCCAGGAGGAGACCCTTCAGACGGTGAGCCACAGGGGCACAAAGGATGTCAGATGATATGGCTGGGTTATGTATGTGTGTAGTAGCAGCAGCACAGAGGATGTCAGGAGGGGGGGATAGAGATGTTGGTTTATGTACGTGTGCAGTAGCAGCAGCACAGAGGACTTCAGCATCTAGTGGCACTGCAGGATTGGTAGATTTTCCATCTTATGTGTCTACAGGTGGCAAAGAAACGTCAGGAGGATCAGATTCCTGAGGAGAAGGGAAATGCTGAGCCGGCGGCTGCTGAGGACCGTGCCGCACTACAGCGCCGCCCTGTACCACATCAACAGGTGACCCACCAGCGAGGACCAGCCCCCCTCACCACCACCACCAGCGAGGGACAGCCCCCCCTCACCACCACCACCACCAGCGAGGACCAGCCCCCCTCACCACCACCACCAGCGAGGGACAGCCCCCCTTACCACCACCACCAGCAAGGGACAGCCCCCCTCACCACCAGCACCACCAGCAAGGAACAACCCCCCTCACCACCACCACCAGCGAGGAACAACCCCCCTCACCACCACCAGCGAGGAACAGCCCCCCTCACCACCACCGAGGAACAGCCCCCCTCACCACCAGCACCAGCAAGGAACAACCCCCTCACCACCACCAGCGAGGAACAGCCTCCCTCACCACCACCAGCAAGGAACAACCCCCCTCACCACCACCACCACCAGCGAGGAACAGCCCCCCTCACCAGCACCACCAGCAAGGAACAACCCCCTCACCACCACCAGCGAGGAACAGCCTCCCTCACCACCACCAGCAAGGAACAACCCCCCTCACCACCACCACCACCACCAGCGAGGAACAGCCCCCCTCACCACCACCAGTGAGGAACAGCCCCCCTCACCACCAGCACCAGCAAGGAACAACCCCCTCACCACCACCAGCGAGGAACAGCCTCCCTCACCACCACCAGCAAGGAACAACCCCCCTCACCACCACCACCACCAGCGAGGAACAGCCCCCCTCACCACCACCACCAGCAAGGAACAACCCCCCTCACCACCACCACCACCACCAGCGAGGAACAGCCCCCCTCACCACCACCACGGAACAACCCCCCTCACCACCACCAGCGAGGAACAGCCCGTCTCACCACCAGTGAGGAACAGCCCCCCTCACCACCACCAGCGAGGAACAGCCTCCCTCACCACCACCAGCAAGGAACAACCCCCCTCACCACCACCACCACCAGCGAGGAACAGCCCCCCTCACCACCACCACCAGCAAGGAACAACCCCCCTCACCACCACCACCACCACCAGCGAGGAACAGCCCCCCTCACCACCACCACGGAACAACCCCCCTCACCACCACCAGCGAGGAACAGCCCGTCTCACCACCAGTGAGGAACAGCCCCCCTCACCACCAGCACCAGCAAGGAACAACCCCCTCACCACCACCAGCGAGGAACAGCCTCCCTCACCACCACCAGCAAGGAACAACCCCCCTCACCACCACCACCACCAGCGAGGAACAGCCTCCCTCACCACCACCAGCAAGGAACAACCCCCCTCACCACCACCACCACCAGCGAGGAACAGCCCCCCTCACCACCACCACCAGCAAGGAACAACCCCCCTCACCACCACCACCACTAGCCAGGAACAACCCCCCTCACCACCACCACTAGCAAGGAACAATCCCCTCACCACCACCACCACCAGCGAGGAACAGCCCCCCTCACCACCACCACCAGCAAGGAACAACCCCCCTCACCACCACCACCACCAGCGAGGAACAGCCCCCCTCACCACCACCACTAGCAAGGAACAATCCCCTCACCACCACCACCACCAGCGAGGAACAGCCCCCCTCACCACCACCACCAGCAAGGAACAACCCCCCTCACCACCACCACCACCAGCGAGGAACAGCCCCCCTCACCACCACCACTAGCAAGGAACAATCCCCTCACCACCACCACCACCAGCGAGGAACAGCCCCCCTCACCACCACCACCAGCGAGGAACCCCCCTCACCACCACCACTCACCAGCAAGGAACAGCCCCCCTTAGCACCACCCACTGTAGGAGCCTCCTCCATTATACAGCCGCTCTGCACCACATCAACATGTGACTCACCCCTCCCCCACCATCACCCACAGAATGGATTCTCCTGCACTACCTGCAGGAGGACCCTCCTCGGCCACCCTCACAACCTGCCGGAGGAGCCCCCTCCACTACAGCGCCACCCTGCACCACATCAACAGCTCACCACCCCTTCCCCACCACCCATGAGAAGCTACCCACATTAACAGGTAACCCCCCCCCCACCATCTGCAGGATGTACCCCCCCCCCTCCCCCTTCAGGAAGACCCTCCATCATGTCTTATCCTCCAGTCACCTCCAGAGCTGCACTCACTCTTCTCCTCTTCCATCTTGTCTTCTTTGTCATGTCTGGATGCAGGTTCCTCCAGGAGCTGACCCAGCTGCCGTTTCTTCCTGTTCTCAGCTCGCACTCGATGTCCATAGATGAATTAGAAGCAGAGCACCGCCACGTCCTCTCTGAGGCCACCCGCCATGTGTACAGCCTCCTGGGCTTGGCCTCCCGCATTCTGGAGATGGTAAGGGGAGAATCGAAGGATATCAGGTGCCTGGTTCCAGCTGTCCTAGAGGCAATGCGGGATCATAGACCTGTCCGGTACATGTGACCAGGGGCTGTACTGGAGAAAGGATACACATGGCGCCCCCTAAGTGCAGGGGGCTGCATCACACTACAGATGGGACATGTATGAAGTAGGCCGAGACCATGGGAGAAGTCCTGGAGACTGGATAGTTATGACCTCTGCAATCTTCTCCCATAGGTCAGACAGGACACCTACCTCATGGTGCAGACTGGCCTGGAGGAGTGCTGTGCTGAGGTGGCCAGAAGGGGGCAGATGCAGCACAGTGACTCATGGCTACAGCGACTGGGGAAACTGAACTGCCTTGTTGGGCTCATGATCTGCGAGAACCTGACGTCCATCCTGCAGCAAAATGTCAGCGTCTTTGTGTCGAGCGTGATGCAGGTGAGATGCTCTGCACACTGGACCCCCTCCTCTGCTGTCCTGTACCTCTCTGCACAGTGGACCCCTCCTCTGCTGTCCTGTACCTCTCTGCACAGTGGACCCCTCCTCTGCTGTCCTGTATCTCTCTGCACAGTGGACCCCTCCTCTGCTGTCCTGAATCTCTCTGCACAGTGGACCCTTCCTCTGCTGTCCTGTATCTCTCTGCACAGTGGACCCCTCCTCTGCTGTCCTGTATCTCTCTGCACAGTGGACCCCTCCTCTGCTGTCCTGTATCTCTCTGCACAGTGGACCCCTCCTCTGCTGTCCTGTATCTCTCTGCACAGTGGACCCCTCCTCTGCTGTCCTGTACCTCTCTGCACAGTGGACCCCTCCTCTGCTGTCCTGTACCTCTCTGGACAGTGGACCCCTCCTCTGCTGTCCTGTATCTCTCTGCACAGTGGACCCCTCCTCTGCTGTCCTGTATCTCTCTGCACAGTGGACCCCTCCTCTGCTGTCCTGTATCTCTCTGCACAGTGGACCCCTCCTCTGCTGTCCTGTATCTCTCTGCACAGTGGACCCCTCCTCTGCTGTCCTGTATCTCTCTGCACAGTGGACCCCTCCTCTGCTGTCCTGTATCTCTCTGCACAGTGGACCCCTCCTCTGCTGTCCTGTATCTCTCTGCACAGTGGACCCCTCCTCTGCTGTCCTGTATCTCTCTGCACAGTGGACCCCTCCTCTGCTGTCCTGTATCTCTCTGCACAGTGGACCCCTCCTCTGCTGTCCTGTATCTCTCTGCACAGAGGACCCCTCCTCTGCTGTCCTGTATCTCTCTGCACAGTGGACCCCTCCTCTGCTGTCCTGTATCTCTCTGCACAGTGGACCCCTCCTCTGCTGTCCTGTATCTCTCTGCACAGTGGACCCCTCCTCTGCTGTCCTCTATCTCTCTGCACAGTGGACCCCTCCTCTGCTGTCCTGTATCTCTCTGCACAGTGGACCCCTCCTCTGCTGTCCTGTATCTCTCTGCACAGTGGACCCCTCCTCTGCTGTCCTGTATCTCTCTGCATAGTAGACCCCTCCTCTGCTGTCCTGTACCTCTCTGCACAGTGGACCCCTCCTCTGCTGTCCTGTATCTCTCTGCACAGTGGACCCCTCCTCTGCTGTCCTGTATCTCTCTGCACAGTGGACCCTTCCTCTGCTGTCCTGTACCTCTCTGCACAGTGGACCCCTCCTCTGCTGTCCTGTATCTCTCTGCACAGTGGACCCCTCCTCTGCTGTCCTGTACCTCTCTGCACAGTGGACCCTTCCTCTGCTGTCCTGTATCTCTCTGCACAGTGGACCCCTCCTCTGCTGTCCTGTACCTCTCTGCACAGTGGACCCCTCCTTTGCTGTCCTGTATCTCTCGGCACAGTGGACCCCTCCTCTGCTGTCCTGTATCTCTCTGCACAGTGGACCCCTCCTCTGCTGTCCTGTATCTCTCTGCACAGTGGACCCCTCCTCTGCTGTCCTGTATCTCTCTGCACAGTGGACCCCTCCTCTGCTGTCCTGTATCTCTCTGCACAGTGGACCCCTCCTCTGCTGTCCTGTATCTCTCTGCACAGTGGACCCCTCCTCTGCTGTCCTGTACCTCTCTGCACAGTGGACCCCTCCTCTGCTGTCCTGTATCTCTCTGCACAGTGGACCCCTCCTCTGCTGTCCTGTATCTCTCTGCACAGTGGACCCCTCCTCTGCTGTCCTGTACCTCTCTTCACAGTGGACCCCTCCTCTGCTGTCCTGTATCTCTCTGCATAGTAGACCCCTCCTTTGCTGTCCGGTACCTCTCTGCACAGTGGACCCTTCCTCTTCTGTCCTGTCTCACCTTCCGCTCTCTGCACAGATGGGTCGCCCATTCCTCCTGATCAGCCTGGAGTTTGAAGAAGATGGAGAGCTGCGTCTCTGCCCGCCTGCTGGTCAAATACAACGGAGCATAGAGCGGATGCTGGAAGCCATGCTGAGCTTGGTACTGCAGGTACTGCTGGATGTGGTGGTGCACTTTATGGGGGACATTTATGAAAGGGTGTAAATATACACCGGGGGGGGGGGGGGGGGGATAGATTTATGAATATTCAGCCCCGTCCCCTTTTTCACGGCAGGATTCGGTAAGAGGCGCACACCTCTTAGTGAATCTGGCCGGCCGGCCGGACACCCGAATCTGCTTCCAGCAGGTGTAGGTTTGCGCCATGATTTACACCTGCGACTCCTACTCTGAAGTTTTAACCCTTCCTCTCCTTGGATTATTTCCGTCCAGCAAAAAATGTGTATAGGAAATATTTATCCCGTAGAGGAAGCAATAACAGCCTGGAGCCTGTGGGCTGCGCTCTCCTGGGGTAACAGCCACATCCTGCAGGATAATAAATCTGCTCCTCGGTCTCCTGCTGGATAATAAATCTCCTCCTCGGTCTCCTGCTGGATAATAAATCTCCTCGCTCCCCGGTCTCCTGCTGGATAATAAATCTCCTCCTCGCTCTCCTGCTGGATAATAAATCTCCTCCTCGCTCCTCCTCGGTCTCCTGCTGGATAATAAATCTCCTCCTCGCTCCTCGGTCTCCTGCTGGATAATAAATCTCCTCCTCGCTCCTCGGTCTCCTGCTGGATAATAAATCTCCTCCTCGGTCTCCTGCTGGATAATAAATCTCCTCCTCGCTCCTCGGTCTCCTGCTGGATAATAAATCTCCTCCTCGGTCTCCTGCTGGATAATAAATCTCCTCCTCGCTCCTCGGTCTCCTGCTGGATAATAAATCTCCTCCTCGCTCCTCGGTCTCCTGCTGGATAATAAATCTCCTCCTCGCTCCCCGGTCTCCTGCTGGATAATAAATCTCCTCCTCGCTCTCCTGCTGGATAATAAATCTCCTCGGTCTCCTGCTGGATAATAAATCTCCTCCTCGCTCTCCTGCTGGATAGTAAATCTCCTCCTCGCTCCTCGGTCTCCTGCTGGATAATAAATCTCCTCCTCGCTCTCCGGTCTCCTGCTGGATAATAAATCTCCTCCTCGGTCTCCTGCTGGATAATAAATCTCCTCCTCGCTCTCCTGCTGGATAATAAATCTCCTCCTCGCTCCCCGGTCTCCTGCTGGATAATAAATCTCCTCCTCGCTCTCCTGCTGGATAATAAATCTTCTCCTCGGTCTCCTGCTGGATAATAAATCTCCTCCTCGCTCCTCGGTCTCCTACTGGATAATAAATCTGCTCCTCGGTCTCCTGCTGGATAATAAATCTCCTCCTCGGTCTTCTGCTGGATAATAAATCTTCTCCTCGCTCCCCGGTCTCCTGCTGGATAATAAATCTCCTCCTCGCTCTCCTGCTGGATAATAAATCTCCTCGGTCTCCTGCTGGATAATAAATCTCCTCCTCGCTCTCCTGCTGGATAATAAATCTCCTCCTCGCTCCTCGGTCTCCTGCTGGATAATAAATCTCCTCCTCGCTCTCCGGTCTCCTGCTGGATAATAAATCTCCTCCTCGGTCTCCTGCTGGATAATAAATCTCCTCCTCGCTCTCCTGCTGGATAATAAATCTCCTCCTCGCTCCCCGGTCTCCTGCTGGATAATAAATCTCCTCCTCGCTCTCCTGCTGGATAATAAATCTTCTCCTCGGTCTCCTGCTGGATAATAAATCTCCTCCTCGCTCCTCGGTCTCCTACTGGATAATAAATCTGCTCCTCGGTCTCCTGCTGGATAATAAATCTCCTCCTCGGTCTTCTGCTGGATAATAAATCTTCTCCTCGCTCCTCGGTCTCCTGCTGGATAATAAATCTCCTCGGTCTCCTGCTGGATAATAAATCTCCTCCTCGTCCTCTGTCTTCTGCTGGATAATAAATCTCCTCCTCGGTCTCCTGCTGGATAATAAATCTCCTCCTCGGTCTCCTGCCGGATAATAAATCTCCTCCTCGGTCTCCTGCTGGATAATAAATCTCCTCTGTCTCCTGCTGAATAATAAATCTCCTCCTCGGTCTCCTGCTGGATAATAAATCTCCTCCTCGGTCTCCTGCTGCATAATAAATCTCCTCTGTCTCCTGCTGGATAATAAATCTCCTCCTCGGTCTCCTGCTGTATAATAAATCTCCTCTGTCTCCTGCTGGATAATAAATCTCCTTCTCGCTCCTCGGTCTCCTGCTGGATAATAAATCTTCTTCTCGGTCTCCTGCTGGATAATAAATCTCCTCCTCGGTCTCCTGATGGATAATAAATCTCCTCCTCGGTCTCCTGATGGATAATAAATCTCCTCGGTCTCCTGCTGGATAATAAATCTCCCCCTCGCTCCTCGGTCACCTGCTGGATAATAAATCTCCTTGGTCTCCTGCCGGATAATAAATCTCCTCCTCTGTCTCCTGCTAAATAATAAATCTCCTCCTCGCTCCTCGGTCTCCTGCTGGATAATAAATCTCCTCCTCGCTCCTCCTCGCTCTCCTGCTGGATAATAAATCTCCTCCTCGCTCCTCGGTCTCCTGCTGGATAATAAATCTCCTCGCTCCTCGGTCTCCTGCTGGATAATAAATCTTCTTCTCGGTCTCCTGCTGGATAATAAATCTCCTCCTCGGTCTCCTGCTGGATAATAAATCTCCTCCTTGCTCCTCGGTCTCCTGCTGGATAGTAAATCTCCTCCACGCTCCTCCTCGGTCTTCTGCTGGATAATAAATCCCCTCCTCGCTCCTCGGTCTCCTGCTGGATAATAAATCTCCTCGCTCCTCGGTCTCCTGCTGGATAATAAATCTTCTCCTGGGTTTCCTGCTGGATGATAAATCTCCTCCTTGCTCCCCGGTCTCCTGCTGAATAATAAATCTCCTGCTCGGTCTCCTGCTGGATAATAAATCTCCTCCTCGCTCTCCGGTCTCCTGCTGGATAATAAATCTCCTCCTCGCTCTCCTGCTGGATAATAAATCTCCTCCTCGCTCCCTGGTCTCCTGCTGGATCATAAATCTCCTCCTCGCCCCTCGCTCTCCTGCTGGATAATAAATCTCCTCCTCGCTCCTCGGTCTCCTACTGGATAATAAATCTGCTCCTCGGTCTCCTGCTGGATAATAAATCTCCTCCTCGGTCTTCTGCTGGATAATAAATCTTCTCCTCGCTCCTCGGTCTCCTACTGGATAATAAATCTGCTCCTCGGTCTCCTGCTGGATAATAAATCTCCTCCTCGGTCTCCTGCTGGATAATAAATCTCCTCCTCGCTCTCCGGTCTCCTGCTGGATAATAAATCTCCTCCTCGCTCTCCTGCTGGATAATAAATCTCCTCCTCGCTCCCTGGTCTCCTGCTGGATCATAAATCTCCTCCTCGCCCCTCGCTCTCCTGCTGGATAATAAATCTCCTCCTCGCTCCTCGGTCTCCTACTGGATAATAAATCTGCTCCTCGGTCTCCTACTGGATAATAAATCTCCTCGGTCTCCTGCTGGATAATAAATCTCCTCCTCGTCCTCTGTCTTCTGCTGGATAATAAATCTCCTCCTCGGTCTCCTGCTGGATAATAAATCTCCTCCTCGGTCTCCTGCCGGATAATAAATCTCCTCCTCGGTCTCCTGCTAGATAATAAATCTCCTCTGTCTCCTGCTGAATAATAAATCTCCTCCTCGGTCTCCTGCTGGATAATAAATCTCCTCCTCGGTCTCCTGCTGCATAATAAATCTCCTCTGTCTCCTGCTGGATAATAAATCTCCTCCTCGGTCTCCTGCTGTATAATAAATCTCCTCTGTCTCCTGCTGGATAATAAATCTCCTTCTCGCTCCTCGGTCTCCTGCTGGATAATAAATCTTCTTCTCGGTCTCCTGCTGGATAATAAATCTCCTCCTCAGTCTCCTGATGGATAATAAATCTCCTCCTCGGTCTCCTGATGGATAATAAATCTCCTCGGTCTCCTGCTGGATAATAAATCTCCCCCTCGCTCCTCGGTCACCTGCTGGATAATAAATCTCCTTGGTCTCCTGCCGGATAATAAATCTCCTCCTCTGTCTCCTGCTAAATAATAAATCTCCTCCTCGCTCCTCGGTCTCCTGCTGGATAATAAATCTCCTCCTCGCTCCTCCTCGCTCTCCTGCTGGATAATAAATCTCCTCCTCGCTCCTCGGTCTCCTGCTGGATAATAAATCTCCTTCTCGCTCCTCGGTCTCCTGCTGGATAATAAATCTTCTTCTCGGTCTCCTGCTGGATAATAAATCTCCTCCTCGCTCCTCCTCGGTCTCCTGCTGGATAATAAATCTCCTCCTTGCTCCTCGGTCTCCTGCTGGATAGTAAATCTCCTCCTCGCTCCTCCTCGGTCTTCTGCTGGATAATAAATCCCCTCCTCGCTCCTCGGTCTCCTGCTGGATAATAAATCTCCTCGCTCCTCGGTCTCCTGCTGGATAATAAATCTTCTCCTGGGTTTCCTGCTGGATGATAAATCTCCTCCTTGCTCCCCGGTCTCCTGCTGAATAATAAATCTCCTGCTCGGTCTCCTGCTGGATAATAAATCTCCTCCTCGCTCTCCGGTCTCCTGCTGGATAATAAATCTCCTCCCCGGTCTCCTGCTGAATAATAAATCTCCTCCTCGCTCTCCTGCTGGATAATAAATCTCCTCCTCGCTCCCTGGTCTCCTGCTGGATCATAAATCTCCTCCTCGCCCCTCGCTCTCCTGCTGGATAATAAATCTCCTCCTCGCTCCTCGGTCTTCTGCTGAATAATAAATCTCCTCTTCGGTCTCCTGCTGGATAATAAATCTCCTCCTCGGTCTCCTGTTGGATAATAAATCTCCTCCTCGGTCTCCTGCTGGATAATAAATCTCCTCCTCGCTCCTCCTCGGTCTTCTGCTGGATAATAAATCCCCTCCTTGCTCCTTGGTCTCCTGCTGAATAATAAATCTCCTCTTCGGTCTGCTGCTGGATAATAAATCTCCTCCTCGCTCCTTGGTCTCCTGCTGGATAATAAATCTCCTCCTCGCTCTCCTGCTGGATAATAAATCTCCTCCTCACTCCTCGGTCTCCTGCTGGATAATAAATCTCCTCCTCGCTCCTCCTCGGTCTTCTGCTGGATAATAAATCCCCTCCTCGCTCCTCGGTCTCCTGCTGGATAATAAATCTCCTCCTCGGTCTTCTGCTGGATAATAAATCTCCTCCTCGGTCTTCTGCTGGATAATAAATCTCCTCTTCGGTCTGCTGCTGGATAATAAATCTCCTCCTCGCTCCTCCTAGCTCTTCTGCTGGATAATAAATCCCCTCCTCGCTCCTCGGTCTCCTGCTGAATAATAAATCTCCTCTTCGGTCTGCTGCTGGATAATAAATCTCCTCCTCGGTCTCCTGCTGGATAATAAATCTCCTCCTCGGTCTCCTGCTGGATAATAAATCTCCTCCTCGCTCCTCGGTCTCCTGCTGGATAATAAATCTCCTCCTCGGTCTCCTGCTGGATAATAAATCTCCCCCTCGCTCCTCAGTCTCCTGCTGGATAATAAATCTCCTCCTCGCTCTCCTGCTGGATAATAAATCTGCTCCTCGCTCTCCTGCTGGATAATAAATCTCCTCCTCGGTCTCCTGCTGGATAATAAATCTCCTCCTCGCTCTCCTGCTGGATAATAAATCTCCTCCTCGCTCTCCGGTCTCCTGCTGGATAATAAATCTGCTCCTCGGTCTCCTGCTGGATAATAAATCTCCTCCTCGGTCTCCTGCTGGATAATAAATCTCCTCCTCGCTCCTGGGTCTCCTGCTGGGTAATAAATCTCCTCCTCGCTCCTCGGTCTCCTGCTGGATAATAAATCTCCTCCTCAGTCCTCGGTCTCCTGCTGGATAATAAATCCCCTCCTCGCTCCTGGGTCTCCTGCTGGGTAATAAATCTCCTCCTCGCTCCTCGGTCTCCTGCTGGATAATAAATCTCCTCCTCAGTCCTCGGTCTCCTGCTGGATAATAAATCCCCTCCTCGCTCCTGGGTCTCCTGCTGGGTAATAAATCTCCTCCTCTGTCCTCGGTCTCCTGCTGGATAATAAATCTCCTCCTCGCTCCTCGGTCTCCTGCTGGATAATAAATCTCCTCCTCGGTCTCCTGCTGGATAATAAATCTCCTCCTCGCTCTCCTGCTGGATAATAAATCTCCTCCTCGCTCCTTGGTCTCCTGCTGGATAATAAATCTCCTTGGTCTCCTGCTGGATAATAAATCTCCTCCTCGGTCTCCTGCTGGATAATAAATTTCCTCCTCGGTCTTCTGCTGGATAATAAATCTCCTCCTCGGTCTTCTGCTGGATAATAAATCTCCTCCTCGGTCTCCTGCTGGATAATAAATCTCCTCCTCGGTCTCCTGCTGGATAATAAATCTCCTCCTCGGTCTTCTGCTGGATAATAAATCTCCTCCTCGGTCTCCTGCTGGATAATAAATCTCCTCCTCGGTCTTCTGCTGGATAATAAATCTCCTCCTCGGTCTTCTGCTGGATAATAAATCTCCTCCTCGGTCTCCTGCTGGATAATAAATCTCCTCCTCGGTCTCCTGCTGGATAATAAATCTCCTCCTCGGTCTCCTGCTGGATAATAAATCTCCTCTTTGGGTGAGAGGAGGGAGGTGGTGAGGAGACAGTCGGGGTGAGGGGAGGGAGGCGGTAAAGTGAGCAGTGAGCGGTTGGTCGTGTTAGGGGGCGGTGAGGGAGCGGTCGGGCTCAGGAGAGGGAGGCGGTGAGGAGATGGTCCGGCTGAGGGGAGGGAGGCGGTCAGGGGACGGTCGGGCTGAGGGGAGGGACCCGGTGAGGGGACGGTTGGACTGAGGGAAGGAAGGCTGTGAGGGAACGGTCGGGCTGAGGGGAGGGAGGCTGTGAGGGGACGGTCAAGCTGAGGGGAAGGAGGCTGTGAGGGGACGGTCGGGCTGAGGGGAGGGAGGCTGTGAGGGGACGGTCGGGCTGAGGAGAGGGAGGCGGTGTGGGGACAGTCGGGCTGAGGGGAGGGAGGTAGTGTGGGGATGGTCGGGCTGAGGGGAGGGAGGCGGTGTGGGGATGGTCGGGCTGAGGGGACGGTCGGGCTGAGGGGAGGGAGGCGGTGAGGGGACCGTTGGGCTGAGGGGAGGGAGGCGGTGAGGGGACCGTTGGGCTGAGGGGAGGGAGGCGGTGAGGGGGACGGTCGGGCTGAGGGGAGGGAGGCGGTGTGGGGACCGTCGGGCTGAGGGGAGGGAGGCGGTGTGGGGATGGTCGGGCTGAGGGGAGGGAGGCGGTGTGGGGATGGTCGGGCTGAGGGGAGGGAGGCGGTGAGGGGGACGGTCGGGCTGAGGGGAGGGAGGCGGTGTGGGGACCGTCGGGCTGAGGGGAGGGAGGCGGTGTGGGGATGGTCGGGCTGAGGGGAGGGAGGCGGTGAGGGGACCGTCGGGCTGAGGGGAGGGAGGCGGTGTGGGGACCGTCGGGCTGAGGGGAGGGAGGCGGTGTGGGGATAGTCGGGCTGAGGGGAGGGAGGCGGCGAGGGGAAGGTCGGGCTGAGGGGAGGGAGGCGGTGTGGGGATAGTCGGGCTGAGGGGACCTGGTGAGGGGACGGTCGGGCTGAGGGGAGGGAGGCAGTGTGGGGATAGTCGGGCTGAGAGGACCCGGTGAGGGAACGGTCGGGCTGAGGGGAGGGAGGAGGTGAGGGTACCGTCGGGCTGAGGGGATAGAGGGTTTAGGGACCCCCACAGCCGCCTAATAATCGGTGACCTGCTGTCTTTCCTCAGGTGATGGCCACCAGTGGCCAGGATCTTTCCTCACCATCAGCCATGATACCTTGTCCCCCAGATCACGGTAAGAAGACATATCACACATACTACTTTATGTGAGTACCTAGAGAATCCTGATGGGATTGTGTCCAGAGAGGGGCAGTGACTGAGGGACAGATGCGGACCCCCCACATGTTACTGTGTGTGGTGGTGGGGTTCTTACTCTCCTCTTGTCTGAGTTATTGTATGCTATGTCCTGTAAACACCACAGACGCAGATGGTGGAGCCATCAGGGGGCCTGCTGGGGTATGACCATGGGCTGCCCCATTATGGGGTCTTTCTAGGGTCTGACCGGGTAGGTAAGACATCCTTGGTGTAGGGATGAGACTAGTGTAGCTCTTCAGTGCCCCCCGCTGCTCCTGGGGGATCTGTATGTTCAGCAGACGCTTGTGTTTCAGGGTCTCCTGTCCGGCCCGTCCTCGGTGGGCAGTATCACCGCCAGCTTCTCCCTGCACCCACCCTGACACCTGGTAAATGCAGGGAAATGCCAATGCCTGGAGGCCTGAGGATTGAGGGGCACCAGCAGAGGGCGCACTACCTGCCTCTGGATCCCAAGTCACTACAACACATGCTGCTCAATGACTGCTGGATCCAGGAGGATCGCCAGAGACTACAGAGACTTCTCCAGGTGAGAGTACACAGACTATAGGGGTCAGAGACTGCTACAGGTGAGAGTACACAGACTATATGGGTCAGAGACTACAGAGACTGCTCCAGGTGAGAGTACACAGACTATATGGGTCAGAGACTACAGAGACTGCTCCAGGTGAGAGTACACAGACTATAGTGGTCAGAGACTACAGAGACTGCTCCAGGTGAGAGTACACAGACTATAGGGGTCAGAGACAGCAGGGGCTGGCCAGGTGACACCAGAGAGACTACAGAGACTACTCCAGGTGAGAGTACACAGACTATAGGGGTCATAGACAGCAGGGGCTGGCCAGGTGACACCAGAGAGACTGCAGAGACTGCTTCAGGTGAGAGAGTACACAGGCTGTAGGGGTCAGAGACAGCAGGGGCTGGCCAGGTGACACCAGAGAAAGACTGCAGAGACTGCTTCAGGTGAGAGTACACAGACTATAGGGGTCAGAGACTACAGAGACTGCTCCAGGTGAGAGTACACAGACTATAGGGGTCAGAGACAGCTGGGGCTGGCCAGGTGACACCAGAGAGACTGCTTACCGTCAGGAGAGGATGCAGAGGCAGTGCATGTTCAGGAGAGGATGCAGAGGCAGTGCCTGGTCAGGAGGGGATGCAGAGGCAGTGCCTGGTCAGGAGGGGATGCAGAGGCAGTGCCTGGTCAGGAGGGGATGCAGAGACAGAGCCCTGTCAGGAGGGGATGCAGAGGCAGTGCCTGGTCAGGAGGGGATGCAGAGACAGAGCCCGGTCAGGAGAGGATGCAGAGACAGAGCCCGGTCAGGAGAGGATGCAGAGACAGAGCCCGGTCAGGAGAGGATGCAGAGACAGTGCCTGGTCAGGAGAGGATGCAGAGACAGTGCCTGGTCAGGAGGGGATGCAGAGACAGAGCCCTGTCAGGAGGGGATGCAGAGGCAGTGCCTGGTCAGAAGAGGATGCAGAGGTAGTGCCTGGTCAGGAGGGGATGCAGAGGTAGTGCCTGGTCAGGAGGGGATGCAGAGGCAGTGCCTGGTCAGGAGGGGATGCAGAGGTAGTGCCTGGTCAGGAGAGGATGCAGAAGGAGTGCCTGGTCAGGAGGGGATGCAAAGGTAGTGCCTGGTCAGGAGGGGATGCAGAGGCAGTGCCTGGTCAGGAGGGGATGCAGAGGTAGTGCCTGGTCAGGAGGGGATGCAGAGGTAGTGCCTGGTCAGGAGAGGATGCAGAGGTAGTGCCTGGTCAGGAGGGGATGCAGAGGTAGTGCCTGGTCAGGAGGGGATGCAGAGGTAGTGCCTGGTCAGGAGGGGATGCAGAGGCAGTGCCTGGTCAGGAGGGGATGCAGAGGTAGTGCCTGGTCAGGAGGGGATGCAGAGGTAGTGCCTGGTCAGGAGAGGATGCAGAGGTAGTGCCTGGTCAGGAGGGGATGCAGAGGTAGTGCCTGGTCAGGAGGGGATGCAGAGGTAGTGCCTGGTCAGGAGGGGATGCAGAGGTAGTGCCTGGTCAGGAGGGGATGCAGAGACAGTGCCTGGTCAGGAGAGACCGCAGAGACAGGTGATGCAGAGACCGCCCTCAGCCGGTTGGTGCCTGGCCCTCAGCCGGTAGGTGCCTGGCCCTCAGCCGGTAGGTGCCTGGCCCTCAGCCGGTAGGTGTCTGGCCCTCAGCCGCTAGGTGTCTGGCCCTCAGCCTTCCTCACTTTGTCTCCTCTTCCTCAGGACTCCCTCGCAGAGGTGGAGGCCTTCTGTAAGGACCTGGCCTGGCTCTCTGATGTCCACCTCTATGTCCAGTCCTGGTCTCCTCATGTCCTAGAGAAGCTACGGGGAAGTTCTGCTCGGGATTATGAAGATCTGATCCTTAAACTTCAGCTCTGGGAGGCGCGAGTCAACAGCATGAATGATGGTGTGACCACGGCCATGCTGGAGGTCAGCTGTGAGGCTATCCACACACAGACTGGTATGAAGGATGATCTCTTCTCTGGGGGTGGTGTGAGTGGTGAATGCAGCACTGATCACACTGTACAGCCTATGGGATGAGGGCGTTGTGTTGGCCCTTCTCCCCCTCTTCCCGGTCTCTGGGTGAGGCTATGTTCTCTCTCATAGGTGGCGGCCTGGCTGACATTTTACAGGACATCCTGGTCCTCCTGACCTCAGAGGTGGCAGATCAGTCCCGCTCCCTCATCCTCCAGCTCTCACAGGCTGTGGACATCTTCAGGGAAGTCTCAGCCGAGATCTCATCCTTTTCCAAGTGTGCTGACAAGGTAAGAAATCGGGGCCCCAGGGGCCCCGACTGAGCATCCTCTGTGGGGGTCCTGATCTGTATGGGGTCACAGATGTGTGAGAACAATGCGTGTATAATGCGGTATGAGAAGAGCACATTATAAATCCAGTGCATGGGGGGGGGGGTATAAGTGCAATGCATGGAAGGTGCAGGGTGATTACGGTATATGTGTCTGTGTAATATGTGTAATACTAAGGAGAAGGTCAGACTAACCTTTAATTTAATTCTCCTCCTCCTCCAGATGAGATGTCTCCTCATTCTCCTCCTCCACATCTCACGTCTCCTCATTCTCCTCCTCCACGTCTCACGTCTCCTCATTCTCCTCCTCCATATCTCACATCTCCTCATTCTCCTCCTCCTCCAGATGAGATGTCTCCTCATTCTCCTCCTCCATATCTCATGTCTCCTCATTCTCCTCCTCCATATCTCACATCTCCTCATTCTCTTCCTCCATATCTCACGTCTCCTCATTCTCCTCCTCCACGTCTCACGTCTCCTCATTCTCCTCCTCCATATCTCATGTCTCCTCATTCTCCTCCTCCATATCTCACATCTCCTCATTCTCCTCCTCCTCCAGATGAGATGTCTCCTCATTCTCCTCCTCCATATCTCATGTCTCCTCATTCTCCTCCTCCATATCTCACATCTCCTCATTCTCTTCCTCCATATCTCACGTCTCCTCATTCTCCTCCTCCACGTCTCACGTCTCCTCATTCTCCTCCTCCATATCTCACGTCTCCTCATTCTCCTCCACGTCTCACGTCTCCTCATTCTCCTCCTCCATATCTCACGTCTCCTCATTCTCCTCCTCCATGTCTCACGTCTCCTCATTCTCTTCCTCCATATCTCATGTCTCCTCATTCTCCTCCTCCACGTCTCACGTCTCCTCATTCTCCTCCTCCACGTCTCACGTCTCCTCATTCTCCTCCTCCATATCTCACATCTCCTCATTCTCCTCCTCCTCCAGATGAGATGTCTCCTCATTCTCCTCCTCCATATCTCATGTCTCCTCATTCTCCTCCTCCATATCTCACATCTCCTCATTCTCTTCCTCCATATCTCATGTCTCCTCATTCTCCTCCTCCACGTCTCACGTCTCCTCATTCTCCTCCTCCATATCTCACGTCTCCTCATTCTCCTCCTCCATGTCTCACGTCTCCTCATTCTCCTCCTCCACGTCTCACGTCTCCTCATTCTCCTCCTCCATATCTCATGTCTCCTCATTCTCCTCCTCCACGTCTCACGTCTCCTCATTCTCCTCCTCCATATCTCACGTCTCCTCATTCTCCTCCACGTCTCACGTCTCCTCATTCTCCTCCTCCATATCTCACGTCTCCTCATTCTCCTCCTCCATGTCTCACGTCTCCTCATTCTCCTCCTCCATATCTCACGTCTCCTCATTCTCCTCCTCCATGTCTCACGTCTCCTCATTCTCCTCCTCCACGTCTCACGTCTCCTCATTCTCCTCCTCCATATCTCACGTCTCCTCATTCTCCTCCTCCATATCTCACGTCTCCTCATTCTCCTCCTCCCTATCGCACGTCTCCTCATTCTCCTCCTCCACGTCTCACGTCTCCTCATTCTCCTCCTCCATATCTCACGTCTCCTCATTCTCCTCCTCCACGTTTCACGTCTCCTCATTCTCCTCGTCCCTATCGCACGTCTCCTCGTTCTCCTCCATATCGCACGTCTCCTCATTCTCCTCTTCCATATCTCACGTCTCCTCATTCTCCTCCTCCATATCGCACGTCTCCTCATTCTCCTCCTCCATATCTCACGTCTCCTCATTCTCCTCCTCCATATCTCACGTCTCCTCATTCTCCTCCTCCATATCGCACGTCTCCTCATTCTCCTCCTCCCTATCGCACGTCTCCTCATTCTCCTCCACGTCTCACGTCTCCTCATTCTCCTCCTCCACGTCTCACGTCTCCTCATTCTCCTCCTCCACGTCTCACGTCTCCTCATTCTTCTCCTCCACGTCTCACGTCTCCTCATTCTCCTCCTCCATATCTCACGTCTTCTCATTCTCCTCCTCCACGTCTCACGTCTCCTCATTCTCCTCCTCCCTATCGCACGTCTCCTCATTCTCCTCCTCCACGTCTCACGTCTCCTCATTCTCCTCCTCCATATCTCACGTCTCCTCATTCTCCTCCTCCACGTCTCATGTCTCCTCATTCTCCTCCTCCCTATCGCACGTCTCCTCATTCTCCTCCATATCGCACGTCTCCTCATTCTCCTCTTCCATATCTCACGTCTCCTCATTCTCCTCCTCCCTATCGCACGTCTCCTCATTCTCCTCCTCCATATCGCACGTCTCCTCATTCTCCTCCTCCATATCTCACGTCTCCTCATTCTCCTCCTCCATATCTCACGTCTCCTCATTCTCCTCCTCCATATCTCACGTCTCCTCATTCTCCTCCTCCCTATCGCACGTCTCCTCATTCTCCTCCTCCACGTCTCACGTCTCCTCATTCTCCTCCTCCATATCTCACGTCTCCTCATTCTCCTCCTCCACGTCTCACGTCTCCTCATTCTCCTCGTCCCTATCGCACGTCTCCTCGTTCTCCTCCATATCGCACGTCTCCTCATTCTCCTCTTCCATATCTCACGTCTCCTCATTCTCCTCCTCCATATCGCACGTCTCCTCATTCTCCTCCTCCATATCTCACGTCTCCTCATTCTCCTCCTCCATATCTCACGTCTCCTCATTCTCCTCCTCCATATCGCACGTCTCCTCATTCTCCTCCTCCATATCGCACGTCTCCTCATTCCCCTCCTCCATATCTCACGTCTCCTCATTCTCCTCCTCCATATCTCACGTCTCCTCATTCTCCTCCTCCATATCTCACGTCTCCTCATTCTCCTCCTCCCTATCGCACGTCTCCTCATTCTCCTCCACGTCTCACGTCTCCTCATTCTCCTCCTCCACGTCTCACGTCTCCTCATTCTTCTCCTCCACGTCTCACGTCTCCTCATTCTCCTCCTCCATATCTCACGTCTTCTCATTCTCCTCCTCCACGTCTCACGTCTCCTCATTCTCCTCCTCCCTATCGCACGTCTCCTCATTCTCCTCCTCCACGTCTCACGTCTCCTCATTCTCCTCCTCCATATCTCACGTCTCCTCATTCTCCTCCTCCACGTCTCATGTCTCCTCATTCTCCTCCTCCCTATCGCACGTCTCCTCATTCTCCTCCATATCGCACGTCTCCTCATTCTCCTCTTCCATATCTCACGTCTCCTCATTCTCCTCCTCCCTATCGCACGTCTCCTCATTCTCCTCCTCCATATCGCATGTCTCCTCATTCTCCTCCTCCATATCTCACGTCTCCTCATTCTCCTCCTCCATATCTCACGTCTCCTCATTCTCCTCCTCCATATCTCACGTCTCCTCATTCTCCTCCTCCCTATTGCACGTCTCCTCATTCTCCTCCTCCACATCTCACGTCTCCTCATTCTCCTCCTCCATATCTCATTCTCCTCCTCCATATCTCAAGTCTCCTCATTCTCCTCCTCCATATCTCACGTCTCCTCATTCTCCTCCTCCATATCTCACGTCTCCTCATTCTCCTCCTCCAGATCTCACGTCTCCTCATTCTCCTCCTCCAGATCTCACGTCTCCTCATTCTCCTCCTCCAGATCTCACGTCTCCTCATTCTCCTCCTCCATATCTCACGTCTCCTCATTCTCCTCCTCCATATCTCACGTCTCCTCATTCTCTTCTTCCATATCTCATGGCTCTTCCATCTTGTGACTCTCCTTCTCCATATCTCATGTCTCTTCATTCTCCTCCTTCACATCTTCCATCTCCTCACTCTCCTCCATATCTTATGTCTCTTTAGTCTCCCCCTCCATATCTTCCATCTTCTCAGTCTCCTCCCCCATATCTCACATCCAGTCTTTCTCTGCTACCATATCTCATGTCCTCTTTTTCTTCTCCTCGATATTGTAAGAACAATATTTAATAATTTTCATAGGTTGGTGAATACAAAATGAAAAAGCCTGAATTGGAGGAGCGAGTGGAACATGTCCGCTGCCTCTATGAGGTTATCCGCATGAACTACCGGCAGCAAACAGCAGAAGAGCAGACTCTGAACTCCAAGGTATGATGTCCAATGTTCTCAGTCTTGGCCTCACCAGTGGAGGTCCTGTGCAGTCTGCTCTGCTGAGGCATGACCTGTACAGTGATGTAGGAGATCCCTGGTCTGGGCCTCACTGGTGGAGGTCCTGTGTAGTCTGCTCTGCTGAGGCATGACCTGTACAGTGATGTAGGAGATCCCTGGTCTGGGCCTCACTGGTGGAGGTCCTGTGTAGTCTGCTCTGCTGAGGCATGACCTTTACAGTGATGTAGGAGGTCCCTGGTCTCGGCTTCACTTGTGAAGGAGTGGTTGCAGTTACATACCACCCAGCAAAATCCACATTCCCTGTGAGCTTCTGGAGGAGATCCATATACATCTGGGGGGGCTGCGCACTCTCTGTAGACCCCCAGGCTGTTACTGCACTTCTTTTCTCCTCAGTTGATGGAGACCTGGGACTTGTTCCAACATTTTCTGAAGACTTCAGGGGAGTTCCTGAGCAGTCACCTGTCCTCCATGTCTGGCAGTTTGGAGCGATCCTTCCAGGCCTATTATAAAGAGGCAGAAGATCTGATTGTTGCGTCCAACGCTACCGTATACCGAGACCCTAGCAAGAGTGTGGCGCCAATCCTGAAAGCCCTGGGGGCGCTGCACCACAAGCTGAGCTCCTCTCTGTCTCAGCTGCGAGACCTCAGCCACTCACGTCACATCCTACAGGGTAAGGTCACTCCGTGTACACAATGGCAGCCAGGTCTATGCTCTCTCTATGTACACAATGGCGGCCGGGTCTCTGCTCTCTCCATGTACACAATGGCAGCCAGGTCTTTGGTCTCTCCATGTACACAATGGCAGCTGGGTCTCTGGTCTCTCCATGTACACAATGGCAGCTGGGTCTCTGGTCTCTCCATGTACACAATGGTTGCCGGGTCTCTGCTCTCTCTATGTACACAATGGTGACCGGGTCTCTGGTCTCTCCATGTACACAATGGCGGCTGGGTCTCTGGTCTCTCCATGTACACAATGGCGCGCGGGTCTCTGGTCTCTCTGTGTACACAATCGCGGACGGGTCTCTTGTCTCTCTCTATGTACACAATGGTGGCTGGGTCACTTGTGTCTCTCCATGTAAACAGTGGCGGACGGTTTCTCCATGTACACAATGGCGCCCGGGTCTCTGGTCTCTCTGTGTACACAATCGCGGCTGAGTCTTTGGTCTCTCTGTGTACACAATAGCGGCCAGATCACTTGTCTCTCTCTATGTACACAATGGCGGACGGGTCTCTTGTCTCTCTCCATGTACACAATGGCGGCCAGGTCACTTGTCTCTCTGCATGTACACAATAGTGGCCGGGTCACTTGTCTCTCTCTCCGTGTACACAATGGCGGCCGGGTCACTTGTCTCTCTCCATGTAAACAGTGGCGGCCGGTTTCTCTGTGTACACAATGGCAGCAGGGTCTTCCTGTGTACACAATGCGGCCAGGTCACTTGTCCCTCCATGTATACAATGGCGGCCAGGTCTCTTCTCTCTCTGTGTACACAATGGCTGACTGGTCTCTGGTCTCTCCATGTACACAATGGCGGCCGGGTCTCTGTTCTCTCCATGTACACAATGGCAGCCAGGTCTTTGGTCTCTCCATGTACACAATGGCAGCTGGGTCTCTGGTCTCTCCATGTACACAATGGTTGCCGGGTCTCTGCTCTCTCTATGTACACAATGGTGACCGGGTCTCTGGTCTCTCCATGTACACAATGGCGGCTGGGTCTCTGGTCTCTCCATGTACACAATGGCGCGCGGGTCTCTGGTCTCTCTGTGTACACAATCGCGGACGGGTCTCTTGTCTCTCTCTATGTACACAATGGTGGCTGGGTCACTTGTGTCTCTCCATGTAAACAGTGGCGGACGGTTTCTCCATGTACACAATGGCGCCCGGGTCTCTGGTCTCTCTGTGTACACAATCGCGGCCGAGTCTTTGGTCTCTCTGTGTACACAATGACGGCCAGATCACTTGTCTCTCTCTATGTACACAATGGCGGACGGGTCTCTTGTCTCTCTGCATGTACACAATAGTGGCCGGGTCACTTGTCTCTCCATGTACATAGTGGCGTCCGGGTCTCTCCATGTACACAATGGTGGCCATGTCACTTGTTTCTCTCCGTGTACACAATGACGATGGGTCACTTGTGTCTCTGTGTACACAATGGCGGACGTGTCTCTCTGTGTACAAAATGGTGGCCGGGTCACACGTCTCTCTCCGTGTACACAATGGTGGCCAGGTCACTTGTCTCTCCACGTACACAATAGCAGCTGGGTCACTCGGCTCTCTCCGTGTACACAATGGCAGCCGGGTCACTCGTCTCTCTCCATGTACACAATGGCGGCCAGGTCTCTTTGTGTACACAATCGCGACCAGGTCACTTGTCTCTCTGTGTATAAAATGGTGGCCGGGTTACATGTCTCTCTGTGTTCACAATGGCGGCGGGGTCTCTGGTCTCTCCGTGTACACAATGACGGACGTGTCTCTCCGTGTACACAATGGCGGCCGGGTCTCTTGTCTCTCTCCATGTACACAATGGTGGCCAGGTCACTTGTCTCTCTGCATGTACACAAAAGTGGCCGGGTCACTTGTCTCTCCATGTACATAGTGGCGGCCGGGTCTCTCCGTTTACCCAATGGCGGCCAAGTCACTTGTTTCTCTTCATGTACACAATGACGATGGGTCCCTTCTCTCTCTGTGTACACAATGGCGGCTGGGTCACTCATCTCTCTCTGTGTACACAATGGTGGCCGGCTCTTGTCTTTCTCCGTGTACACACTGGTGGCCGGGTCACTAGTCTCTCTCTGTGTACACAATAGGTCTTTTGCCTCTCCGTGTACACAATGGCGGCCGCGTCACTCATCTCTCCATGTACACAATGGCGGCTGGATCACTTGTCTCTCCATGTACACAATGGTGGCCATGTCACTTGTTTCTCTCCGTGTACACAATGACGATGGGTCACTTGTGTCTCTGTGTACACAATGGTGGACATGTCTCTCTGTGTACATAATGGTGGCCGGGTCACTTGTCTCTTCACATACACAATGGCAGCCGGGTCACTCGTCTCTCTCCATGTACACAATGGCGGACAGGTCTCTTTGTGTACACAATCGCGACCAGGTCACTTGTCTCTCTGTGTATAAAATGGTGGCCGGGTTACATGTCTCTCTGTGTTCACAATGGCTGCCGGGTCTCTGGTCTCTCCGTGTACACAATGACGGACGTGTCTCTCTGTGTACATAATGGCGGCCGGGTCACTCGTCTCTCTCCGTGTACACAATGGTGGCTGGGTCACTTGTCTCTCCACGTACACAATAGTGGCCGGGTAACTCGTCTCTCTCCGTGTACACAATGGCAGCCGGGTCACTCGTCTCTCTCTGTGTACACAATCGTGGCCAGGTCACTTCTCTTTCTCTCTGTGGAAAATGGCGGCCGGGTTACTTGTCTCTCCATGTACACAATGACGGCCGGGTTACTTGTCTCTCCATGTACACAATGGCGGACGGGTTTCTCCATGTAAACAGTAGCGGCCGGGTCTCCCTGTGTACCCAATGGCGGCCAGGTCACTTCTCTCTCTCTGTGTAAAATGGCGGCTGGGTTACTTGTCTCTCCATGTACACAATGACGGCCAGGTTACTTGTCTCTCCATGTACACAATGGCGGCCGGGTTTCTCCATGTAAACAGTAGCGGCCGGGTCTCCCTGTGTACCCAATGGCGGCCAGGTCACTTCTCTCTCTCTGTGTAAAATGGCGGCCGCGTTACTTGTCTCTCCATGTACACAATGTTGGCCGGGTCTCTTGTCTCTCTCTCCGTGTACACAATGGCGGCCGGGTCACTTGTCTCTCTCCATGTAAACAGTGGCGGCCAGTTCTCTTCTCTCTCTGTGTACACAATGGCTGACTGGTCTCTGGTCTCTCCATGTACACAATGGCGGCCGGGTCTCTGCTCTCTCCATGTACACAATGGCAGCCAGGTCTTTGGTCTCTCCATGTACACAATGGCAGCTGGGTCTCTGGTCTCTCCATGTACACAATGGTTGCCGGGTCTCTGCTCTCTCTATGTACACAATGGTGACCGGGTCTCTGGTCTCTCCATGTACACAATGGCGGCTGGGTCTCAGGTCTCTCCATGTACACAATGGCGCGCGGGTCTCTGGTCTCTCTGTGTACACAATCGCGGACGGGTCTCTTGTCTCTCTCTATGTACACAATGGTGGCTGGGTCACTTGTGTCTCTCCATGTAAACAGTGGCGGACGGTTTCTCCATGTACACAATGGCGCCCGGGTCTCTGGTCTCTCTGTGTACACAATCGCGGCCGAGTCTTTGGTCTCTCTGTGTACACAATGGCGGCCAGATCACTTGTCTCTCTCTATGTACACAATGGCGGACGGGTCTCTTGTCTCTCTCCATGTACACAATGGCGGCCAGGTCACTTGTCTCTCTGCATGTACACAATAGTGGCCGGGTCACTTGTCTCTCCATGTACATAGTGGCGGCCGGGTCTCTCCATGTACACAATGGTGGCCATGTCACTTGTTTCTCTCCGTGTACACAATGACGATGGGTCACTTGTGTCTCTGTGTACACAATGGCGGACGTGTCTCTCTGTGTACAAAATGGCGGCCGGGTCACTCGTCTCTCTTCGTGTACACAATGGTGGCCAGGTCACTTGTCTCTCCACGTACACAATAGCAGCTGGGTCACTCGGCTCTCTCTGTGTACACAATGGCAGCCGGGTCACTCGTCTCTCTCCATGTACACAATGGCGGCCAGGTCTCTTTGTGTACACAATCGCGACCAGGTCACTTGTCTCTCTGTGTATAAAATGGTGGCCGGGTTACATGTCTCTCTGTGTTCACAATGGCGGCGGGGTCTCTGGTCTCTCCGTGTACACAATGACGGACGTGTCTCTCTGTGTACATAATGGCGGCCGGGTCACTCGTCTCTCTCCGTGTACACAATGGTGGCCGGGTCACTTGTCTCTCCACGTACACAATAGTGGCCGGGTAACTCGTCTCTCTCCGTGTACACAATGGCAGCCGGGTCACTCGTCTCTCTCCGTGTACACAATGGCGGCCGGGTCACTTGTCTCTCTCCATGTAAACAGTGGCGGCCGGTTTCCCTGTGTACACAATGGCAGCAGGGTCTTCCTGTGTACACAATGCGGCCAGGTCACTTGTCCCTCCATGTATACAATGGTGGCCAGGTCTCTTCTCTCTCTGTGTACACAATGGTGGACGGGTCTCTGGTCTCTCCATGTACACAATGGCGGCCAGGTCTCTTCTCTCTCTGTGTACACAATGGTGGACGGGTCTCTGGTCTCTTCGTGTACACAATAGCGGCCGGGTCACTTGTCTCTCTGTGTACACAATGGCGGCCAGGTCTCTCTGTGTACACAATGGTGGACAGGTCACTTGTCTCTTCGTGTACACAATAGCGGCCGGGTCACTTGTCTCTCTGTGTACACAATGGCATCCAGGTCTCTCCATGTACACAATGGCAGCTGGGTTACTTGTCTCTCCATGTACACAATGGTGGTCGGGTTTCTTGTCTCTCTCCGTGTACACAATGACGTCCGGGTCTTTTGTCTCTCCATGTACACAATCGCAGCCGGGTCACTCGTCTCTCTCCGTGTATACAATAACGTCCGGGTCTTTTGTCTCTCCATGTACACAATGGTGGTTGGGTCTCTGGTCTCTCTCCGTGTACACAATGGAGGCTGGGTCTCTTGTCTCTCCATGTACACAATGGCGGCCGGGTCTCTTGTCTCTCCATGTACACAATGGCGGCCGTGTCACTTGTCTCTCCATGTACACAATGGTAGTCGGGTCACTTGTCTCTCCATGTACACAATGGTGGTCGGGTCTCTGGTTTCTCTCCATGTACACAATGGCGGCTGGGTCACTTGTCTCTCCATGTACACAATGGTGGTCGGGTCTCTGGTTTCTCTCCATGTACACAATAGCGGCTGGGTCACTCGTCTCTCAGTGTACAAAATTGCGAAACGGTCACTTGTCTCTCTCCGTGCACACAATGGCAGCCGGGTCACTCGTCTCTCTCCGTGTACACAATAGCGGCCAGGTCTCTCCGTGTACACAATCGTGGCCAGGTCACTTCTCTCTCTGTGTACAAAATGGTGGCCGGGTCACTTGTCTCTCTGTGTACACAATGGCAGCCGGGTCACTTGTCTCTCTGTGTACACAATGGCAGACAGGTCACTTGTCTCTCTGTGTACACAATGGCAGACAGGTCACTTGTCTCTCTGTGTGCACAATGGCAGCCAGGTCACTTGTCTCTCTCCATGCACACAATGGCAGCGGGGTCACTTGTCTCTCTGTGTGCACAAAGAGAGGCGCCCCATAGAGATGAATGGGAAAATCTCCTCACTGCAAACACAGGTGATATAATTAGCTGCAGCAGACACGGCAGTTGGAGCCTTAGCAACCAATAGGATTACTGCTTTCATTTTCACAGGCAGCAATGGTTGCTAGGGAAGCTGCCTCACAACATCCACAGTAATAACTGGTAGACCCCCTACTCCATCTATACAGTACATGTACACAGGACCCCCTACTCCATCTATACAGGTATACAGGACCCCCTACTCCATCTATACAGTACATGTATATACAGGGCCCCCTACTCCATCTATACAGTACATGTATACAGGACCCCCTACTCCATCTATACAGTACATGTATATACAGGGCCCCCTACTCCATCTATACAGTACATGTATACAGGACCCCCTACTCCATCTATACAGTACATGTATATACAGGGCCCCCTACTCCATATATACAGTACATGTATACAGGGCCCCCTACTCCATCTATACAGTACATGTATACAGGACCCCCTACTCCATCTATACAGTACATGTATATACAGGACCCCTTACTCCATCTATACAGTACATGTATATACAGGACCCCCTACTCCATCTATACAGTACATGTATATACAGGACCCCCTACTCCATCTATACAGTACATGTATATACAGGACCCCCTACTCCATCTATACAGTACATGTATATACAGGACCCCCTACTCCATCTATACAGTACATGTATACAGGACCCCCTACTCCATCTATACAGTACATGTATACAGGACCCCCTACTCCATCTATACAGTACATGTATACAGGACCCCCTACTCCATCTATACAGTACATGTATACAGGACCTCCTACTCCATCTATACAGTACATGTATATACAGGACCCCCTACTCCATCTATACAGTACATGTATATACAGGGCCCCCTACTCCATCTATACAGTACATGTATACAGGACCCCCTACTCCATCTATACAGTACATGTATATACAGGGACCCCTACTCCATCTATACAGTACATGTATATACAGGGCCCCCTACTCCATCTATACAGTACAGGTATACAGGTCCCCCTACTCCATCTATACAGTACATGTATATACAGGACCCCCCTACTCCATCTATACAGTACAGGTATACAGGACCCCCTACTCCATCTATACAGTACATGTATATACAGGACCCCCTACTCCATCTATACAGTACATGTATACAGGACCCCCTACTCCATCTATACAGTACATGTATATACAGGACCCCCTACTCCATCTATACAGTACAGGTATACAGGACCCCTACTCCATCTATACAGTACATGTATACAGGACCCACTACTCCATCTATACAGTACATGTATATACAGGACCCCCTACTCCATCTATACAGTACAGGTATACAGGACCCCTACTCCATCTATACAGTACATGTATATACAGGACCCCCTACTCCATCTATACAGTACATGTATACAGGACCCACTACTCCATCTATACAGTACATGTATATACAGGACCCCCTACTCCATCTATACAGTATATGTATATACAGGACCCCCTACTCCATCTATACAGTACATGTATATACAGGGCCCCCTACTCCATCTATACAGTACATGTATACAGGACCCCCTACTCCATCTATACAGTACATGTATACAGGACCCCCTACTACAACTATACAGTACATATATACAGGACCCCCTACTCCATCTATACAGTACATGTATACAGGACCCCCTACTCCATCTATACAGTACATGTATACAGGACCCCCTACTCCATCTATATAGTACATGTATACAGGGCCCCCTACTCCATCTATACAGTACATGTATACAGGACCCCCTACTCCATCTATACAGTACATGTATATACAGGACCCCCTACTCCATCTATACAGTACATGTATATACAGGACCCCCTACTCCATCTATACAGTACATGTATATACAGGACCCCCTACTCCATCTATACAGTACATGTATATACAGGACCCCCTACTCCATCTATACAGTACATGTATATACAGGGACCCCTACTCCATCTATACAGTACGTATATACAGGGACCCCTACTCCATCCATACAGTACATATATACAGAACCCCCTACTCCATCTATACAGTACATGTATACAGGACCCCCTATTCCATCTATACAGTACATATATACAGGACCCCCTACTCCATCTATACAGGATCCCCTACTCCATCTATACAGTACATGTATATACAGGACCCCCTACTCCATCTATACAGTACATGTATATACAGGACCCCCTACTCCATCTATACAGTATATGTATATACAGGACCCCCTACTCCATCTATACAGTACATGTATATACAGGACCCCCTACTCCAGTGATGGGCAACCTTTTGAGCTTGGTGTGTCAGTTTTCGGCAAAAAAAAAGCGTATAACTCGGTTGGTGTGTCACTTCGCGAAAAAACACCATAATTTTGCGATATTTATAGTTTAAATAATTATTAATAATAATTATTACTAATATTATAATAATTACTGTGTGAAATAAACTAAAAACCACAAACACATACTACCCCACCTGACCTCCATCCTTCCACATACACTACCCCACCTGACCTCCATCCCTCCCCATACACTACCCCACCTGAACCCCATCCCTCCCCATACACTACCCCACCTGACCCTCATACACTACCACACCTGACCCCCATCCCTCCCCATACACTACCCCACCTGACCTCCATCCCTCCCCATACACTACCCCACCTGAACCCCATCCCTCCCCATACACTACCCCACCTGACCCTCATACACTACCACACCTGACCCCCATACCTCCCCATACACTACCACACCTGACCCCCATACCTCCCCATACACTACCCCACCTGACCCTCATACACTACCCCACCTGACCCTCATTCCTCCCCATACACTACCACACCTGACCCTTCTACATACACTACCCCACCTGACCCTCATTCCTCCCCATACACTACCCCACCTGACCCTCATTCCTCCTGATACACTAACCCACCTGACCCTTCTACATACACTACCCCACCTGACCCTCATACACTACCCCACCTGACCCTCATTCCTCCCCATACACTACCACACCTGACCCTTCTACATACACTACCCCACCTGACCTCCATCCCTCCCCATACACTACCCCACCTGACCCCCATCCCCACACACACTACCCCACCTGACCCTCATACCTTCCCATACACTACCCCACCTGACCCTCATACCTCCCCATACACTACCCCACCTGACCCTCATACCTCCCCATACACTACCCCACCTGACCCTCATACCTCCCCATACACTACCCCACCTGACCTCCATCCCTCCCCATACACTACCCCACCTGACCCTCATCCCTCCCCATACACTACCCCACCTGACCCTCATCCCTCCCCATACACTACCCCACCTGACCCTCATACCTCCCCATACACTACCCCACCTGACCTCCATACCTCCCCATACACTACCCCACCTGACCCTCATCCCTCCCCATACACTACCCCACCTGACCTCCATCCCTCCCCATACACTACCCCACCTGACCTCCATACCTCCCCATACACTATCCCACCTGACCCTCATCCCTCCCCATACACTACCCCACCTGACCCCCATACACTACCCCACCTGACCTCCATCCCTCCCCATACACTACCCCACCTGACCCCCATCCCTCCCCATACACTACCCCACCTGACCTCCATCCCTCCCCATACACTACCCCACCTGACCCCCATCCCTCCCCATACACTACCCCACCTGACCCCATCCCTCCCCATACACTACCCCACCTGACCTCCATACCTCCCCATACACTACCCCACCTGACCCCCATCCCTCCCCATACACTACCCCACCTGACCCCCATCCCTCCCCATACACTACCCCACCTGACCCTTCTACAAACACTACCCCACCTGACCTCCATCCCTCCCCATACACTACCCCACCTGACCCTCATCCCTCCCCATACACTACCCCACCTGACCCTCATCCCTCCCCATACACTACCCCACCTGACCTCCATCCCTCCCCATACACTACCCCACCTGACCTCCATCCCTCCCCATACACTACCCCACCTGACCCCCATCCCTCCCCATACACTACCCCACCTGACCTCCATCCCTCCCCATACACTACCCCACCTGACCCCCATCCCTCCCCATACACTACCCCACCTGACCTCCATCCCTCCCCATACACTACCCCACCTGACCTCCATCCCTCCCCATACACTACCCCACCTGAACCCCATCCCTCCCCATACACTACCCCACCTGAACCCCATACCTCCCCATACACTACCCCACCTGACCCTCATACACTACTACACCTGACCCCCATACCTCCCCATACACTACCACACCTGACCCCCATACCTCCCCATACACTACCCCACCTGACCCTCATACACTACCCCACCTGACCCTCATTCCTCCCCATACACTACCCCACCTGACCCTTCTACATACACTACCCCACCTGACCCTCATTCCTCCCCATACACTAACCCACCTGACCCTTCTACATACACTACCCCACCTGACCTCCATCCCTCCCCATACACTAACCCACCTGACCCCCATCCCCACACACACTACCCCACCTGACCCTCATTCCTCCCCATACACTAACCCACCTGACCCTTCTACATACACTTCCCCACCTGACCCTCATTCCTCCCCATACACTAACCCACCTGACCCTTCTACATACACTACCCCACCTGACCTCCATCCCTCCCCATACACTAACCCACCTGACCCCCATCCCCACACACACTACCCCACCTGACCCTCATACCTCCCCATACACTACCCCACCTGACCCTCATACCTCCCCATATACTACCCCACCTGACCCTCATACCTCCCCATACACTACCCCACCTGACCCTCATACCTCCCCATACACTACCCCACCTGACCCTCATACCTCCCCATACACTACCCCACCTGACCTCCATCCCTCCCCATACACTACCCCCCACCTGACCCTCATACCTCCCCATACACTACCCCACCTGACCCCTATCCCTCCCCATACACTACCCCACCTGACCCCCATCCCTCCCCATACACTACCCCACCTGACCCCCATCCCTCCCCATACACTACCCCACCTGACCCCCATCCCTACCCATACACTACCCCACCTGACCCCCATCCCCACACACACTACCCCACCTGACCTCCATCCCTCCCCATACACTACCCCACCTGACCCCCATCCCTCCCCATACACTACCCCACCTGACCCTCATCCCTCCCCATACACTACCCCACCTGACCCTCATACCTCCCCATACACTACCCCACCTGACCCCCATCCCTCCCCATACACTACCCCACCTGACCTCCATCCCTCCCCATACACTACCCCACCTGACCCTCATACCTCCCCATACACTACCCCACCTGACCTCCATCCCTCCCCATACACTACCCCACCTGACCCTCATACCTCCCCATACACTACCCCACCTGACCCCCATCCCTCCCCATACACTACCCCACCTGACCTCCATCCCTCCCCATACACTACCCCACCTGACCCCCATCACTCCCCATACACTACCCCACCTGACCCTCATACCTCCCCATACACTACCCCACCTGACCTCCATACCTCCCCATACACTACCCCACCTGACCCCCATCCCTCCCCATACACTACCCCACCTGACCCCCATCCCTCCCCATACACTACCCCACCTGACCCCCATCCCTCCCCATACACTACCCCACCTGACCTCCATACCTCCCCATACACTACCCCACCTGACCCCCATCCCTCCCCATACACTACCCCACCTGACCCCCATCCCTCCCCATACACTACCCCACCTGACCCCCATCCTTCCCCATACACTACCCCACCTGACCCCCATCCCTCCCCATACACTACCCCACCTTACCCCCATCCCTCCCCATACACTACCCCACCTGACCTCCATCCCTCCCCATACACTACCCCACCTGACCCCCATCCCTCCCCATACACTACCCCACCTGACCTCCATCCCTCCCCATACACTACCCCACCTGACCCCCATCCCTCCCCATACACTACCCCACCTGACCTCCATCCCTCCCCATACACTACCCCACCTGACCCCCATCCCTCCCCATACACTACCCCACCTGACCTCCATCCCTCCCCATACACTACCCCACCTGACCCCCATCCCTCCCCATACACTACCCCACCTGACCTCCATCCCTCCCCATACACTACCCCACCTGACCCTCATACCTCCCCATACACTACCCCACCTGACCCCCATCCCTCCCCATACACTACCCCACCTGGCCTCCATACCTCCCCATACACTACCCCACCTGACCCCCATCCCTCCCCATACACTACCCCACCTGACCCCCATCCCTCCCCATACACTACCCCACCTGACCTCCATACCTCCCCATACACTACCCCACCTGACCCCCATCCCTCCCCATACACTACCCCACCTGACCCCCATCCCTCCCCATACACTACCCCACCTGACCCCCATCCCTCCCCATACACTACCCCACCTGACCTCCATACCTCCCCATACACTACCCCACCTGACCCCCATCCCTCCCCATACACTACCCCACCTGACCATTATTACTGTACAGTCTATATGTGTATATAAAGGGGGATGTGATGAGATGTGGGGGGACACTGCAGGGTCTGTGATACATAGATGGAGATTTATCATTAGTTTTATAAGATACAGGGAGGTATAAGGCAGAGAATATGGCGCCTGCAGTGTATGTGGTGCAGCTCATTAGGCATGTTACACACATTTCTCTCCTTACACCTCCTCATGGTATAATAACTGCCCCTCTCCATACTCACCACAATACACAGCAGACAGGGGAAGGAGAAGCACAATGGGGGGGACATCTTCCTCACCCTGCGGCTGATAGATTGCAGGCTCCGAGGGAGAAGAACAGCAGAGGCTCCCAGCCAGTGCTCTGTATACTGGGGGCGGAGCTCAGCTCTGATTGGACGCCACTTACAGCTTCCTCCAATAGGAAAATGACTCTGCAGCTGGTCAGCAGTTACCGGGCAGAGTGAGGCTGGAGAATTAGACGCAGAGAAATTAAAAGTAAAAGCCGCCGCGTGTCAGCGACCAAGGAAACGCGTGTCATAGGTTCGCCATCACTGCCCTACTCCATCTATACAGTACAGGTATACAGGACCCCCTACTCCATCTATACAGTACATGTATACAGGACCCCCTACTCCATCTATACAGTACATGTATATACAGGACCCCCTACTCCATCTATACAGTACATGTATATACAGGGCCCCCTACTCCATCTATACAGTACATGTATATACAGGGCCCCCTACTCCATCTATACAGTACATGTATATACAGGACCTCCTACTCCATCTATACAGTACATGTATATACAGGACCCCCTACTCCATCTATACAGTACATGTATACAGGACCCCCTACTCCATCTATACAGTACATGTATATACAGGGCCCCCTACTCCATCTATACAGTACATGTATATACAGGGCCCCCTACTCCATCTATACAGTACATGTATATACAGGACCTCCTACTCCATCTATACAGTACATGTATATACAGGACCCCCTACTCCATCTATACAGTACATGTATACAGGACCCCCTACTCCATCTATACAGTACATGTATATACAGGACCCCCTACTCCATCTATACAGTACATGTATATACAGGACCCCCTACTCCATCTATACAGTACATGTATATACAGGACCCTCTACTCCATCTATACAGTACATGTATATACAGGACCCCCTACTCCATCTATACAGTACATGTATATACAGGGCCCCCTACTCCATCTATACAGTACATATATATACAGGACCCCCTACTCCAACTATACAGTATATGTATATACAGGACCCCCTACTCCATCCATACAGTACATGTATACAGGACCCCCTACTCCATCTATACAGTACATGTATACAGGACCCCCTACTCCATCTATACAGTACATGTATATACAGGACCCCCTACTCCATCTATACAGTACATGTATATACAGAGCCCCCTACTCCATCTATACAGTACATGTATATACAGGGCCCCCTACTCCATCTATACAGTACATGTATATACAGGGCCCCCTACTCCATCTATACAGTACATGTATATACAGGACCTCCTACTCCATCTATACAGTACATGTATACAGGACCCCCTACTCCATCTATACAGTACATGTATATACAGGACCCCCTACTCCATCTATACAGTACATGTATACAGGACCCCCTACTCCATCTATACAGTACATGTATACAGGACCCCCTACTCCATCTATACAGTACATGTATATACAGGACCCCCTACTCCATCTATACAGTACATGTATACAGGACCCCCTACTCCATCTATACAGTACATGTATATACAGGACCCCCTACTCCATCTATACAGTACATGTATACAGGACCCCCTACTCCATCTATACTGTACATGTATATACAGGGCACTACAGGTATACCAAACTGTAACTGGGTAACACTGCCACACCAGACCTGACCAATACCGCCATACTGTGCTGGATAACACTGTCATACCAGACCTGACCAATACCGCCATACTGTGACTGGATAACAACTCCATACCAGACCTGACCAATACCGCCATACTGTGCTGGATAACACTGCCACACCAGACCTGACCAATACCGCCATACTGTTACTGGGTAACACTGCCACACCAGACCTGACCAATACCGCCATACTGTGCTGGATAACACTGCCACACCAGACCTGACCAATACCGCTTTACTGTGACTGGATAACACTGCCACACCAGACCTGACCAATACCGCCATACTGTGACTGGATAACACTGCCACACCAGACCTGACCAATACCGCCATACTGTGACTGGATAACACTGCCACACCAGACCTGACCAATACCAACATACTGTGACTGGATAACACTGCCACACCAGACCTGACCAATACCGCCATACTGTGACTGGATAACACTGCCACACCAGACCTGATCAATACCGCCATACTGTGACTGGATAACACCTCCATACCAGACCTGACCAATACCAACATACTGTAACTGGGTAACACTGCCATACCAGACCTGACCAATACTACCATACTGTGACTGGATAACACTGCCATACCAGACCTGACCAATACCGCCATACTGTGACTGGATAACACTGCCACACCAGACCTGACCAATACCGCCATACTGTGACTGGATAACACTGCCACACCAGACCTGACCAATACCGCCATACTGTGACTGGATAACACTGCCATACCAGACCTGACCAATACCGCCATACTGTGACTGGATAACACTTCCACACCAGACCTGACCAATACCGCCATACTGTGACTGGATAACACTGCCACACCAGACCTGACCAATACCGCCATACTGTGACTGGATAACACCTCCATACCAGACCTGACCAATACCGCCATACTGTGACTGGATAACACTGTCGTAACACACCTAACCAATACCGCCATACTGTGACTGGATAACACTGCCATACCAGACCTAACCAATACCGCCACACTGTGACTATATACTATATACTACAGGTATACAGGACCCCAAACTTTACACTACAGGTAAACAGGACCCCAAAACTATACACTATAGGTATACAGGAACTCCACCAACTATATACTACAGGTATATAGGACCCCAAAACTATACACTACAGGTATACAGGTCCTCCACCAACTATATACTACAGGTATACAGGACCCCAAACTATACACTACAGGTATTCAGGACCCCAAAACTATACACTACAGGTATACAGCAACTCCACCAACTATATACTAAAGGTATATAGGACCCCAAACTATACACTACAGATATACAGGACCTCAAAACTATACACTACAGTTATACAGGACCTACACCAACTCTATACTACAGGTATACAGCACCTTCACCAACTCTTTACTACAGGTATACAGAACCCCAAAGCTATATACTACAGGTATACAGGAACTCCACCAACTATATACTACAGGTACACAGGACCCCAAACTATACACTACAGGTATACAGGACCCCAAAGCTATATACTACAGGTATAGGGAGTGTTTTTAGTAAAAAACTGAGCTCAAGAACAAGAGGACACAGTGAGAGGTTAGTTGGGGGAAAGATCAGAAGCAATGTAAGAAAATATTATTTTAGTGAAAGAGTAGTAGATACCTGGAACAAACTTCCAGCAGAGGTGGTTGGTAAATCTACAATAACAGAATTTAAACACGCCTGGGATAGACATATATCTATCCTAAGATAATAAGGAAGAAAATACTAAAAGGGCGGACTAGATGGACCCAGTGGTCTTTTTCTGCCGACAATCTTCTATGTTTCTATGTTTCTAGGTATACAGGAACTCCACCAACTATATACTACAGGTATATAGGACCACAAACTATACACTACAGGTATACAGGACCTCCACCAACTCTATACTACAGTTATACAGCACCCTCAAACTATGCACTACAGGTATACAGGACCCCCGAACTATATATTACAGGTATACAGGACCTCCACCAATTATACACTACAGGTGTCCAGGACCCTCAAACTATAAACTACAGGTATACAAGACCTCCACCAACTATACATTACAGATATACAGGACCAACTATATACTACAGGTATACAGGACCGCTGAACTATACAGTACAGGTATACAGGACCTTCACCAACTGTACACTGCAGGTATACAGGACCTCCCTCAACTATACACTACAGGTATAAAGCCCCCCCCCAACTACACACTACAGGTATACAGCCCCCCCAACTATGCACTACAGATATGCGAGACCCCTATAAACTATACATTGTGGGTATACAGAACCCCTCCAACTATGCACTACAGGTATACACTAATTCCACTGATTAACTCAGATGAAACAATACCTTTAGCTTGGCCTCCTGGGCACCTTAGAACAAATCTAATTAACACACTGACACTTTATACCTGGGCAGCGCCGGGTACATTTTCTAGTCTATATCATAAAAATGAAAGTCTGTCTGTCTGTCTGTCTGTCTGTCCTTCTGTCTGTCTGTCTGTCCTTCTGTCTGTCTGTCTGTCTGTCTGTCCCATATAGACTTCCAAACGCCTGAACCGTTTGACCCCAAATTTGGCCCACAGATACATTGGGTGCCCGGGAAGGTTATAGCGAAGGTCCCGTCCCCGCCAGATGTACAGGAGAGGAGGGGGAGGGGAAAGAGAGGCGCCCCATAGAGATGAATGGGAAAATCTCCACACTGCACACACATAATTAGCTGCAGCTGCCCAGAGAAATGGCACAATGGTGTCTGGGTCTCTTGTCTCTCTCCATGTACACAATGGCGTCTGGGTCTCTTGTCTCTCTCCGTGTACACAATGGCGTCTGGGTCTCTTGTCTCTCTCCATGTACACAATGGCGTCTGGGTCTCTTGTCTCTCTCCATGTACACAATGGCGTCTGGGTCTCTTGTCTCTCTCCGTGTACACAATGGCGTCTGGGTCTCTTGTCTCTCTCCGTGTACACAATGGCGTCTGGGTTTCTTGTCTCTCCGTGTACACAATGGCGTCTGGGTCTCTTGTCTCTCTCCGTGTACACAATGGCGTCTGGGTCTCTTGTCTCTCTCCGTGTACACAATGGCGTCTGGGTTTCTTGTCTCTCCGTGTACACAATGGTGTCTGGGTCTCTTGTCTCTCTCCGTGTACACAATGGCGTCTGGGTCTCTTGTCTCTCTCCATGTACACAATGGCGTCTGGGTCTCTTGTCTCTCTCCGTGTACACAATGGCGTCTGGGTCTCTTGTCTCTCTCCGTGTACACAATGGCGTCTGGGTCTCTTGTCTCTCTCCGTGTACACAATGGCGTCTGGGTCTCTTGTCTCTCCGTGTACATAATGACGGGCAGGTCTCTCTGTGTACACAATGGCAGCCAGGTCACTCGTCTCTCTCCGTGTACACAATGGCGGCCAGGTCACTCGTCTCTCTCCGTGTACACAATGGCGGCCAGGTCACTCGTCTCTCTCCGTGTACACAATGGCGTCTGGGTCTCTCGTCTCTCTCCGTGTACACAATGGCAGCCAGGTCACTCGTCTCTCTCCGTGTACACAATGGCGTCTGGGTCACTCGTCTCTCTCCGTGTACACAATGGCAGCCAGGTCACTCGTCTCTCTCCGTGTACACAATGGCGGCCAGGTCACTCGTCTCTCTCCGTGTACACAATGGCGGCCAGGTCACTCGTCTCTCTCCGTGTACACAATGGCGGCCAGGTCACTCGTCTCTCTCCGTGTACACAATGGCGGCCAGGTCACTTGTCTCTCTCCGTGTACACAATGGCGACCAGGTCACTCGTCTCTCTCCGTGTACACAATGGCGGCCAGGTCACTCGTCTCTCTCCGTGTACACAATGGCGGCCAGGTCACTCGTCTCTCTCCGTGTACACAATGGCGGCCAGGTCACTCGTCTCTCTCCGTGTACACAATGGCGGCCAGGTCACTCGTCTCTCTCCGTGTACACAATGGCGGCCAGGTCACTCGTCTCTCTCCGTGTACACAATGGCGGCCAGGTCACTCGTCTCTCTCCGTGTACACAATGGCGGCCAGGTCACTCGTCTCTCTCCGTGTACACAATGGCGGCCAGGTCACTCGTCTCTCTCCGTGTACACAATGGCGGCCAGGTCACTCGTCTCTCTCCGTGTACACAATGGCGGCCAGGTCACTCGTCTCTCTCCGTGTACACAATGGCGGCAGGTCATTCTCTTCTCTCTCCGTGTACACAATGGCGGCCAGGTCACTCGTCTCTCTCCGTGTACACAATGGCGGCCAGGTCACTCGTCTCTCTCCGTGTACACAATGGCGGCCGGGTCACTTGTCTCTCCATGTACACAATGGCAGCCAGGTCTCTTGTCTCTCTCCATGTACACAATGGCGGCCAGGTCACTTGTCTCTCTCCGTGTACACAATGGCGGCCAGGTCACTCGTCTCTCTCCGTGTACACAATGGCGGCCAGGTCACTCGTCTCTCTCCGTGTACACAATGGCGGCCGGGTCACTTGTCTCTCCATGTACACAATGGCAGCCAGGTCTCTTGTCTCTCTCCATGTACACAATGGCGGCCAGGTCACTTGTCTCTCTCCGTGTACACAATGGCGGCCAGGTCACTCGTCTCTCTCCGTGTACACAATGGCGGCCAGGTCACTTGTCTCTCTCCGTGTACACAATGGCAGCCAGGTCACTTGTCTCTCCATGTACACAATGGCAGCCAGGTCACTCGTCTCTCTCCGTGTACACAATGGCGGCCAGGTCACTTGTCTCTCCATGTACACAATGGCAGCCAGGTCACTCGTCTCTCTCCGTGTACACAATGGCGGCCAGGTCTCTTGTCTCTCTCCGTGTACACAATGGCGGCCAGGTCACTCGTCTCTCTCCGTGTACACAATGGCGGCCAGGTCACTCGTCTCTCTCCGTGTACACAATGGCGGCCAGGTCACTCGTCTCTCTCCGTGTACACAATGGCGGCAGGTCATTCTCTTCTCTCTCTGTAGGGCAAAGCTTCGACTTCTCAGCGATCTCTCTTGGGGAGCGGCAGGTTCGGGCGCGTCAAGACTCCTGGAGACTATTGTCCAAATGCCAAGATCAGATTGCTGCCTGGAAGCTAAGACCCCTCATAAAGGTATGGGGACCCCTCATGATACACAGTGCCCCCTGGGGGAGCATAGGGAGGTATCGGGACCCCCATGGTACACAGTCCCCCTGGGGGAGCATAGGGAGGTATCGGGACCCCCATGGTACACAGTCCCCCTGGGGGAGCATAGGGAGGTATCGGGACCCCCATGGTACACAGTCCCCCTGAGGGATTATAGGGAGGTATGGGGACCCCCATGGTACACAGTCCCCCTGGGGGATTATAGGGAGGTATGGGGACCCCATGGTACACAGTCACCACTGGGGGAGCATAGGGAGGTATCGGGACCCCCATGGTACACAGTCCCTCCTGGGGGAGCATAGGGAGGTATGGGGACCCACATGGTACACAGTCCCCCTGGGGGATTATAGGGAGGTATGGGGACCCCTCATGATACACAGTGCCCCCTGGGGGAGCATAGGGAGGTATCGGGACCCCCATGGTACACAGTCACCACTGGTGGAGCATAGGGAGGTATGGGGACCCACATGGTACACAGTCCCCCTGGGGGATTATAGGGAGGTATGGGGACCCACATGGTACACAGTCACCACTGGGGGAGTATAGGGAGGTATGGGGACCCCCATGGTACACAGTCACCACTGGGGGAGTATAGGGAGGTATGGGGACCCACATGATACACAGTCACCCTTGGGGATTATAGGGAGGTATGGGGACCCCCATGGTACACAGTCCCCCTGGGGGAGCATAGGGAGGTATCGGGACCCCCATGGTACACAGTCACCACTGGTGGAGCATAGGGAGGTATGGGGACCCACATGGTACACAGTCCCCCTGGGGGATTATAGGGAGGTATGGGGACCCCTCATGATACACAGTGCCCCCTGGGGGAGCATAGGGAGGTATCGGGACCCCCATGGTACACAGTCACCACTGGTGGAGCATAGGGAGGTATGGGGACCCACATGGTACACAGTCCCCCTGGGGGATTATAGGGAGGTATGGGGACCCACATGGTACACAGTCACCACTGGGGGAGTATAGGGAGGTATGGGGACCCCCATGGTACACAGTCACCACTGGGGGAGTATAGGGAGGTATGGGGACCCCCATGGTACACAGTCACCACTGGGGGAGTATAGGGAGGTATGGGGACCCCCATGGTACACAGTCCCCCCTGGGGGATTATAGGGAGGTATGGGGACCCACATGATACACAGTCACCCTTGGGGATTATAGGGAGGTATGGGGACCCCTCATGATACACAGTGCCCCCTGGGGGAGCATAGGGAGGTATCGGGACCCCCATGGTACACAGTCACCACTGGTGGAGCATAGGGAGGTATGGGGACCCACATGGTACACAGTCCCCCTGGGGGATTATAGGGAGGTATGGGGACCCACATGGTACACAGTCACCACTGGGGGAGTATAGGGAGGTATGGGGACCCCTCATGGTACACAGTCACCACTGGGGGAGTATAGGGAGGTATGGGGACCCACATGATACACAGTCACCCTTGGGGATTATAGGGAGGTATGGGGACCCCCATGGTACACAGTCCCCCTGGGGGATTATAGGGAGGTATCGGGACCCCCATGGTACACAGTCACCACTGGGGGATTATAGGGAGGTATGGGGACCCCCATGATACACAGTCACCAGGGAGGTGCGGTCGCCCAGGTGATGACCATCCTCTGTCTTCTATAGGTGAACATGGAGCAGATGAGAGAGATGCTGCAGCAGTGGGAGTGCAGTCTGCAGGAGCTGATCCTGATCCTTCCGGAGGGAGACCCCGTCCTGCACAGTGTTGGTTCTTGTCTTGAGGATATTACCCGGCACCTTCCCCTGCTGCAGTCCCTGCTGGACCCCGCAGTCACACACAGCCACTGGGCGGCCATCTCTGCAGGTAACCTGGGGGGGGTTCTGCCTCTGTGTACATGTCCTCTGCTGATCAGTAACAGATCATCCCTTCTCCTGCCAGTGATGGGGAAGAACTGTGTCAGGCCGGAGACTCTGACACTGATGGAGCTGCTGTCCTGTCCGCTGCTGAGAGAGCAGGAGCAAATCCACAAGGTGAGGGAGAAGAAACGGACATCCGGGAAGGAGTACTGTGCATCTGTGAGAGGGAGAAGAACAGCATCGGGGGAGGAGTACTGTGCATCTGTGAGAGGGGGAAGAACAGGGCATCAGGGGAGGAGTACTGTGCATCTGTGAGAGGGAGAAGAACAGGGCATCAGGGGAGGAGTACTGTGCATCTGTGAGAGGGAGAAGAACAGGGCATCAGGGGAAGAGTACTGTGCATCTGTGAGAGGGAGAAGAACAGCATCAGGGGAGGAGTACTGTGCATCTGTGAGAGGGAGAAGAACAGGGCATCAGGGGAAGAGTACTGTGCATCTGTGAGAGGGAGAAGAACAGCATCAGGGGAGGAGTACTGTGCATCTGTGAGAGGGAGAAGAACAGGGCATCAGGGGAAGAGTACTGTGCATCTGTGAGAGGGAGAAGAACAGCATCAGGGGAGGAGTACTGTGCATCTGTGAGAGGGAGAAGAAACGGACATCCGGGGAGGAGTACTGTGCATCTGTGAGAGGGAGAAGAACAGGGCATCAGGGGAGGAGTACTGTGCATCTGTGAGAGGGAGAAGAACAGGGGATCAGGGGAAGAGTACTGTGCATCTGTGAGAGGGAGAAGAACAGCATCAGGGGAGGAGTACTGTGCATCTGTGAGAGGGAGAAGAACAGGGGATCAGGGGAAGAGTACTGTGCATCTGTGAGAGGGAGAAGAACAGGGGATCAGGGGAAGAGTACTGTGCATCTGTGAGAGGGAGAAGAACAGCATCAGGGGAGGAGTACTGTGCATCTGTGAGAGGGAGAAGAATCGGACATCCGGGGAGGAGTAATGTGCATCTGTGAGAGGGAGAAGAACAGGGCATCAGGGGAAGAGTACTGTGCATCTGTGAGAGGGAGAAGAACAGGGCATCGGGGGAGGAGTACTGTGCATCTGTGAGAGGGAGAAGAATAGCATCAGGGGAAGAGTACTGTGCATCTGTGAGAGGGAGAAGAAACAGACATCAGGGGAGGAGTACTGTGCATCTGTGAGAGGGAGAAGAAACAGACATCCGGGGAGGAGTAATGTGCATCTGTGAGAAGGAGAAGAATAGCATCAGGGGAAGAGTACTGTGCATCTGTGAAAGGGAGAAGAACAGGGCATCAGGGGAGGAGTACTGTGCATCTGTGAGAGGGAAAAGAACAGGGCATCCGGGGAGGAGTACTGTGCATCTGTGAGAGGGAGAAGAACAGCATCAGGGGAGGAGTACTGTGCATCTGTGAGAGGGAGAAGAACAGCATCAGGGGAGGAGTACTGTGCATCTGTGAGAGGGAGAAGAACTGCATCAGAAGAGGAGTACTGTGCATCTGTGAGGGAGAAGAACAGGGCATCAGGGGAAGAGTACTGTGCATCTGTGAGAGGCAGAACAGGGCATCAGGGGAGGAGTACTGTGCATCTGTGAGAGGCAGAACAGGGCATCGGGGGAGGAGTACTGTGCATCTGTGAGAAGCAGAACAGGGCATCGGGGAAGGAGTACTGTGCATCTGTGAGAGGGAGAAGAATAGGCCATCAGGGGAGGAGTACTGTTCATCTGTGAGGAGAAGAACAGCATCGGGGGAGGAGTACTGTGCATCTGTGAGAGGGAGAAGTACAGAGCATCGGGGGAGGAGAACTGTGCATCTGTGAGAGGGAGAAGAACAGCATCAGGGGAGGAGTACTGTGCATCTGTGAGAGGGAGAAGAACAGGGCATCCTCCAGAGCTGCACTCACTATTCTGCTGTTACATCATGTCTCATCTTCCAGAGCTGAACTCACTATTCTGCTGTTACATCCTGTCTCATCCTCCAGAGCTGCACTCACTATTCTGCTGTTAGATCGTGTCTCATCCTCCAGAGCTGCACTCACTATTCTGCTGTTAGATCGTGTCTCATCCTCCAGAGCTGCACTCACTATTCTGCTGTTACATCCTGTCTCATCCTCCAGAGCTGCACTCACTATTCTGCTGTTAGATCGTGTCTCATCCTCCAGAGCTGCACTCACTATTCTGCTGTTAGATCGTGTCTCATCCTCCAGAGCTGCACTCAATATTCTGCTGTTACATCATGTCTCATCCTCCAGAGCTGCACACACTATTCTGCTTTTACATCATGTGTCATTCTCCAGAGCTGCACTCACTATTCTGCTGTTACATCATGTCTCATCCTCCAGAGCTGCACTCACTATTCTGCTGTTACATCATGTGTTATCCTCTAGAGCTGCACTCACTATTCTGCTGTTATGTCTCATCCCCCAGAGCTGAACTCACTATTCTGCTGTTACATCATGTCTCATCCTCCAGAGCTGCACTCACTATTCTGCTGTTAGATCGTCTCTCATCCTCCAGAGCTGCACTCACTATTCTGCTGTTACATCCTGTCTCATCCTCCAGAGCTGCACTCACTATTCTGCTGTTACATCCTGTCTCATCCTCTAGAGCTGCACTCACTATTCTGCTGTTACATCCTGTCTCATCCTCCAGAGCTGCACTCACTATTCTGCTGTTACATCCTCTCTCATCCTCCAGAGCTGCACTCACTATTCTGCTGTTACATCCTGTCTCATCCTCCAGAGCTGCACTCACTATTCTGCTGTTACATCCTGTCTCATCCTCTAGAGCTGCACTCACTATTCTGCTGTTAGATCGTGTCTCATCCTCCAGAGCTGCACTCACTATTCTGCTGTTAGATCGTGTCTCATCCTCCAGAGCTGCACTCACTATTCTGCTGTTGGATCATGTCTTGTCCTCCAGAGCTGCACTCACTATTCTGCTGTTACATCCTGTCTCATCCTCCAGAGCTGCACTCACTATTCTGCTGTTAGATCGTGTCTCATCCTCCAGAGCTGCACTCACTATTCTGCTGTTAGATCGTGTCTCATCCTCCAGAGCTGCACTCACTATTCTGCTGTTGGATCATGTCTTGTCCTCCAGAGCTGCACTCACTATTCTTCTGTTACATCATGTCTTATCCTCCAGAGCTGCGCTCACTATTCTGCTGTTACATCATGTCTCATCCTCCAGAGCTGCACTCACTATTCTGCTGTTACATCATGTCTCATCCTCCAGAGCTGCACTCACTATTCTGCTGTTACATCATGTCTCATCCTCCAGAGCTGCACTCACTATTCTTCTGTTAGACCCCTCACTGATGTGTCTTATTCTGTCAGATCTTGCTTCGGGCTCGTGCAGAGTTCTCCGTCCATCAGGACTTTGGGAAGATCCAGGCGTTGTGGCAGGAGAGAGAAGTGCGTCTGGTCAGATTCTTCCTTTGTGTGTGTAGAGAGGACCCCTCACCAGACGCGTCCAGGAGACCACCAAGTGGCAGATTCAGGGACTGCGCGCAAGGCTACAGCACCCAGGACACGGGCAGCTTCCTCCTGGCTGGTGAGATGTTTATACCAGGTCCTCTACATCCTCTTCTCCATATCACACCCGGGAGGAGATCCCGCCTCAGTCTTGGCCAACAGATCTCGCCTTCATCATGGCCGGCAGGTTGCGCCTCAATCGTGGCCGGCAGGTCGTGTCTCAGTCATGGCCGGCGGGTCGCGCCCTCTTTATGGCTGGCAGGTCACTTCTCTGGTCTTCCTTCTGTCTATCCAGTGTACATCCACCATCATCATCCTCACACACAATCACTCATCTGCTCGGTCATCTGAGCATGATCAATCCTACTCATCTAAGATTCCTCCTCCTTTTTGAGCCTTCCTCCTCCTCTATGACCCATCCTCCTCTATGACCCGGTACATGCTAGTACTCATGATGGCTTTGTGTGTATTAGAGGCTTCACCTTCCTAACACCCTCCCAGGTGCCTGGAAACAATAGTGAGTGCCGAGTGCCGAGCCTCCTTGGAGGAACATGCTGCCCGAATCTCTCGGGATAAAATACTTCTGTAATGAATAGCAAGGCGACACGTTTCAGGGGTCCACTGCCCCTTTATCATGCACCCCAACTCCTCCGAGGGTCGCACTCACCGGAGTGCAATGACAGCCTCCTCCTCCCAGACTGCCGTGGGACCATACCTGGGAATCTGTAGTATACTCCTCCATGTGTATCTCAGTGATGTGTGCTGCAGGATACACAATACAATCCATAACCTAGTGGATTGTTAGGCATAAAGAACCTGAGACGGAGAGTGTTCTTCCCTTGTTCTCCTTAGTGTAATCTTACTCCTGTCCAGAACCTTAAGGTGCGTTAACACGTAACGATTATCGTGCGAATTTGCGCAATAACGAATTTGAACGATAATCGTACGTGTAAACGCAGCGAATGATCAAACGACGAACAAGAAATCGTTCATTTTGATCTTTCAACATGTCATCAAATCGTCGTTGGTCGTTCGCAAAAAATTTCCAGATCGTTCCGTGTGAACAGTCGTTCGCCGATTTAACCAATGTGTGAGATAGGCTTAAGCGATCGCAAAACGATTTTCAGTACAATATATCGTACCGTCTAAACGCTGATCGTTATGAAAAAAAAAATCGTTACTTCGATATCGTTAATCGTACGATCGGGCCAATTATCGTTACGTGTAAACGCACCTTTAGCCATCTCGACCAATAACATTTCCTTTCTGTCAACTAATAAGTAAGTTGAATACTGTGGCTCCATCAGTAGCGGAATCCCCTGTGACTGTGGCTCCATCAGTAGCGGAGTTTCCTGTGATTGTGGCTCCATCAGTAGCGGAATCCCCTGTGACTGTGGCTCCATCAGTAGCGGAATCCCCTGTGACTGTGGCTCCATCAGAAGCGGAATCCCCTGTGACTGTGGCTCCATCAGTAGCGGAATCCCCTGTGACTGTGGCTCCATCAGTAGCGGAATCCCCTGTGACTGTGGCTCCATCAGTAGCGGAATCCCCTGTGACTGTGGCTCCATCAGAAGCGGAATCCCCTGTGACTGTGGCTCCATCAGTAGCGGAATCCCCTGTGACTGTGGCTCCATCAGTAGCGGAATCCCCTGTGACTGTGGCTCCATCAGTAGCGGAATCCCCTGTGACTGTGGCTCCATCAGAAGCGGAATCCCCTGTGACTGTGGCTCCATCAGTAGCGGAATCCCCTGTGACTGTGGCTCCATCAGTAGCGGAATCTCCTGTGACTGTGGCTCCATCAGTAGCGGAATCCCCTGTGACTGTGGCTCCATCAGTAGCGGAGTTTCCTGTGACTGTGGCTCCATCAGTAGAGGAATCCCCTGTGACTGTGGCTCCATCAGTAGCGGAATCCCCTGTGACTGGCTCCATCAGTAGCGGAATCCCCTGTGACTGTGGAGTCAGTAGAGGAATCCTCTGTGACTGTGGCTCCATCAGTAAAGGAATCCCCTGTGACTGTGGAGTCAGTAGAGGAATCCTCTGTGACTGTGGCTCCATCAGTAGAGGAATCCCCTGTGACTGTGGAATCAGTAGAGGAAAACCCTGTGACTGTGGAATTAGTAGAGGAATCCCCTGTGACTCTGGCTCCATCAGTAGTGGAATCCCCTGTGACTGTGGCTCCATCAGTAGAGGAATCCCCTGTGACTGTGGCTCCATCAGTAGCGGAATCCCCTGTGACTGTTGAATCAGTAGAGGAATCCCCTGTGACTGTGGCTCCATCAGTAGCGGAATCCCCTGTGACTGTGGCTCTATCAGTAGCGGAGTTTCCTGTGACTGTGGCTCCATCAGTAGCGGAATCCCCTGTGACTGTGGCTCCATCAGTAGCGGAATCCCCTGTGACTGTGGCTTCATCAGTAGCGGAATCCCCTGTGACTGTGGCTCCATCAGTAGCGGAATTCCCTGTGACTGTGGCTCCATCAGAAGCGGAATCCCCTGTCACTGTGGCACCATCAGTAGCGGAATCCCCTGTGACTGTGGCTCCATCAGTAGCGGAATCCCCTGTGACTGTGGCTCCATCAGTAGCGGAATCCCCTGTGACTGTGGCTCCATCAGTAGCGGAGTTTCCTGTGACTGTGGCTCCATCAGTAGCGGAATCCCCTGTGACTGGCTCCATCAGTAGCGGAATCCCCTGTGACTGTGGAGTCAGTAGAGGAATACTCTGTGACTGTGGCTCCATCAGTAGCGGAATCCCCTGTGACTGTGGCTCCATCAGTAGCGGAATCCCCTGTGACTGTGGCTCCATCAGTAGCGGAGTTTCCTGTGACTGTGGCTCCATCAGTAGCGGAATCCCCTGTGACTGTGGCTCCATCAGTAGCGGAATCCCCTGTGACTGTGGCTCCATCAGTAGCGGAATCCCCTGTGACTGTGGCTCCATCAGTAGCGGAATCCCCTGTGACTGTGGCTCCATCAGAAGCGGAATCCCCTGTGACTGTGGCTCCATCAGTAGCGGAATCCCCTGTGACTGTGGCTCCATCAGTAGCGGAATCCCCTGTGACTGTGGCTCCATCAGTAGCGGAATCCCCTGTGACTGTGGCTCCATCAGTAGCGGAGTTTCCTGTGACTGTGGCTCCATCAGTAGAGGAATCCCCTGTGACTGATGCTCCATCAGTAGAGGAATATCCTGTGACTGTGGCTCCATCAGTAGCGGAATCCCCTGTGACTGTGGCTCCATCAGTAGCGGAATCCCCTGTGACTGTGGCTCCATCAGTAGCGGAATCCCCTGTGACTGTGGCTCCATCAGTAGCGGAATCCCCTGTGACTGGCTCCATCAGTAGCGGAATCCCCTGTGACTGTGGAGTCAGTAGAGGAATCCTCTGTGACTGTGGCTCCATCAGTAGAGGAATCCCCTGTGACTGTGGAATCAGTAGAGGAAAACCCTGTGACTGTGGAATTAGTAGAGGAATCCCCTGTGACTGTGGCTCCATCAGTAGTGGAATCCCCTGTGACTGTGGAATCAGTAGAGGAATCCCCTGTGACTGTGGCTCCATCAGTAGTGGAATCCTCGGTGACTTGGGCTCCATCAGAAGAGGAATCCCCTGTGACTGTGGCTCCATCAGTAGCGAAATCCCCTGTGACTGTGGCTCCATCAGTAGCGGAATCCCCTGTGACTGTGGCTCCATCAGTAGCGGAATCCCCTGTGACTGTGGCTTTATCAGTAGAGGAATATCCTGTAACTGTGGCTCCATCAGTAGCGGAATCCCCTGTGACTGTGGCTCCATCAGTAGAGGAATATCCTGTAACTGTGGCTCCATCAGTAGCGGAATCCCCTGTGACTGTGGCTCCATCAGTAGCGGAATCCCCTGTGACTGTGGCACCATCAGTAGAGGAATCCCCTGTGACTGTGGCTCCATCAGTAGCGGAATCCCCTGTGACTGTGGCTCCATCAGAAGCGGAATCCCCTGTGACTGTGGCTCCATCAGTAGCGGAATCCCCTGTGACTTTGGCTCCATCAGTAGCGGAATCCCCTGTGACTGTGGCTCCATCAGTAGCGGAATCCCCTGTGACTGTGGCTCCATCAGTAGCGGAATCCCCTGTGACTGTGGCTCCATCAGAAGCGGAATCCCCTGTGACTGTGGCTCCATCAGTAGCGGAATCCCCTGTGACTGTGGCTCCATCAGTAGCGGAATCTCCTGTGACTGTGGCTCCATCAGTAGCGGAATCCCCTGTGACTGTGGCTCCATCAGTAGCGGAGTTTCCTGTGACTGTGGCTCCATCAGTAGAGGAATCCCCTGTGACTGTGGCTCCATCAGTAGCGGAATCCCCTGTGACTGGCTCCATCAGTAGCGGAATCCCCTGTGACTGTGGAGTCAGTAGAGGAATCCTCTGTGACTGTGGCTCCATCAGTAGAGGAATCCCCTGTGACTGTGGCTCCATCAGTAGAGGAATCCCCTGTGACTGTGGAATCAGTAGAGGAAAACCCTGTGACTGTGGAATTAGTAGAGGTATCCCCTGTGACTGTGGCTCCATCAGTAGCGGAATCCCCTGTGACTGTGGCTCCATCAGTAGCGGAATCCCCTGTGACTGTGGCTCCATCAGTAGCGGAGTTTCCTGTGACTGTGGCTCCATCAGTAGCGGAATCCCCTGTGACTGTGGCTCCATCAGTAGCGGAATCCCCTGTGACTGTGGCTCCATCAGTAGCGGAATCCCCTGTGACTGTGGCTCCATCAGTAGCGGAATCCCCTGTGACTGTGGCTCCATCAGTAGCGGAGTTTCCTGTGACTGTGGCTCCATCAGTAGCGGAATCCCCTGTGACTGTGGCTCCATCAGTAGCGGAATCCCCTGTGACTGTGGCTCCATCAGTAGCGGAATCCCCTGTGACTGTGGCTCCATCAGTAGCGGAATCCCCTGTGACTGTGGCTCCATCAGTAAGCGGAATCCCCTGTGACTGTGGCTCCATCAGTAGCGGAATCCCTGTGACTGTGGCTCCATCAGTAGCGGAATCCCCTGTGACTGTGGCTCCATCAGTAGCGGAAGTTCCCTGTGACTGTGGCTCCATCAGTAGAGGAATCCTCCTGTGACTGTGGCTCCATCAGTAGAGGAATCCCCTGTGACTGCTCCATCAGTAGCGGAATCCCTGTGACTGTGGAGTCAGTAGAGGAATCCTCTGTGACTGTGGCTCCATCAGTAGAGGAATCCCCTGTGACTGTGGAATTAGTAGAGGAATCCCCTGTGACTGTGGCTCCATCAGTAGAGGAATCCCCTGTGACTGTGGAATCAGTAGAGGAATCCCCTGTGACTGTGGCTCCATCAGTAGTGGAATCCTCGGTGACTTGGGCTCCATCAGAAGAGGAATCCCCTGTGACTGTGGCTCCATCAGTAGCGAAATCCCCTGTGACTGTGGCTCCATCAGTAGCGGAATCCCCTGTGACTGTGGCTCCATCAGTAGCGGAATCCCCTGTGACTGTGGCTTTATCAGTAGAGGAATATCCTGTAACTGTGGCTCCATCAGTAGCGGAATCCCCTGTGACTGTGGCTCCATCAGTAGAGGAATATCCTGTAACTGTGGCTCCATCAGTAGCGGAATCCCCTGTGACTGTGGCTCCATCAGTAGCGGAATCCCCTGTGACTGTGGCACCATCAGTAGAGGAATCCCCTGTGACTGTGGCTCCATCAGTAGCGGAATCCCCTGTGACTGTGGCTCCATCAGAAGTGGAATCCCCTGTGACTGTGGCTCCATCAGTAGCGGAATCCCCTGTGACTGTGGCTCCATCAGTAGCGGAATCCCCTGTGACTGTGGCTCCATCAGTAGCGGAATCCCCTGTGACTGTGGCTCCATCAGTAGCGGAATCCCCTGTGACTGTGGCTCCATCAGAAGCGGAATCCCCTGTGACTGTGGCTCCATCAGTAGCGGAATCCCCTGTGACTGTGGCTCCATCAGTAGCGGAATCCCCTGTGACTGTGGCTCCATCAGAAGCGGAATCCCGTGTGACTGTGGCTCCATCAGTAGCGGAATCCCCTGTGACTGTGGCTCCATCAGTAGCGGAATCTCCTGTGACTGTGGCTCCATCAGTAGCGGAATCCCCTGTGACTGTGGCTCCATCAGTAGCGGAGTTTCCTGTGACTGTGGCTCCATCAGTAGAGGAATCCCCTGTGACTGTGGCTCCATCAGTAGCGGAATCCCCTGTGACTGTGGCTCCATCAGTAGCGGAATCCCCTGTGACTGTGGAGTCAGTAGAGGAATCCTCTGTGACTGTGGCTCCATCAGTAAAGGAATCCCCTGTGACTGTGGAGTCAGTAGAGGAATCCTCTGTGACTGTGGCTCCAATCAGTAGAGGAATCCCTGTGACTGTGGAATCAGTAGAGGAAAACCCTGTGACTGTGGAATTAGTAGAGGAATCCCCTGTGACTCTGGCTCCATCAGTAGTGGAATCCCCTGTGACTGTGGCTCCATCAGTAGAGGAATCCCCTGTGACTGTGGCTCCATCAGTAGCGGAATCCCCTGTGACTGTTGAATCAGTAGAGGAATCCCCTGTGACTGTGGCTCCATCAGTAGCGGAATCCCCTGTGACTGTGGCTCCATCAGTAGCGGAGTTTCCTGTGACTGTGGCTCCATCACTAGCGGAATCCCCTGTGACTGTGGCTCCATCAGTAGCGGAATCCCCTGTGACTGTGGCTTCATCAGTAGCGGAATCCCCTGTGACTGTGGCTCCATCAGTAGCGGAATTCCCTGTGACTGTGGCTCCATCAGAAGCGGAATCCCCTGTGACTGTGGCACCATCAGTAGCGGAATCCCCTGTGACTGTGGCTCCATCAGTAGCGGAATCCCCTGTGACTGTGGCTCCATCAGTAGCGGAATCCCCTGTGACTGTGGCTCCATCAGTAGCGGAGTTTCCTGTGACTGTGGCTCCATCAGTAGCGGAATCCCCTGTGACTGGCTCCATCAGTAGCGGAATCCCCTGTGACTGTGGAGTCAGTAGAGGAATACTCTGTGACTGTGGCTCCATCAGTAGAGGAATCCCCTGTGACTGTGGCTCCATCAGTAGAGGAATCCCCTGTGACTGTGGAATCAGTAGAGGAAAACCCTGTGACTGTGGAATTAGTAGAGGTATCCCCTGTGACTGTGGCTCCATCAGTAGCGGAATCCCCTGTGACTGTGGCTCCATCAGTAGCGGAATCCCTTGTGACTGTGGCTCCATCAGTAGCGGAGTTTCCTGTGACTGTGGCTCCATCAGTAGCGGAATCCCCTGTAACTGTGGCTCCATCAGTAGCGGAATCCCCTATGACTGTGGCTCCATCAGTAGCGGAATCCCCTGTGACTGTGGCTCCATCAGTAGCGGAATCCCCTGTGACTGTGGCTCCATCAGTAGCGGAGTTTCCTGTGACTGTGGCTCCATCAGTAGCGGAATCCCCTGTGACTGTGGCTCCATCAGTAGCGGAATCCCCTGTGACTGTGGCTCCATCAGTAGTGGAATCCCCTGTGACTGTGGCTCCATCAGTAGCGGAATCCCCTGTGACTGTGGCTCCATCAGAAGCGGAATCCCCTGTGACTGTGGCTCCATCAGTAGCGGAATCCCCTGTGACTGTGGCTCCATCAGTAGCGGAATCCCCTGTGACTGTGGCTCCATCAGTAGCGGAATCCCCTGTGACTGTGGCTCCATCAGTAGCGGAGTTTCCTGTGACTGTGGCTCCATCAGTAGAGGAATCCCCTGTGACTGTGGCTCCATCAGTAGCGGAATCCCCTGTGACTGGCTCCATCAGTAGCGGAATCCCCTGTGACTGTGGAGTCAGTAGAGGAATCCTCTGTGACTGTGGCTCCATCAGTAGAGGAATCCCCTGTGACTGTGGAATTAGTAGAGGAATCCCCTGTGACTGTGGCTCCATCAGTAGTGGAATCCCCTGTGACTGTGGAATCAGTAGAGGAATCCCCTGTGACTGTGGCTCCATCAGTAGTGGAATCCTCGGTGACTTGGGCTCCATCAGTAGAGGAATCCCCTGTGACTGTGGCTCCATCAGTAGCGGAATCCCCTGTGACTGTGGCTCCATCAGTAGCGGAATCCCCTGTGACTGTGGCTCCATCAGTAGCGGAATCCCCTGTGACTGTGGCTTTATCAGTAGAGGAATATCCTGTAACTGTGGCTCCATCAGTAGCGGAATCCCCTGTGACTGTGGCTCCATCAGTAGAGGAATATCCTGTAACTGTGGCTCCATCAGTAGCGGAATCCCCTGTGACTGTGGCTCCATCAGTAGCGGAATCCCCTGTGACTGTGGCACCATCAGTAGAGGAATCCCCTGTGACTGTGGCTCCATCAGTAGCGGAATCCCCTGTGACTGTGGCTCCATCAGTAGCAGAGTCCCCTGTGACTGTGGCTCCATCAGTAGCAGAGTCCCCTGTGACTGTGGCTACATCAGCAGCGGAATCCCCTGTGACTGTGGCTCCATCAGTAGCCGAATGCCCTATGACTGTGGCTCCATCAGTAGCAGAGTCCCCTGTGACTTTGGCTCCATCAGTAGCGGAATCCCCTGTGACTGTGGCTCCATCAGTAGCGGAATTTCCTGTGACTGTGGCTCCATCAGTAGCGGAATCCCCTGTGACTGTGGCTCCATCAGTAGCGGAATGCCCTGTGACTGTGGCTCCATCAGTAGAGGAATCCCCTGTGACTGTGGCTCCATCATTAGCGGAATCTCCTGTGACTGTGGCTCCATCAGTAGAGGAATCCCCTGTGACTGTGGCTCCATCAGTAGCGGAATCCCCTGTGACTTTGGCTCCATCAGTAGCGGAATCCCCTGTGACTGTGACTTCATCAGTAGCGGAGTTTCCTTTGACTGTGGCTCCATCAGTAGAGGAATCCCCTGTGACTGTGGCTTCATCAGTAGCGGAGTTTCCTGTGACTGTGGCTCCATCAGTAGCGGAATCCCCTGTGACTGTGGCTCCATCAGAAGCGGAATCCCCTGTGACTGTGGCTCCATCAGTAGCGGAATCCCCTGTGACTGTGGCTCCATCAGTAGCGGAATCCCCTGTGACTGTGGCTCCATCAGTAGCGGAATCCCCTGTGACTGTGGCTCCATCAGTAGCGGAGTTTCCTGTGACTGTGGCTCCATCAGTAGCGGAATCCCCTGTGACTGTGGAGTCAGTAGAGGAATCCTCTGTGACTGTGGCTCCATCAGTAGAGGAATTCCCTGTGACTGTGGAATCAGTAGAGGAAAACCCTGTGACTGTGGAATTAGTAGAGGAATCCCCTGTGACTGTGGCTCCATCAGTAGTGGAATCCCCTGTGACTGTGGAATCAGTAGAGGAATCCCCTGTGACTGTGGCTCCATCAGTAGTGGAATCCTCGGTGACTTGGGCTCCATCAGTAGAGGAATCCCCTGTGACTGTGGATCCATCAGTAGCGAAATCCCCTGTGACTGTGGCTCCATCAGTAGCGGAATCTCCTGTGACTGTGGCTCCATCAGTAGCGGAATCCCCTGTGACTGTGGCTCCATCAGTAGCGGAATCCCCTGTGACAGTGGCTCCATCGGTAGCGGAATCCCCTGTGACTGTGGCTTTATCAGTAGGGGAATATCCTGTAACTGTGGCTCCATCAATAGCGGAATCCCCTGTGACTGTGGCTCCATCAGTAGCGGAATCTCTTGTGACTGTGGCTCCATCAGTAGCGGAATCCCCTGTGACTGTGGCACCATCAGTAGAGGAATCCCCTGTGACTGTGGCTCCATCAGTAGCGGAATCCCCTGTGACTGTGGCTCCATCAGTAGCAGAGTCCCCTGTGACTGTGGCTACATCAGTAGCGGAATCCCCTGTGACTGTGGCTCCATCAGTAGCCGAATGCCCTGTGACTGTGGCTCCATCAGTAGCGGAATCCCCTATGACTGTGGCTCCATCAGTAGCAGAGTCCCCTGTGACTTTGGCTCCATCAGTAGCGAAATCCCCTGTGACTGTGGCTCCATCAGTAGCGGAATTTCCTGTGACTGTGGCTCCATCAGTAGCGGATTCCCCTGTGACTGTGGCTCCATCAGTAGAGGAATCCCCTGTGACTGTGGCTCCATCAGTAGCGAAATCCCCTGTGACTGTGGCTCCATCAGTAGAGGAATCCCCTGTGACTGTGGCTCCATCAGTAGAGGAATTCCCTGTGACTGTGGCTCCATCATTAGCGGAATCCCCTGTGACTGTGGCACCATCAGTAGAGGAATCCCCTGTGACTGTGGCTCCATCAGTAGCGGAATCCCCTGTGACTTTGGCTCCATCAGTAGCTGAGTTTCCTATGACTGTGGCTCCATCAGTAGCGGAATCCCCTGTGACTTTGGCTCCATCAGTGGCGGTATCCCCTGTGACTGTGACTTCATCAGTAGCGGAATCCCCTGTGACTGTGGCTCCATCAGTAGCGGAATCCCCTGTGACTTTGGCTCCATCAGTAGCGGAATCCCCTGTGACTGTGACTTCATCAGTAGCGGAGTTTCCTGTGACTGTGGCTCCATCAGTAGAGGAATTCCCTGTGACTGTGGCTCCATCATTAGCGGAATCCCCTGTGACTGTGGCACCATCAGTAGAGGAATCTCCTGTGACTGTGGCTTCATCAGTAGCGGAATCCCCTGTGACTGTGGCTCCATCAGTAGCGGAATATTCTGTGACTGTGGCTCCATCAGTAGCGGAATCCCCTGTGACTGTGGCTCCATCAGTAGCGGAATCCCCTGTGACTTGTGGCTTCATCAGAAGCGGAATCCCCTGTGACTGTGGCTCCATCAGTAGCGGAATCCCCTGTGACTGTGGCTCCATCAGTAGTGGAATCCTTTGTGACTGTGGAATCAGTAGATGAATCCCCTGTGACTGTGGCTCCATCAGTAGCGAAATCCCCTATGACTGTGGCTCCATCAGTAGCGGAATCTCCTGTGACTGTGGCTCCATCAGTAGCGGAATCCCCTGTGACTGTGGCTCCATCAGTAGCGGAATCCCCTGTGACAGTGGCTCCATCGGTAGCGGAATCCCCTGTGACTGTGGCTTTATCAGTAGGGGAATATCCTGTAACTGTGGCTCCATCAATAGCGGAATCCCCTGTGACTGTGGCTCCATCAGTAGAGGAATATCCTTTAACTGTGGCTCCATCAGTAGCGGAATCTCTTGTGACTGTGGCTCCATCAGTAGCGGAATCCCCTGTGACTGTGGCACCATCAGTAGAGGAATCCCCTGTGACTGTGGAATCAGTAGAGGAAAACCCTGTGACTGTGGAATTAGTAGAGGAATCCCCTGTGACTGTGGCTCCATCAGTAGTGGAATCCCCTGTGACTGTGGAATCAGTAGAGGAATCCCCTTTGACTGTGGCTCCATCAGTAGAGGAATCCCCTGTGACTGTGGCTCCATCAGTAGCGAAATCCCCTGTGACTGTGGCTCCATCAGTAGCGGAATCTCCTGTGACTGTGGCTCCATCAGTAGCGGAATCCCCTGTGACTGTGGCTCCATCAGTAGCGGAATCCCCTGTGACAGTGGCTCCATCGGTAGCGGAATCCCCTGTGACTGTGGCTTTATCAGTAGGGGAATATCCTGTAACTGTGGCTCCATCAATAGCGGAATCCCCTGTGACTGTGGCTCCATCAGTAGAGGAATATCCTTTAACTGTGGCTCCATCAGTAGCGGAATCTCTTGTGACTGTGGCTCCATCAGTAGCGGAATCCCCTGTGACTGTGGCACCATCAGTAGAGGAATCCCCTGTGACTGTGGCTCCATCAGTAGCGGAATCCCCTGTGACTGTGGCTCCATCAGTAGCAGAGTCCCCTGTGACTGTGGCTACATCAGTAGCGGAATCCCCTGTGACTGTGGCTCCATCAGTAGCCGAATGCCCTGTGACTGTGGCTCCATCAGTAGCGGAATCCCCTATGACTGTGGCTCCATCAGTAGCAGAGTCCCCTGTGACTTTGGCTCCATCAGTAGCGGAATCCCCTGTGACTGTGGCTCCATCAGTAGCGGAATTTCCTGTGACTGTGGCTCCATCAGTAGCGGATTCCCCTGTGACTGTGGCTCCATCAGTAGAGGAATCCCCTGTGACTGTGGCTCCATCAGTAGCGAAATCCCCTGTGACTGTGGCTCCATCAGTAGAGGAATCCCCTGTGACTGTGGCTCCATCAGTAGAGGAATTCCCTGTGACTGTGGCTCCATCATTAGCGGAATCCCCTGTGACTGTGGCACCATCAGTAGAGGAATCCCCTGTGACTGTGGCTCCATCAGTAGCGGAATCCCCTGTGACTTTGGCTCCATCAGTGGCGGTATCCCCTGTGACTGTGACTTCATCAGTAGCGGAATCCCCTGTGACTGTGGCTCCATCAGTAGCGGAATCCCCTGTGACTTTGGCTCCATCAGTGGCGGTATCCCCTGTGACTGTGACTTCATCAGTAGCGGAATCCCCTGTGACTGTGGCTCCATCAGTAGCGGAATCCCCTGTGACTGTGGCTCCATCAGTAGAGGAATCCCCTGTGACTGTGGCTTCATCAGTAGCGGAATCCCCTGTGACTGTGGCTCCATCAGTAGCGGAATATTCTGTGACTGTGGCTCCATCAGTAGCGGAATCCCCTGTGACTGTGACTCCATCAGTAGCTGAGTTTCCTGTGACTGTGGCTCCATCAGTAGAGGAATCCCCTGTGACTGTGGCTCCATCAGTAGCGGAATCCCCTGTGACTGTGGCTCCATCAGTAGCGGAATCCCCTGTGACTGTGGCTCCATCAGTAGCTGAGTTTCCTGTGACTGTGGCTCCATCAGTAGCGGAATCCCCTGTGACTTTGGCTCCATCAGTGGCGGAATCCCCTGTGACTGTGGCTCCATCAGTAGCGGAATTTCCTGTGACTGTGGCTCCATCAGTAGCGGATTCCCCTGTGACTGTGGCTCCATCAGTAGAGGAATCCCCTGTGACTGTGGCTCCATCAGTAGCGAAATCCCCTGTGACTGTGGCTCCATCAGTAGAGGAATCCCCTGTGACTGTGGCTCCATCAGTAGAGGAATTCCCTGTGACTGTGGCTCCATCATTAGCGGAATCCCCTGTGACTGTGGCACCATCAGTAGAGGAATCCCCTGTGACTGTGGCTCCATCAGTAGCGGAATCCCCTGTGACTTTGGCTCCATCAGTAGCTGAGTTTCCTTTGACTGTGGCTCCATCAGTAGCGGAATCCCCTGTGACTTTGGCTCCATCAGTGGCGGTATCCCCTGTGACTGTGACTTCATCAGTAGCGGAATCCCCTGTGACTGTGGCTCCATCAGTAGCGGAATCCCCTGTGACTTTGGCTCCATCAGTAGCGGAATCCCCTGTGACTGTGACTTCATCAGTAGCGGAGTTTCCTGTGACTGTGGCTCCATCAGTAGAGGAATTCCCTGTGACTGTGGCTCCATCATTAGCGGAATCCCCTGTGACTGTGGCACCATCAGTAGAGGAATCTCCTGTGACTGTGGCTTCATCAGTAGCGGAATCCCCTGTGACTGTGGCTCCATCAGTAGCGGAATATTCTGTGACTGTGGCTCCATCAGTAGCGGAATCCCCTGTGACTGTGGCTCCATCAGTAGCGGAATCCCCTGTGACTTGTGGCTTCATCAGAAGCGGAATCCCCTGTGACTGTGGCTCCATCAGTAGCGGAATCCCCTGTGACTGTGGCTCCATCAGTAGTGGAATCCTTTGTGACTGTGGAATCAGTAGAGGAATCCCCTGTGACTGTGGCTCCATCAGTAGCGAAATCCCCTATGACTGTGGCTCCATCAGTAGCGGAATCTCCTGTGACTGTGGCTCCATCAGTAGCGGAATCCCCTGTGACTGTGGCTCCATCAGTAGCGGAATCCCCTGTGACAGTGGCTCCATCGGTAGCGGAATCCCTGTGACTGTGGCTTTATCAGTAGGGGAATATCCTGTAACTGTGGCTCCATCAATAGCGGAATCCCCTGTGACTGTGGCTCCATCAGTAGAGGAATATCCTTTAACTGTGGCTCCATCAGTAGCGGAATCTCTTGTGACTGTGGCTCCATCAGTAGCGGAATCCCCTGTGACTGTGGCACCATCAGTAGAGGAATCCCCTGTGACTGTGGAATCAGTAGAGGAAAACCCTGTGACTGTGGAATTAGTAGAGGAATCCCCTGTGACTGTGGCTCCATCAGTAGTGGAATCCCCTGTGACTGTGGAATCAGTAGAGGAATCCCCTGTGACTGTGGCTCCATCAGTAGAGGAATCCCCTGTGACTGTGGCTCCATCAGTAGCGAAATCCCCTGTGACTGTGGCTCCATCAGTAGCGGAATCCCCTGTGACTGTGGCTCCATCAGTAGCGGAATCCCCTGTGACTGTGGCTCCATCAGTAGCGGAATCCCCTGTGACAGTGGCTCCATCGGTAGCGGAATCCCCTGTGACTGTGGCTTTATCAGTAGGGGAATATCCTGTAACTGTGGCTCCATCAATAGCGGAATCCCCTGTGACTGTGGCTCCATCAGTAGCGGAATCCCCTGTGACTGTGGCTCCATCAGTAGAGGAATATCCTTTAACTGTGGCTCCATCAGTAGCGGAATCTCTTGTGACTGTGGCTCCATCAGTAGCGGAATCCCCTGTGACTGTGGCACCATCAGTAGAGGAATCCCCTGTGACTGTGGCTCCATCAGTAGCGGAATCCCCTGTGACTGTGGCTCCATCAGTAGCAGAGTCCCCTGTGACTGTGGCTACATCAGTAGCGGAATCCCCTGTGACTGTGGCTCCATCAGTAGCCGAATGCCCTGTGACTGTGGCTCCATCAGTAGCGGAATCCCCTATGACTGTGGCTCCATCAGTAGCAGAGTCCCCTGTGACTTTGGCTCCATCAGTAGCGGAATCCCCTGTGACTGTGGCTCCATCAGTAGCGGAATTTCCTGTGACTGTGGCTCCATCAGTAGCGGATTCCCCTGTGACTGTGGCTCCATCAGTAGAGGAATCCCCTGTGACTGTGGCTCCATCAGTAGCGAAATCCCCTGTGACTGTGGCTCCATCAGTAGAGGAATCCCCTGTGACTGTGGCTCCATCAGTAGAGGAATTCCCTGTGACTGTGGCTCCATCATTAGCGGAATCCCCTGTGACTGTGGCACCATCAGTAGAGGAATCCCCTGTGACTGTGGCTCCATCAGTAGCGGAATCCCCTGTGACTTTGGCTCCATCAGTGGCGGTATCCCCTGTGACTGTGACTTCATCAGTAGCGGAATCCCCTGTGACTGTGGCTCCATCAGTAGCGGAATCCCCTGTGACTTTGGCTCCATCAGTGGCGGTATCCCCTGTGACTGTGACTTCATCAGTAGCGGAATCCCCTGTGACTGTGGCTCCATCAGTAGCAGAATCCCCTGTGACTGTGGCTCCATCAGTAGAGGAATCCCCTGTGACTGTGGCTTCATCAGTAGCGGAATCCCCTGTGACTGTGGCTCCATCAGTAGCGGAATATTCTGTGACTGTGGCTCCATCAGTAGCGGAATCCCCTGTGACTGTGACTCCATCAGTAGCTGAGTTTCCTGTGACTGTGGCTCCATCAGTAGAGGAATCCCCTGTGACTGTGGCTCCATCAGTAGCGGAATCCCCTGTGACTGTGGCTCCATCAGTAGCGGAATCCCCTGTGACTGTGGCTCCATCAGTAGCTGAGTTTCCTGTGACTGTGGCTCCATCAGTAGCGGAATCCCCTGTGACTTTGGCTCCATCAGTGGCGGAATCCCCTGTGACTGTGACTTCATCAGTAGCGGAGTTTCCTGTGACTGTGACTTCATCAGTAGCGGAGTTTCCTGTGACTGTGGCTCCATCAGTAGCGGAATCCCCTGTGACTGTGGCTCCATCAGTAGCGGAATCCCCTGTGACTTTGGCTCCATCAGTAGCGGAATCCCCTGTGACTGTGACTTCATCAGTAGCGGAGTTTCCTATGACTGTGGCTCCATCAGTAGAGGAATCCCCTGTGACTGTGGCTCCATCAGTAGCGGAATCCCCTGTGACTGTGGCTCCATCAGTAAAGGAATCACCTGTGACTGTGGCTCCATCAGTAGCGGAATCCCCTGTGACTGTGGCTCCATCAGTAGCAGAATCCCCTGTGACTGTGGCTTCATCAGTAGCGGAATCCCCTGTGACTGTGGCTCCATCAGTAGCGGAATCCCCTGTGACTGTGGCTCCATCAGTAGCGGATTCCCCTGTGACTGTGGCTCCATCAGTAGCGGAATCCCCTGTGACTGTTGCTCCATCAGTAGCGGAATCCCCTGTGACTGTGGCTCCATCAGTAGCTGAGTTTCCTGTGACTGTGGCTCCATCAGTAGCGGAATCCCCTGTGACTGTGGCTCCATCAGTAGCTGAGTTTCCTGTGACTGTAGCTCCATCAGTAGCGGAATCCCCTGTGACTGTGGCTCCATCAGTAGCAGAGTCCCCTGTGACTGTGGCTCCATCAGTAGCGGAATCCCCTGTGACTGTGGCTCCATCAGTAGCGGAATCCCCTGTGACTGTGGCTTTATCAGTAGCGGAATGCCCTGTGACTGTGGCTCCATCAGTAGCGGAATCCCCTGTGACTGTGGAATCAGTAGAGGAATCCCCTGTGACTGTGGCTCCATCAGTAGCGGAGTTCCCTGTGACTGTGGCTCCATCAGTAGCGGAATCTCCTGTGACTGTGGCTCCATCAGTAGCGGAATCCCCTGTGACTATGGCTTCATCAGTAGAGGAATCCCCTGTGACTGTGGCTCCATCAGTAGCGGAATGCCCTGTGACTGTGGCTCCATCAGTAGCGGAATCCCCTGTGACTGTGGCTCCATCAGTAGCGGAATCCCCTGTGACTGTGGCTCCATCAGTAGCGGAATGCCCTGTGACTGTGGCTCCATCAGTAGCGGAATCTCCTGTGACTGTGGCTCCATCAGTAGCAGAGTCCCCTGTGACTGTGGCTCCATCAGTAGCGGAATGCCCTGTGACTGTGGCTCCATCAGTAGCGGAATGGCCTGTGACTGTGGCTCCATCAGTAGCGGAATCCCCGTGACTGTGGCTCCATCAGTAGCGGAATCCCCTGTGACTGTGGCTCCATCAGTAGCGGAATCCCCTGTGACTGTGGCTCCATCAGTAGCGGAATCCCCGTGACTGTGGCTCCATCAGTAGCGGAATCCCCTGTGACTGTGGCTCCATCAGTAGAGGAATCCCCTGTGACTGGCTCCATCAGTAGAGGAATCCCCTGTGACTGTGGCTCCTTCAGTAGAGGAATCTCCTGTGACTGTGGCTCCATCAGTAGAGGAATCCCCTGTGACTGTGGCTTCATCAGTAGCGGAGTTTCCTGTGACTGTGTCTCCATCAGTAGAGGAATCCCCTGTGACTGTGGCTCCATCAGTAGCGGAATCCTCTGTGACTGTGGCTCCATCAGTAGCGGAATCCCCTGTGACTGTGGCTTCATCAGTAGCGGAATCCCCTGTGACTGTGGCTCCATCAGTAGCGGAATCCCCTGTGACTGTGGCTCCATCAGTAGAGGAATCCCCTGTGACTGTGGCTCCATCAGTATCGGAATCCCCTGTGACTGTGGATTCATCAGTAGCGGAGTTTCCTGTGACTGTGTCTCCATCAGTAGAGGAATCCCCTGTGACTGTGGCTCCATCAGTAGCGGAATCCCCTGTGACTGTGGCTCCATCAGTAGCGGAATCCCCTGTGACTGTGGCTTCATCAGTAGCGGAATCCCCTGTGACTTTGGCTCCATCAGTAGCGGAATCCCCTGTGACTGTGGCTCCATCAGTAGCGGAATCCCCTGTGACTGTGGCTCCATCAGTAGCGGAATCCCCTGTGGCTGTGGCACCATCAGTAGCGGAATCTCCTGTGACTGTGGCACCATCAGTAGCGGAATCCCCTGTGACTGTGGCACCATCAGTAGCGGAATCCCCTGTGACTGTGGCTCCATCAGTAGCGGAATCCCCTGTGACTGTGGCTTCATCAGTAGCGGAATCCCCTGTGACTGTGGCTCCATCAGTAGCGGAATCCCCTGTGACTGTGGCACCATCAGTAGCGGAATCTCCTGTGACTGTGGCACCATCAGTAGCGGAATCCCCTGTGACTGTGGCTCCATCAGTAGCGGAATCCCCTGTGACTGTGGCTTCATCAGTAGCGGAATCCCCTGTGACTGTGTCTCCATCAGTAGCGGAATCTCCTGTGACTGTGGCACCATCAGTAGCGGAATCCCCTGTGACTGTGGCTTTATCAGTAGCGGAATCCCCTGTGACTGTGGAATCAGTAGCGGAATCCCCTGTGACTGTGTCTCCATCATTAGCGGAATCCCCTGTGACTGTGGCTTCATCAGAAGCGGAATCCCCTGTGACTGTGGCTCCATCAGTAGCTGAGTTTCCTGTGACTGTGGCTCCATCAGTAGCGGAATCCCCTGTGACTGTGGCTCCATCAGTAGCTGAGTTTCCTGTGACTGTGGCTCCATCAATAGCGGAATCCCCTGTGACTGTGGCTCCATCAGTAGCGGAATCCCCTGTGACTGTGGCACCATCAGTAGCGGAATCCCCTGTGACTGTGGCTCCATCAGTAGCGGAATCCCCTGTGACTGTGGAATCAGTAGCGGAATCCCCTGTGACTGTGTCTCCATCATTAGCGAAATCCCCTGTGACTGTGGCTTCATCAGAAGCGGAATCCCCTGTGACTGTGGCTCCATCAGTAGCTGAGTTTCCTGTGACTGTGGCTCCATCAGTAGCGGAATCCCCTGTGACTGTGGCTCCATCAGTAGCTGAGTTTCCTGTGACTGTGGCTCCATCAATAGCGGAATCCCCTGTGACTGTGTCTCCATCATTAGCGGAATCCCCTGTGACTGTGGCTTCATCAGAAGCGGAATCCCCTGTGACTGTGGCTCCATCAGTAGCTGAGTTTCCTGTGACTGTGGCTCCATCAGTAGCGGAATCCCCTGTGACTGTGGCTCCATCAGTAGCTGAGTTTCCTGTGACTGTGGCTCCATCAGTAGCGGAATCCCCTGTGACTGTGGCTCCATCAGTAGCTGAGTTTCCTGTGACTGTGGCTCCATCAATAGCGGAATCCCCTGTGACTGTGGCTCCATCAGTAGCGGAATCCCCTGTGACTGTGGCACCATCAGTAGCGGAATCCCCTGTGACTGTGGCTCCATCAGTAGCGGAATCCCCTGTGACTGTGGCTCCATCAGTAGCGGAATCCCCTGTGACTGTGGCTCCATCAGTAGCGGAATCCCCTGTGACTGTGGCTCCATCAGTAGCGGAATCCCCTGTGACTGTGGCTCCATCAGTAGCGGAATCCCCTGTGACTGTGGCTCCATCAGTAGACTGACTAGCCAGTTTATTTATTCTTTAGCTGTTCCCTGTGTGATCTGTAAGAAAAAAGTGAGTGGAGCAACCAGAGGAGTGTGGTAGTGTTTAGATGTATAAGCAACAACATATCTTTCCAGAAGAATGTCTTTTTTTAAATTCCAATATACTCCTTCAATATACACCACCTCCCATATACACCACCTCCGATATACACCACCTCCGATATACACCACCTCCCGTATACACCACCTCCCATATACACCAGCTCCCATATACACCACCTCCGATATACACCACCTCCCGTATACACCACCTCCCATATACACCACCTCCCATATACACCACCTCCAATATACAAACCCCCAAACGCAGCATGCAGGAGTTCTTTTATCTGTTATACTATTATTCAGGCCAGCTGGATCTGGAGGTGGTTATATATCCAGAACATTTCATTTTTCACCAATTGTTAACATCTATTGTTGGCCCCTATATGTATCTAATCAGTGGGGCCTATCTTGAGGCCAGTGGGGTCTGAGAGTGTCCTGACGCCCCATGGTTAAGAAATGGGGTGATGTTTAGTCTGTGGCCATTTAGGTGGCATTGTAGCGGCTGTGTGGACCTCCCTACATATTAGACATTACAGGGGAGGTCCAGAACATTTGTGTGTGTGTGTATATATATATTTATATATATATATATATATATATATATATACATACACATATATACACTCACCGGCCACTTTATTAGGTACACCATGCTAGTAACGGGTTGGACCCCCTTTTGCCTTCAGAACTGCCTCAATTCTTGGTGGCATAGATACAACAAGGTGCTGGAAGCTTCCTCAGAGATTTTGGTCCATAGTGACATGATGACATCACACAGTTGTCGCAGATTTGTCGGCTGCACATCCATGATGCCAATCTCCCGTTCCACCACATCCCAAAGATGCTCTATTGGATTGAGATCTGGTGACTGTGGAGGCCATTGGAGTACAGTGACCTCATTGTCATGTTCAAGAAACCAGTCTGAGATGATTCTAGCTTTAAGACATGGCGCATTATCCTGCTGAAAGTCGCCATCAGATGTTGGGTACATTGTGGTCATACAGGGATGGACATGGTCAGCAACAATACTCAGGTAGGCTGTGGCGTTCCAACGATGCTCAATTGGTACCAAGGGGCCCAAAGAGTGCCAAGAAAATATTCCCCACACCATGACACCACCACCACCAGCCTGAACCGCTGATACAAGGCAGGATGGATCCATGCTTTCATGTTGTTGACGCCAAATTCTGACCCGACCATCCGAATGTCGCAGCAGAAATCGAGACTCATCAGACCAGGCAACGTTTTTCCAATCTTCTACTGTCCAATTTCGATGAGCTTGTGCAAATTGTAGCCTCAGTTTCCTGTTCTTAGCTGAGCGGAGTGGCACCCGGTGTGGTCTTCTGCTGCTGTAGCCCATCTGCCTCAAAGTTGGCCGTACTGTGCGCTCAGAGATGCTCTTCTGCCTACCTTGGTTGTAACGGTTGGCTATTTGAGTCACTGTTGCCTTTCTATCAGCTGGAACCAGTCTGCCCATTCTCCTCTGACCTCTGGCATCAACAAGGCATTTCCGCCCACAGAACTGCCGCTCACTGGATGTTTTTTCTTTTTCGGACCATTCTCTGTAAACCCTAGAGATGGTTGTGCGTGAAAATCCCAGTAGACCAGCAGTTTCTGAAATACTCAGACCAGCCCTTCTGCCACCAACAACCATGCTACGTTCAAAGGCACTCAAATCACCTTTCTTCCCCATACTGATGCTCGGTTTGAACTGCAGGAGATTGTCTTGACCAAGTCTACATGCCTACATGCACTGAGTTGCCGCCATGTGATTGGCTGATTAGAAATTAAAGTGGCCGGTGAGTGTATAGTTTCATATCTGTTTCATCAGCTATATCTGTTGTCTTGCTTCTGATTCCAGTGACCCCCTTCCATGGATGCCTCCCAGCACGTACATCTTGTTAGTTTACACTTCGGCACCCCTGAGGCCGTTCTAGTTCTTTTTCGCATCAATTTCCTGTAGGTTTGGTTGTGGCTGCTTTCCTGTAGGGTTGGTTGTGGCTGCTTTCCTGTAGGTTTGGTTGTGGCTGCTTTCCTGTAGGTTTGGTTGTGACTGCTTTCCTGTAGGTTTGGTTGTGGCTGCTTTCCTGTAGGTTGTTCTAGGTTTGGTTGTGACTGCTTTCCTGTAGGTTTGGTTGTGTCTGCTTTCCTCTAGGTTGTTGTAGGTTTGGTTGTGTCTGCTTTCCTGTAGGTTGTTTTAGGTTTGGTTGTGTCTGCTTTCCTGTAGGTTTGGTTGTGTCTGCTTTCCTCTAGGTTGTTGTAGGTTTGGTTGTGGCTGCTTTCCTGTAGGTTGTTTTAGGTTTGGTTGTGTCTGCTTTCCTGTAGGTTTGGTTGTGGCTGCTTTCCTGTAGGTTGTTGTAGGTTTGGTTGTGGCTGCTTTCCTGTAGGTTGTTTTAGGTTTGGTTGTGTCTGCTTTCCTGTAGGTTTGATTGTGGCTGCTTTCCTGTAGGTTGCTGAAGGTTTGGTTGTGTCTTCTTTCCTGTAGGTTTGGTTGTGGCTGCTTTCCTGTAGGTTGTTGTAGGTTTTGGTTGTGGCTGCTTTCCTGTAGGTTTAGTTGTGTCTGCTTTCCTGTAGGTTTGGTTGTGGCTGCTTTCCTGTAGGTTGTTGAAGGTTTGGTTGTGTCTTCGTTCCTGAAGATTTGGTTGTGGCTGCTTTCCTGTAGGTTGTTGTAGGTTTTGGTTGTGGCTGCTTTCCTGTAGGTTTGGTTGTGGCTGCTCTCCTGTAGGTTTGGTTGTGGCTGCTCTCCTGTAGATTTGGTTGTGGCTGCTCTCCTGTAGGTTTGGTTGTGGCTGCTTTCCTGTAGGTTGTTGTAGGTTTGGTTGTGGCTGCTTTCCTGTAGGTTTAGTTGTGTCTGCTTTCCTGTAGGTTTGGTTGTGGCTGCTTTCCTGTAGGTTGCTGAAGGTTTGGTTGTGTCTTCTTTCCTGTAGGTTTGGTTGTGGCTGCTTTCCTGTAGGTTGTTGTAGGTTTTGGTTGTGGCTGCTTTCCTGTAGGTTTAGTTGTGTCTGCTTTCCTGTAGGTTTGGTTGTGGCTGCTTTCCTGTAGGTTGTTGAAGGTTTGGTTGTGTCTTCGTTCCTGAAGATTTGGTTGTGGCTGCTTTCCTGTAGGTTGTTGTAGGTTTTGGTTTTGGCTGCTTTCCTGTAGGTTTAGTTGTGTCTGCTTTCCTGTAGGTTTGGTTGTGGCTGCTTTGCTGTAGGTTGTTGTAGGTTTGGTTGTGTCTTCTTTCCTGTAGGTTTGGTTGTGTCTTCTTTCCTGTAGGTTTGGTTGTGGCTGCTTTCCTGTAGGTTGTTGTAGGTTCGGTTGTGTCTGTTTTCCTGTAGGTTTTGTTGTGTCTACTTTCCTGTAGGTTTGGTTGTGGCTGCTTTCCTGTAGGTTTGGTTGTGGCTGCTTTCCTGTAGGTTGTTGTAGGTTTGGTTGTGTCTTCTTTCCTGTAGGTTTGGTTGTGGCTCCTTTCCTCTAGGTTTGGTTGTGGCTGCTTTCCTGTAGGTTTGGTTGTGGCTCCTTTCCGGTAGGTTTGGTTGTGGCTGCTTTCCTGTAGGTTTGGTTGTGGCTGCTTTCCTGTAGGTTGTTGTAGGTTTGGTTGTGTCTGCTTTCCTGTAGGTTTGGTTGTGGCTGCGTTCCTGTAGGTTTGGTTGTGGCTGCTTTCCTGTAGGTTTGGTTGTGGCTGCTTTCCTGTAGGTTGTTGTAGGTTTGGTTGTGGCTGCTTTCCTGTAGGTTGTTGTAGGTTTGGTTGTGGCTGCTTTCCTGTAGGTTTGGTTGTGGCTGCTTTCCTGTAGGTTGTTGAACGTTTGGTTTTGTCTTCTTTCCTGTAGGTTTGGTTGTGGCTGCTTTCCTGTAGGTTGTTGTAGGTTTGGTTGTGTCTGTTTTCCTGTAGGTTTTGTTGTGTCTACTTTCCTGTAGGTTTGGTTGTGCCTCCTTTTTGTAGGTTTGGTTGTGGCTGCTTTCCTGTAGGTTGTTGTAGGTTTGGTTGTGGCTGCTTTCCTGTAGGTTTGGTTGTGGCTCCTTTCCTCTAATTTTGGTTGTGGCTGCTTTCCTGTAGGTTTGGTTGTGGCTCCTTTCCGGTAGGTTTGGTTGTGGCTGCTTTCCTGTAGGTTTGGTTGTGGCTTCTTTCCTGTAGGTTGTTCTAGGTTTGGTTGTGTCTGCTTTCCTGTAGGTTTGGTTGTGGCTGCTTTCCTGTAGGTTTGGTTGTGGCTGCTCTCCTGTAGGTTTGATTGTGGCTGCTTTCCTGTAGGTTTGGTTGTGGCTTCTTTCCTGTAGGTTGTTCTAGGTTTGGTTGTGTCTGCTTTCCTGTAGGTTTGGTTGTGGCTGCTTTCCTGTATGTTTGGTTGTGGCTGCTCTCCTGTAGGTTTGATTGTGGCTGCTTTCCTGTAGGTTTGGTTGTGTCTGCTTTCCTTTAGGTTTGGTTGTGGCTGCTTTCCTGTAGGTTGTCGTAGGTTTGGTTGTGGCTGCTTTCCTGTAGGTTTGGTTGTGGCTGCTTTCCTGTAGGTTTTGTTATGGCTGCTCTCCTGTAGGTTTGGTTGTGACTGCTTTCCTGTAGGTTTGGTTGTGGCAGCTTTCCTGTAGGTTTGGTTGTGACTGCTTTCCTGTAGGTTTGGTTGTGGCTGCTCTCCTGTAGGTTGTTGTAGGTTTGATTGTGGCTGCTTTCCTGTAGGTTTGGTTGTGGCTGCTCTCCTGTAGGTTTGGTTTTGGTTGTGGCTGCTTTCCTGTAGGTTGTTGTAGGTTTGATTGTGGCTGCTTTCCTGTAGGTTTGGTTGTGGCTGCTTTCCTGTAGGTTGTTGTAGGTTTGATTGTGGCTGCTTTCCTGTAGGTTTGGTTGTGGCTGCTCTCCTGTAGGTTGTTGTAGGTTTGATTGTGGCTGCTTTCCTGTAGGTTTGGTTGTGGCTGCTCTCCTGTAGGTTGTTGTAGGTTTGATTGTGGCTGCTTTCCTGTAGGTTTGGTTGTGGCTGCTCTCCTGTAGGTTTGGTTTTGGTTGTGACTGCTCTCCTGTAGGTTTGGTTGTGGCTGCTTTCCTGTAGGTTTGGTTGTGGCTGCTCTCCTGTAGGTTTGGTTGTGACTGCTCTCCTGTAGGTTTGGTTGTGGCTGCTTTCCTGTAGGTTTGGTTGTGGCTGCTCTTCTGTAGGTCGTTGTAGGTTTGGTTGTGGCTGCTCTCCTGTAGGTTTGGTTTTGGTTGTGGCTGCTTTCCTGTAGGTTTGGTTGTGGCTGCTTTCCTGTAGGTTTGGTTGTGGCTGCTTTCCTGTAGGTTGTTGCAGGTTTGGTTGTGGCTGCTTTCCTGTAGGTTTGGTTGTGGCTGCTTTCCTGTAGGTTTGGTTGTGGCTGCTTTCCAGCAGGTTTGGTTGTGGCTTTTCTCCTGTAGGTTTGGTTGTGGCTGCTTTTCTGTAGGTTTGGTTGTGGCTGCTTTCCTGTAGGTTGTTGTAAGTTTGGTTGTGTCTGCTTTCCTGTAGGTTTGGTTGTGGCTGCTTTCCTGTAGGTTTGGTTGTGGCTGCTCTCCTGTAGGTTTGGTTGTGGCTGCTTTCCTGTAGGTTTGGTTGTGGCTGCTTTCCTGTAGGTTGTTGTTGTTTGGATTTGAAGCATTGAGTTTGAGAAGCTGCGAGTGTTACTTTAATATTTTTTGTATTTCTTGATGGGATTTATTGAAGGTTTATTTTTTCAGGTGATTTGCTGTTCTTTTGGCCTGTGTTAACCCAGACGTCCTTTTAGAAGCATTTTCTAAAAAAATTTTTGGGGTAACTTTTTTTATTAAACACTTTTTTTAGGATATTAGCTTGTATGTTAAAAGCCCCTATCCACCGTAGAATTTTCCTTATTCTTTTATACTGTCTATATGGGATATTTAATTTCCATTGGCCACTTGTGAAGGACAGTTAGCTGTTTGAATCTACTTTCTTAAAGTGGAGGCCACAATTTCCTTCTCATTATGAGAAATAAAGTAGTCCAAAAACTCGATCTGGATTTAGTACTTAGTGGTCAGGGTGATACCCCGCGTGTTGTCACTGATATACTGGCCTCCCCTTCCATAGAAAAAGGAGATGGTCTATATATCACTTGTAAGCGATAACATTCTCTCAGGGATCGCCTTAATATGGGGGTCTTAAAAATACCCATGACTAAATTAGCATGTGATGGTGCCACTGGCGTACCCATTGATGTATCGTGTGTCAGGTGGTACGTGGCACTGACCGATGGTAAAAAATTGATAGATTTAAGGGCCTTTATAAAGAAAAAAACCAAACTGCTGTTCAGGTACTTCTGGAACATTGAGTTAGGGGCACAATAGTGATATTTCTGAACTCAGAAAATGGGGCGATATATTAGGGGGGCCTTTTCTCCTTATCGTGCGTTTAAAAGGGATAACATTTTGTCACTTTCACCTGCTTTGCGTTAATTTTGTCCAAACACTGTGGGGTTAAAATACCCACTCTACCCCTAGATGAATTCCTTATGGAGTCTAGTTTCTAAAATGGGGTCATTTGTGGGGGGTTTCTATTGTTCTGACACGTATAAGCCTCTGAAACTTAGCTTGATGCAGGAATCAAAATGCTATTCCCAATTTTAAAAAAGTATCGTTAATTTTGTGAGTTTTCAAATTTCAGTAATTTTCTTTTTTTTTTGTTCAATACTAATGCCAAAACAAAGGAAACAGATGGAAATATATGTATAGTAAATAAATTCTACAGAAAGTACATATATAAGTGCAATATTATATGTTATATATTATAGTTAAAAGAAAAATCTTGAAAATTGTTCACATTGTTTTCTTTTTTTTTAAATCTATATATGAAAATTATATTAAACTTTTTTTTTTTTACTGCTGGAATACAGTACAAGATGTGACAAAAAAACAATCTTAAAGTGGCTTGGATGTATGAAACCATTATAAAATTATAAGCAGATTAAGTGAACCATACCAGATTTCCAAAATTTGGTCTGGTCATTAAGGCCCAAATAGGCTTGGTCCTTAAGGGGTTAAAGTGATCCTGTACCCACAATCTCTTCCCCCCCCCCCCCCATCCCTTACTGCTTGTACCTTCGGATAGCTGCTTTTTATCCATGCTCTGTCCTGGAGTCTGTTCAGCAAGTGATGCAGTTTTTGTCCTAAAAAACTATTTTTAAATTTGCAGCCCTGTGTCAAATTGGCGTGGCCTAGAGTACCCATGCCCTAGGTCTGCACCTCCTCTCCTTCTGTCCTCCCTGCCCTTTTCATCATTAGGCCCCGTTCACTCTGAGCAAAAATGGTGAAATTCTGTGGTGGAGCTCTCGGCTGCAGAATCCTGCCGTGCTTAGTGTCCTGCAGTGAGTGAATGGGAGGGGCGTGCGCGTCCGCTCCCGCCGCTCTTTAGTGACATGTCAGTTCTTTGAGTGGAGAGAGAGACGGGAGCGGACGCAGGCCTCGGGCATGGGTACTCTAGGCCACCCCAATTTAACACAGGGCTTCAAGTTTAAAAGTTGTTTTTTAGGACAATAACTGCATCACCTGCTGAACGGACCCCAGGACAGAGCATAGATTAGAAGCAGCTATCTGATGGTACAAGCGGTTTGGGGGGTCAGATTATGGGTACAGAGTCGCTCTAATCTTCACATCTATTAACTTCACAAGAAATGAATATCCTCCAAAAGGGGCTGAAAATGAGGTGGGGGCCTTTGGGTTACGCCTTGACCTACATCAGTGTATCAGAAAACGGACCAAAGAGACATTTCGCTATAAAAACCCTTAGAAATATAGGTCCTGACTACCAGTAAGAAAGCAAAGGGACAGACACCACCAATAAGCTTCCACACAATGGGGATCACCCAAAAAAACATTCCGACTTTTAAGACACAGTCTGTCAGGATTTTAAACATCTACCAAAAAACAACAAAATACTGGACTATATAGAGAAGGTATTCTTACAAAAGAAGAGTGTGGGGCCCTAATATGCCTAAGGAACAGTGAGGACATGGTAATTGGGCCAGCTGACGGGGGGAAGGGGGGGTTGAGTTATTCAAGATTTTGCCGACTATGACAAGGAGGCGAAAAGGAATCTGAAAGCCATCAATTACTACTGAGAGGTACATGGAGAGCCATTCACTATCCTAAACAATTTGATTGCCCCACCGCGGAATTCTGCCGTTTTTTGCTCAGTGTGAACTGGGTCTTAAGAAGGCCCTTGGCAGGATTGCGCCTAATCACCACTTGTCTGAACACTGCACATGTGCTGGATCGTTAAGGCCCCTGTGCAGTGTCCAGACAGGTGGTGAATAGGAAAAATACTGCCCGGGGCATTCCTAATGGTGAGGAGGGCATGAAGGAGGGACGGAGGGGCATTGCAATGCTAGGGCACAGACACTCTAGGTCACGCCAATTTGACGATAACTGCATCATCTGTCGAACAGACCCCAGGAAAGGTTTTGTATTAAAGGCAGCTATCCGAAGGTACAAGTGGTTGAGGGGGGGTCAGATTGTGGGTACAGAGTTGCTTTAAATATTTTCACTAAATCCCCTTTGGAAGCTGTGGGTTTTTGTCTGTGGTTCTTCTCTCTCTTTTTGGTAACTGAGGGCCCCTTTTTTCCCCTTGTTCGTTTTTGCCCTTTTGAGGGGGTGAACATACTCAGTATGGTTGCCCATCTTGGGCTCTGTTGGGTTTTCCCTTCCTTTTCATTAATATTGGTCATGGTTTTGGTTGGGCATCCTTGGACCGACTTTGAGAAGGGTTCTAGGTCCTCTCTTCCTTGTTCGGTGTTATCTACTCGGTGTAAGGATGACCCTGAGATGTTTGTATTAGTATTTACTGAATCCCCTTCTAGGCTGCTCGTTTCTTGTGGTGGATTTTCAGATCTATATCCTGTTCTGGATTACAGTGGTTTTGAAACTCTATCCTAGTATCAGATTTGAGTAACTGCATCATGAGGGGCCTCAGGACCCTTATCCATTGGACCGGGTTTAGACGGATTCTGGGTATGAAATCGTCGGATTAACTGAGGAGCGTGTATATCTCTAACTGCCACCCATGTACACTCCTCTGGTCCAAAACCCTTCCAGTGGACTAGGTATTGTAATGAACCCTGCACCCACCGAGAGTTTAGAATTCTCTCTACCTCATACTCCAGTTCACCCTGGACGACTAGCGGAGCAGGAGGAGGTGACGGAAACACTGGTGGCACATATTTTTTCAGCAAGGCTTTATGAAAAACCGAATGAATCTTTAGGGACGATGGTAGTTTAAGCCTGAAAGTTACTGGGTTAATAACCTCTGTTAGGTCTTTCCCAATTTTTTATGGCCGCCACCTTGACCGGGTCCATACTAAACGAATGGGGAGTAATATTATAACCCAAGAACGAGACCTCCTGGAGACCAAACTGACATTTTGACAACTTGGCATTCAGATTATTTTGTCTGAGAAGCTCCATTACCGTACGGACGTGCAACACATGGGAAGACCAATCTGGGGAGAAGATTAAAATGTCATCGAGGTACACCACAACAAACCGTCCCAGATACTCACGGAAAACATCATTGACAAAATGTTGGAAGACGGCCGGAGCATTGCACAACCCAAAGGGCATGACGAGATACTCGAAATGGCCCTCTGGGGTATTGAATGCGGTCTTCCACTCATCACCTTCCCTGATGCGGATTAAATTGTATGCTCCCCTCAGGTCTACCTTGGAAAACCAATTAGCTCCTATGATTTGGTTAAACAGATCAGGAATTAATGGCAAGGGGTGCTGATTCTTAACCGTAATCTTATTCAACTCCTGGTAATCAATACAGGGACAGAGACCCCCGTCCTTCTTCCAAACGAAAAAGAACCCCGCCCCCATGGGAGAAGAAGATGGGCGTATATGACCTTTACGCAGGCTATCTTTTACATATTCCCTCATAGCTTCCCTCTCAGGACAGGACAGATTGAAAATCCGACCTCGAGGGTATTTGACCCCAGGAAGTAGCTCAATAGCACAATCATATGGTCTGTGTGGTGGTAATTCTTCTACTGCTTTTTCGTCGAACACATCAACATAGTCTGATAAAAATTCCGGAACCTCCCCCTCTCCGGAGGAGCATTCCGCAAGAGACACAGCATTACAGTGGGAGGCACATCCAGGCCCCCATCGTACCAGCTCCCTGTTGGGCCAATCAAAGACAGGGTTGTGAGTCTCCAACCAGGGCAACCCCAGAATCACGTCAGATGACAAGTTATGCATGAGTAAGAAGTCGAGTCTCTCCACATGGACAGACCCCACCTTGACCTCAAGACACGGTGTCACATAACGTACACTTCCCTGGGCAAAAGGGGCAGAATCTGCTCCAGTGACATTAATAGGACGCTGGAGCAACAGGGGACATACCTCCAAACCAGAAAAAAACATAGGATTAACAAAGTTGGTTGAGGATCCAGAATCAACTTGGGCGTACCCATTAATACTTTTAACAACTTATTTTTGAAGGTTACCTGTGCGCCTGAGAGACCCCTTCGACAATCTCTCAGGCGTTGAAGTTTTCCGGCGGTGGCCCTGGCCTGGAAGGGCATTGCCGAACTTGGTGTCCTGCTTTACCGCAATAAAGGCACAAATTATTCTGCAGGCGATGGGCGCGTCGGGCTTTAGCATCGGTGGCATCCACCTGCATCGGCTCTTCGGGTGGTGGTAAGACTGGGAGAGAGGATTTGGGGTGTGAGAGCGGTGATACAGGGGCTCTAGGGTGGTCAGGGGTACCCTTCTCTCTCTGTCGGTCCCTGAGTCGTCGGTCAACCCTGATGGCTAGTGTCATGCTGTCCTCAAGCGAGTCAGGAGTAGGATATGCCACCAACATATCCTTCAGTCTGTCACAGAGACCCACTCGAAACTGATATCTGAGGGCCGAATCGTTCCACGTGGAGAGACCGCTCCACTGCCGGAATTCTGAGCAGTACTCCTCCACTGGACGTCGGCCCTGTCTCAACCCAGTCAGCTGTCGTTCAGCGTTAGCTGCACAGTCAGGGTCATCATACAATAGACCTAGGGCGGAAAAGAACTGGTCGGGGCTCTGTAGGTGAGGGGAGTCAGATGGTAGGGAAAATGCCCACTCCTGTGGTGGTCCTTGGAGGAGGGACATGATGATGCCCACCCTCTGAACCTCATCCCCAGACGAAGTAGGGCGTAACCTAAAATACAGCTTACTCCCCTCTCTGAAGGCACGGAATTTCCTCCTGTCCCCCGAGAACTAATCAGGAAGTTGAACAGGTGGTTCAGGAGGTGTGGAGGAGGTCACCGTGAGTTGTCGGGGTGCCGTCTCCTGTTCTTGGACCCTTACAGCGAGCTCCTGAACCATCGTGTTGAGTCGCTGCATTTGGTCCACAATGTTAGTCAGGGCTGTTCGGTTGTCCATGAGGCAATTGGCGGTAAGGGCTGGCTATTCTGTCAGGACAGGCTAGAACAGACAGGACAGAGACAGTGCGCCCTGAATCTGAACCCACCACTGGCCCTGCCTAATTGCCTCGGCCGACCCTAAACGGTCGCGGACAACCACGAAGGCGTTCCCTACACTGCGTAAGTGAAACACAGAACAGCACGGACAGACAAACACAATAAAGAATAGTCGAACAAGCCGGGTCAAACCACACAGGCAACGCAGTACAAAATCGAAATACAAGGGATAGTCGGAGGTCAGGCAGAGGTCACAACACGAGCAGTCAGGCAGAAGGGATTAGGACGGGATACGCAGGAGAAGGACAAGGGGAGCTGGGATCAGAACAACTAATAGCCAGCAATTACCAGCTGGCTTTCACTTTACTTTATACTGGACCAGGAGCCCGGACCAGACACTGATTGGTCCGGTCTCCTGATCCAGCAATCACTGCAGCTGCGGTGCTGCAGACCAAGTGGCAGAGCGATCTGCCACTCAGCCCGCACGAGCCGCATCAGCTGTGCTGACCGGTCAGCTGACTGACTGTCACGTGAGACCGCGGCGTCCCCGGTTACTAGGGACGCCGTCGGGTCTCCGTGACGTCACTCTGCTCCGGCGGGCGGAGCTCCGGCGCGTTCTCGAGCCGGCCGCCGGAGCAGAGGCTGGGGAAGACGCCGCAGGAGCCAGGTCAGGTGAGTTCCTGACAGTACCACTTTCTGTATATACCATGGGCTCTATCACTTCTATCTCGCTGTAGTTTGAAACCTTTTTGTTGCATAGTGTTTTTCTGGATTTTATGTGTTTTGAATCCTCCTCCTCTATGATCCATCCTCTTCTATTATTTGTCCTTCTCTCTGACCCATCCTTCTTTATGATTGATCCTCCTCTGATTCATCCTCCTCTATAATTCATTCTCCTCTATGATCCATTCTCCTCTATGATCCATTCTCCTTCTCTATGATCCATCTTCCTCTATGATCCATCTTCCTCTATGATCCATTCTTCTCTATCACCCACGCTCCTCTATGATCCATCCTCTTCTATGATTCATCCTCCTCTATTATCAATTCTCCTCTATTATCCATTCTCCTCTATGATCCATTCTTCTTTATCACCCACGCTCCTCTATGATCCATCCTCTTCTATGATCCATTCTCCTCTATGATCCATCCTCCTCTATGTTCCATCCTTCTAAGAGACATTACGGTAGTCTCACAATATTCAGGCATTGTTGAGCTCTCAATAGAGTTTTCATCTACATAGCGGTCTTCTCCTCTTTCCTACAGATACACGTTCTCTCTGCAGTCTCATTGATGATAGTCTGCTGTCTCTTAAGACCATCAGGAGCTCTCCGTATTCTGCGGCTCGACACAATGAAATCTCAGGATGGATCCAAAAGCTGAAGAATCTTGGTAAGTTTTTCTGAAGTCCACTTGAGGTGCAGTGAGTGGTGGCAGGACTGACGTTGGCAGCTGTAGGCCCCGTTCACACTGCCGCCATGATTTACAATGGAAACAATGGTGGCGGTGGTGGCGGCAGATCCATCGAGTTAAGGACAACGGTGGTACCCGATGGACTCATAATACTTATAATTGGGTCCATCTGTTTTGATGGGAAGAATCACCCAGTATGATGCGGTTTTCTTCACATGAAGTCTGATGGAACTACGAATGGAGGTTGATGTGGGTAAGAGGAGAGTGTGCGGAGAACGTGGAGAATTCACATCCTCACTTTGTTCTTATTTGCAGGACAAGTTGTGAACCTTTGGGTCACATTTCAGGGGAAATGGGTTTTTCTGACTAAGGTTCAGAGAGAGATGAACGTGTCTCTGCCAGAAATGGATATGGTGAGTACCGCATGTCTGATGCTTAGAGGATGGGATCATACAGGACTTGCCCCATTATTAACTCTACATGTTCTAATGTTTGTTAGGTAACAGAGTTCCAGTCCATTGACCTGAGTTATCGCTCCTTTCTAGAAGTAATGGTGCGTGATCCTCTGGTGTTATCCATCTTGACTCCCAGCAAGAGACGAGACTGGCATTTCTATGGGGATTCATTGTGTTCTTTCCTTCAGAGGGGTATCGGTGTCATGGAGGACATCATAGGGACTTTGGAGGATGTGCTGTATTTGGCCCGCTGTGACTTCCCACGACTTTTCTTTCTCAGTGATCAAGATGTGATTGATGCCCTTGCCGCCTCCCCAGAGCCCTCAGACCTCCTGCCCTGCACCCGCCTCTGCTTCCCACACTTTACAGATGTCCTGTTCCATATCCAGTCCCCCGAATCCTCAGACTTCCCACTTATCAGCAGCAATGTAACAGTAGGTGTGAAAGGTAGTAATGGAGAAACCCTAAAGTTTAGTAAGCCCATCGCGTGGAACCCAAGGGCAGTCTCCTGGTTGATAGAACTAGAGCAAAGAGTCCATCAGAGTCTTAAAAAACAGCTTTCCATATGTCTGACTGAAGGAAGGCAAAGCTGTCTGCACCGCGGCAGTCGCCATGAGGACCTAAGACTGTGGCTGGAACAAGGGAGGTCCCATATTCTACAGTGCTTGATGGTTACTGAGGAGGTGGTGTGGTGTGAAGATGTGGAGAGGCTGATCCTCACTGACCAGAGAGCACGGCTTAGAGACTGGCAAAACCTAAGGGTAAACATCCTGGTACAGAAACTAAGACAAAAAGACAGAACAAGACCTGAGAGCAGCCATTGTGTCCTCCAGGAACAGGCTGCTCTTTGTGTGTGGATCAGCCAGGCTGTCCTACAGCGGGACAGAACATTGGACCTGCTGGATACAGGGATACAGACGCTAGATTCCTTCTCCTGGGCCAAGTTGTTGAAGTACAAGGCACCCACATGGGAACCCGAGATACAACTATTGTCCCAGCCGGAGGAGCCAGTACTGCCCTCACCTCCCCTGTGCGTTGTGGATGTGTTGGGGCATGTATTACCATACGAACATGAGTATGTTGGAGCAGACATGAAGTCTATGGAGTCATCCATCTCTGAAAAGACTTCTTTTGGTTTAATCCTGGCGCTTGAGCGTTATCAGTGTGGGGCTGTGATTGGCCAGGATGAAGGCCTTAGGACTCAGACCCTGTTGGCTCTCGGCGGGGCCCTTGGCCGTCATGTTGTGGTGCTGAAGTGCTGGTCTGGGCTGAATATCAGCCGCCTGGCTCTACATCTGCAGGGGGCTCTTCAGGGAGGTGCATGGCTGGTACTAGACAGTGTTGACAGACTGAGCACCAGCGTCCTGGCATCACTCGGGCAGCTGCTGGGCGAGATCCAGGCATCCTATGAAGCTTTGATGAATGCAAGAGACTCTATTAAAGACAGAAGAGCAGAGATAGTACAACAGATCCATCTAGATGGCAGGACAATGTCGGTGAGGAGGAGTTATGGCTGCTTTTTTACCATCCCTCACATGGATGCTTCACTTGCCCTCCCATGTAGCCTCCGTCTTCTCCTTAGACCCGTGTCGTTCTGCCCTCCTGATCTGCATTACACCGCACAGCTTGCTCTTCTTTCAGCCGGCTTCCAGGAACATTTTCTTTTGGCCAAGAAATTATCCTGCTTCCTCCGTCTAGCCCAGGAGTCGGGCGCCATTCCTGCAGCCAACACCCTTTCCCTACTGAAGAATGTAATCCAGAAGGCCATTGTCTTGTTGAGGTCAGCTGGAGGAGTCATGGGACAGCCTGGAGACCCTGTTCATTGCCCATTTCCCCAGAGCTCCCCAGTGACCACTAGCTTACAAGAGGAGCCCAGCCTGGTGTCCGCTCTTCTCAGCTCATCCCTGTGGTCCAGCTCTGCAGGTTCTGAGGACAGCCATCTGATGGACCTCCTGAGAAGAGTGTTTCCTGCCTCTGTATTCCATCCACCTTGCAGTCCAGCTGCTGCTCTGCTGTCCCATGCCATTGGACATTACCTTTATGAGTCTGGTCTGGAAGGTCACCCAGAACTCAGTAATAATGTTATGCAACTTTTTCAGGCGATACAGCAGAGTTTAGGGGTTCTCCTGACAGGTCCTGCGGGTGGTGGAAAAACAGTGTGCTGGAGGTCTCTGCAGGGGGCACTGAACCATCTGGCCGCCAGTGAAGTGGTTACAAACCCTGAGGTCAGCCTATCATATGGACCTGTGCACAGCGTCCATCTCTTCCCTAACAGCCTGAGTCCTGCTGAACTCTTTGGAGTCAGCCCAGACGGTAACTCTGTGTTCTCGAGAATCCTCCACAGGACAGAGTCTACCCTCCAGAAGTGGATAATCCTAGATGGGTCGGCGGCTCTCTGGTGGCTGGAGCCCATTTCTTGCCTCTTTGGCCCACACCCTGTCCTGACATTGGGGGGTGGCCAGCAGCTGCATCTTACTGACAAGATTAGGTTGCTGTTTGAGATGCCGGACACGTCTGCTCTTAGTCCTGCCATGTCAACACTGTGCAGCTTTGTGTACTGTGGGGGACAAGAAACATGGAGGACAATAGTGAAGGCATCCCTATCTGGCATGTACATAAGATACTGCATCACACCTAGCACACAGCACAAGCTGCTGACAATGAGTGAGTACCTGATACCCAGAACCCTCTGCTTCATGAAGGAACATGGCATCACTACATCTCTACATCCTCACCCTGCAATACCCTCACCCAGCGCCTGTGGGGTCCATCAAGTCTCCTCCTTCTGCACCATCCTTCAGGCTCTCTTGGACCAACATCTGCTCCGTGATCAGTCCCGTCAGCCCCCGGAGCAGGCAGAACACATAGCAGGGGAGCCATTGGCCATGACACCAGGATGGAAAGGTAAGATGGTGCCATGTGATGGGTAAGACACGTGTGATTACTAAGAAACGTGTGATGAGTTTATTTGTACCTCATTTGCAGATGTAGCTCAGTCTCACACATCATGGCTTCCTGACCAGGAGGAGTGCGTCCCTCCTGACAACCAATGGCGGGCACAGACCTTCTTCCTCTATGCCTTCATCTGGGCATTCGGTGGCCCTCTTCACCCCAGGTAAAATAAGTCCATATAATTCTATGTGGTGGAGGAGGCTTCTGTGTCCCCTAGATACACCAGATGTAGTCTATATGTTTTATTAACCCTATAGCTACGATGCAGGACGCATGTAAACAGCACCATCCTGCCTGTCACTCTCATCCTTCCTATCACTGTCATCCTTCCCATGTTTATTTTCCTTCTTTTGTTTATCGTCCTTCCTATCACTGTTGTCCTTCCTCTCACTGTCATCCTACCTATGTTTACCGCCCTTCCTTTGTTTATTGTCCTTCCTATCAATGTCGTCCTTTCTATCTTTATCGTCCTTTCTGTCATTATAGTCCTTCCTATCCCTATAGTCCTTCCTATCCCTATTGCCCTTTCTATCTTTATCGTCCTTCCTTTCACTGTCCCCCTTCCTATCTTTATCGCCCTTCCTATCTTTATCGTCCTTCCTATCACTGTCGCTCTTTCTATCTTTATCGTCCTTCCTGTCTTTATCCTCCTTCCTATCTTTGTCGTCCTTCCTATCTTTATCGTCCTATCACTGTCGCCCTTTCTTTATCGTCCTTCCTGTCTTTATTGTCCTTCCTATCACTGTCATCCTTCCTATATTTATTGTCCTTCCTGTCTTTATCGTCCTTCTTGTTAGTTCAGTGCTTAGTGTAACCCCTTGCTGGGCTGCTGCTGTTTCTTTTCTTTCTGCTTACATAGCACCCTTCACGTCAGACCCAGTGTATCAGACACTCCTATTCCCCCACATTCAGCAGTGTACTGTAACTTGTCCCCCAGCATAGTGCAACCTATTCAGTCCAGTGCACTATGTCATGGTAAAGCAGAGGGGGCTTCCAGGGGCCCAATATCAGCAGTGTCAACACTAACATCACCCTGTGGGGTTAATCCAGCATAACAAGACAGGTAGAAAGAAATCTCTGAAAACGACAGGTTATTATGCGGTTGTAATACATCCTCCGCATCGTGTCTACACAGGCATCGCTCTGAATTTGATGCATTTCTGAAGGAATCTCTTGTACGTTGTGTCCTACAAGTTGGAATTCCCCAGGACACCTCAGTGTTTGATGTGACGCCGACCCCTGACGGCCTGAGCCTTACAGCCACTTGTGGAGCCGGCCAGACTGAGGTTAGTACTGAGTGCAGTGGATGCTGGGGTCATACAGGACAGAACAAATGCTTCCTTCCTCAACCAGCACCATGCCTGTCCGCAGGTTGTTTGTGGTATTACAACTTGGCTCCATTCACTTCAGTGGAGCTGATCTGCCATACCACACATAACCTTCACTGTCTCCCCACCACTCACCTCTCCCCACCACTCACCTCCCTTTTCCACTTGGCTGTCTCCCCCTCCATTCGCCTGTCTCCCCACCACTCACCTGTTTCTTTCCACCACAACCAGCACCATGCCTGTCCGCAGGTTGTTTGTGGTATTAAAACTTGGCTCCATTCACTTCAGTGGAGCTGATCTGCCATGCCACACATAACCTTCACTGTCTCCCCCTCCATTTGCCTGTCTCCCCCTCCATTCACCTCTCTCCTCCACTCGCCTGTTTCTCCCTCCACTCGCCTCTCTCCTCCACTCACCTCTCTCCTCCACTCGCTTGTTTCCCCCTCCACTCGCTTGTTTGCCCCTCCACTTGCTTGTTTGCCCCTCCACTCGCCTGTCTCCCCCTCCACTCGCCTGTCTCCCCCTCCATTCGCCTGTCTCCCCCTCTATTCGCCTGTCTCCTCCTCCATTCGCCTGTCTCCCCCTTCATTCGCCTGTCTCCCCCTCTATTCGCCTGTCTCCCCCTCTATTCGCCTGTCTCTACCCTCCATTCGCCTGTCTCCCCCTCCATTCACCTCTCTCTTCCACTCGCCTGTCTCCGCCTCCACTCGCCTGTCTCCGCCTCCAATCGCCTGTCTCCCCCTCCACTCGCCTGTCTCCTCCGCCACTCGCCTGTCTCCCCCCGCCACTCGCCTGTCTCCCCCACCACTCACCTCTCTCTTCCACTCGCCTGTCTCCCCCTCCACTCGCCTGTCTCCTCCGCCACTCGCATGTCTCCCCCACCACTCGCCTGTCTCCCCCGCCACTCACCTCTCTCTTGCACTCGCCTGTCTCCCCCGCCACTCAACTCTCTCCTCCACTCGCCTGTCTCCCCCTCCACTCGCCTGTTTCCCTACCGCTTGCCTGTCTCCCTCCACTGACCTGTGAATCTTTCAGGGTGAAGGTCTCCTCTATGCTGCTCGATGTCTTGCCCTGTCTGGACGCCCAGTATTGTTGGTAGGTGCCCCTGGTAGTGGTAAGACCTCCCTGGCCCAATCATTGTTTCCTCCCGGAGTGACCACCACCCGCATTGCAGTTAGTTCATTGCTAGAAACCACACACCTGCGGCAGGTCCTCAAAACCCAGGACGATGTTCCATCCACCAGCGAGATGACCAAAGTACGAGTGCTACGAGGAAGACAGATCTTCTTCCTGGATGATCTACACAAGGCCAGGGCTGGTAGGTCACATAGCTTGGTAGGGTTGTGTACTCTGGTTGTATAGCCATCAGAGAATAAAGATAGAAACCACTGAATCCTTTTGAGGCAATAGAAAGTCCTATAAATGAAAGTCAGTTATGAAAGTGTAAATGTCATCACTGATGGAGCTGTTTGGGGCAAGAATCACGTTGTAGGATTATGCTATAGTCATTTACAGTGGTCTTCTGTAGGGTACCACCATACTTATCATCATCTGTAATAACCCCTGTGTCCTCACAGACCCTGAAAGCAGGACTCAGCCGGTGCTGGAGGTCGTACGGCAAATTGTGTCAGACCATGGTTCTGGAGCCCACTACAATATCTTGGCCACCACGTCACCTCCTGAAGATGGTTGTGGATCAATGTGTCCAAGACTGAGTCGCCTCTTCTGTGTTCTGGTGATGGCTTCTGCCAGCTCGGATGTTCTGCTCAGTCTCTTCTCACCTCGCTTTACAGTTTGGCTAAAAAAGTCAATACCTGTTCAACAACCCAAAGAGTTTAGTGTGGCGTTGGCTGCAGCCTCCATTAGTCTTTACCACCAAGTCACCAAAGCTTTTTCCCTGCAATACTGGTTTTCCCTTCACTACCTGCATCGTATGCTGCAGAGCATGACCTTTCTGTGTCTGTCTCCTGGGGCCCATCTGCCAGCCGTGACCAATGCCAGTATGTCAGCCACAGATTTCACGAGATGTGGCATTGTCCGACTTTGGCTGCATGAAGCGTTGCGAACATTTGGGGATGGTCTGAAGACTCGTGAGGAGAATGCAGTGTTAAGAGGTCTTCTAAGAGAATGTGTTATTAAGGCATTCAGCCACCATTCAAGGTTAGAAAATGCAGATGTCTCTGGAACGATAGAACAACCACTGCCAAGCAGTGGAGATGGAAGGCCTCAAAGTGAAGGCCAGACAATCGGTACAGGCATGGAAACAAATGGGAAGACAGAACCAGATGTTGAATCCTGTGATCAAAGTCCCAGAACATTTCTTCTTTGCCCAGAGCTGCTGCTGCTGGATGATGAGGATCTCCAGAGCTTGAGCTTCCTCCATGACTACAGCCATGGTTTACATGTGAGAGCCGACTCTTATCGAGAGAGGTCGAGTAAATCTCTAAACATGGTGCCAACACATCACAACTTGACCCTGAGCCCAGAGGATTGTCACCATCTTGCCCATCTGACTCGAGTTCTCCATCTACCACGGGGGCACATTATATTACTATCACAGCACCCTGCGACTGGAAGGAGGAGTCTAGCACGACTAGCTGCCCAGTTGACCCATTGCGCCATACAGGAGCTCGGTGGTGAGGAGACAACTGAGGAACGCCATGCTGTCATCCAGGAGGCCTGTTGGAAAGCTGGCTTACAAGCTTCTCCAGTGGCTCTTCTGGTTGGAGAGGGAACCCCAGAGCAGGAACTGGAAGCTTTGATACGTGAGGGAACATTTCCTGGACTGTACAATGCCGAACAGGAGGAGGCCATACTGCAGACCATGCTACAGATCAATGAGAAGAGCTCCTATAAGAGTGCCAGCAATAAGTCCCTAAGAGAGAGGTGAGCGGCCTATCCGTAAATCAGCTGGGAGGGCAGGACACAACATGGGAGGAGGTGGGGGGAGGTAGGGATGAAGGACATATAGCATGGAGGAGGTAGGGATGACGGGACACATAACACGGAGGAGGAGGTAGGGATGACAAGACACATAACAGAAGAGGTAGGGATGACGGGACACATAATACGGAGGAGGAGGTAGGGATGACGGGACACATAACAGAGGAGGAGGTAGGGATAACAGGACACATAACATGGAGGAGGAGGTAGGGATGAAGGACATATAGCATGGAGGAGGTAGAGATGACGGGACACATAACATGGAGGAGGAGGTAGGGATGACAGGACATATAGCATGGAGGAGGTAGAGATGACGGGACACATAACATGGAGGAGGAGGTAGAGATGACAGGACACATAACATGGAGGAGGAGGTAGGGATGACAGGACATATAGCATGGAGGAGGTAGGGATAACGGGACACATAATACGGAGGAGGAGGTAGGGATGACGGGACACATAACACGGAGGAGGAGGTAGGGATAACGGGACACATAACACAGAGGAGGAGGTAGGGATGAAGGACATATAGCATGGAGGAGGTAGGGATAACGGGACACATAACATAGAGGAGGAGGTAGGGATGACAGGACATATAGCATGGAGGAGGTAGGGATGACGGGACACATAATACGGAGGAGGAGGTAGGGATGACGGGACACATAACACGGAGGAGGAGGTAGGGATGACAAGACACATAACAGAAGAGGTAGGGATGACGGGACACATAATACGGAGGAGGAGGTAGGGATGACGGGACACATAACATGGAGGAGGAGGTAGGGATAAAGGACATATAGCATGGAGGAGGTAGAGATGACAGGACACATAACATGGAGGAGGAGGTAGGGATGACAGGACATATAGCATGGAGGAGGTAGGGATAACGGGACACATAACATAGAGGAGGAGGTAGGGATGACAGGACATATAGCATGGAGGAGGTAGGGATGATGGGACACATAATACGGAGGAGGAGGTAGGGATGACGGGACACATAACACGGAGGAGGAGGTAGGGATGACAAGACACATAACAGAAGAGGTAGGGATGACGGGACACATAATACGGAGGAGGAGGTAGGGATGACGGGACACATAACAGAGGAGGAGGTAGGGATAACAGGACACATAACATGGAGGAGGAGGTAGGGATGAAGGACATATAGCATGGAGGAGGTAGAGATGACGGGACACATAACATGGAGGAGGAGGTAGGGATGACAGGACATATAGCATGGAGGAGGTAGGGATAACGAGACACATAACATGGAGGAGGAGGTAGGGATAAAGGACATATAGCATGGAGGAGGTAGAGATGACGGGACACATAACATGGAGGAGGAGGTAGAGATGACAGGACACATAACATGGAGGAGGAGGTAGGGATGACAGGACACATAATACGGAGGAGGAGGTAGGGATGACAGGACATATAGCATGGAGGAGGTAGGGATAACAGGACACATAACATGGAGGAGGAGGTAGGGATGACGGGACACATAATACGGAGGAGGAGGTAGGGATGACAGGACATATAGCATGGAGGAGGTAGGGATAACGGGACACATAATACGGAGGAGGAGGTAGGGATGACGGGACACATAACACGGAGGAGGAGGTAGGGATAACGGGACACATAACACAGAGGAGGAGGTAGGGATAACAGGACACATAACATGGAGGAGGAGGTAGGGATGAAGGACATATAGCATGGAGGAGGTAGAGATGACGGGACACATAACATGGAGGAGGAGGTAGGGATGACAGGACATATAGCATGGAGGAGGAGGTAGGGATAACGGGACATATAACATGGAGGAGGAGGTAGGGATGACGGGACACATAACACGGAGGAGGAGGTAGGGATAACGGGACACATAACATGGAGGAGGAGGTAGGGATGACGGGACACATAACAGAAGAGGTAGGGATGACGGGACACATAACACAGAGGAGGAGGTAGGGATGACAGGACATATAGCATGGAGGAGGTAGGGATAACGGGACACATAACATGGAGGAGGAGGTAGGGATGACAGGACATATAGCATGGAGGAGGTAGGGATAACGAGAAACATAACATGGAGGAGGAGGTAGGGATAAAGGACATATATAGGACATTATGTGTCCCGTCATCCCTACCTCTTCTGTTATGTGTCCCGTCATCCCTACCTCCTCCTCCGTGTTATGTGTCCCGTCATCCCTACCTCCTCCTCCATGTTATATGTCCCGTTATCCCTACCTCCTCCTCCATGCTATATGTCCTGTCATCCCTACCTCCTCCTCCATGTTATGTGTCCCGTCATCTCTACCTCCTCCATGCTATATGTCCTTCATCCCTACCTCCTCCTCCATGTTATGTGTCCCGTTATCCCTACCTCCTCCTCCGTATTATGTGTCCCGTCATCTCTACCTCCTCCATGCTATATGTCCTTCATCCCTACCTCCTCCTCCATGTTATGTGTCCCGTTATCCCTACCTCCTCCATGCTATATGTCCTGTCATCCCTACCTCCTCCTCTGTGTTATGTGTCCCGTCATCCCTACCTCCTCCTCCATGTTATGTGTCCCGTCATCTCTACCTCCTCCATGCTATATGTCCTGTCATCCCTACCTCCTCCTCCATGTTATGTGTCCCGTCATCTCTACCTCCTCCATGCTATATGTCCTTCATCCCTACCTCCTCCTCCATGTTATGTGTCCCGTTATCCCTACCTCCTCCATGCTATATGTCCTGTCATCCCTACCTCCTCCTCTGTGTTATGTGTCCCGTCATCCCTACCTCCTCCTCCATGTTATGTGTCCCGTCATCTCTACCTCCTCCATGCTATATGTCCTTCATCCCTACCTCCTCCTCCATGTTATGTGTCCTGTTATCCCTACCTCCTCCTCTGTAGAAGACCAGAAGACCACTGTAAATGACTATAGCATAATCCTACAACGTGATTCTTGCCCCAAACAGCCTCCTCCTCCGTATTATGTGCCCCCAGACATATAGCATGGAGGAGGTAGGGATGACGGGACACATAATACGGAGGAGGAGGTAGGGATAACGGGACACATAACATGGAGGAGGAGGTAGGGATGACAGGACATATAGCATGGAGGAGGTAGGGATGACGGGACACATAATACGGAGGAGGAGGTAGGGATGACTGGACACATAACATGGAGGAGGTAGGGATGACGGGACACATAATACGGAGGAGGAGGTAGGGATGACGGGACACATAACACAGAGGAGGAGGTAGGGATAACGGGACATATAGCATGGAGGAGGTAGGGATGACGGGACACATAATATGGAGGAGGAGGTAGGGATGAAGGACATATAGCATGGAGGAGGTAGAGATGACGGGACACATAATACAGAGGAGGAGGTAGGGATGACAGGACATATAGCATGGAGGAGGTAGGGATGACGGGACACATAATATGGAGGAGGAGGTAGAGATGACAGGACATATAGCATGGAGGAGGTAGGGATAACGAGACACATAATACGGAGGAGGAGGTAGGGATGACAGGACATATAGCATGGAGGAGGAGGTAGGGATGACTGGACACATAACATGGAGGAGGAGGTAGGGATGAAGGACATATAGCATGGAGGAGGAGGTAGGGATGACGGGACACATAATACGGAGGAGGAGGTAGGGATAACGGGACACATAACATGGAGGAGGAGGTAGGGATGAAGGACATATAGCATGGAGGAGGTAGAGATGACGGGACACATAATACGGAGGAGGAGGTAGGGATGACAGGACATATAGCATGGAGGAGGTAGGGATGACGGGACACATAATACGGAGGAGGAGGTAGGGATGACAGGACATATAGCATGGAGGAGGTAGGGATGACGGGACACATAATACGGAGGAGGAGGTAGGGATGACTGGACACATAACACGGAGGAGGACGTAGGGATGACAGGAAACAAAATGGAGGAGGAGGTAGGGATTACGGGACACATAACACGTAGGGATGACGGGACACATACCAGGGGGAAAGTATCTAGGTGCAAGACACATAGCATACCAATCATCTACTATACTGGGGAAAGGAAGGAATCTTATAGAGAATATACGCAGTCTAAGTAATTCGGCATATCTTGGTTTAGGTATAATTCCCAGGTGCGTAATAACCTTCATGTGATATTACTTCAGAGGATGGGAGCTGGGTCCTCACCACTCCAACAAGTCACTTACACAGACATGTATCATCCATGGAGCAGAACATCACTCCAGCAGGTGGCGGATAAACTTCTGGACCAATCTCTGATATGTGGTGAGCGCTACACAACGGCATGTACCGAGACAGAATGCAGGACCTCAGGAGCATGACCAGATCCTTAGACTCTTCTGTATCCCTTCTTCCCAGGTCCTCCGTCTCCTTTGTCTCTTCTTACCAGGTCCTCAGTCTCCTCAGTTTCTTCCCAGGTCCTCAGTCTCTTCTTTGTCTTTTCCTACCAGGTCCCCAGTCTGCTCTGTGTCTCTTCTTCCCAGGTCCTCAGTCTTTTCTTTGTCTCTTCTTCCCAGGTCCTCATTCTCTCCATTGTCTCTTCTTCCCAGGTCCTCAGTCTCTCCATTGTCTCTTCTTCCCAGGTCCTCAGTCTCTCCATTGTCTCTTCTTCCCAGGTCCTCAGTCTCTCCATTGTCTCTTCTTCCCAGGTCCCCAGTCTCTCGTCTCTTCTTCCCAGGTCCCCAGTCTCTCGTCTCTTCTTCCCAGGTCCCCAGTCTCTCCTTTGTCTCTTCTTCCCAGGTCCTCAGTCTCTCCTTTGTCTCTTCTTCCCAGGTCCTCAGTCTCTCCTTTGTCTCTTCTTCCCAGGTCCTCAGTCTCTCCATTGTCTCTCCTTCCCAGGTCCTCAGTCTCTCCATTGTCTCTCCTTCCCAGGTCCTCAGTCTCCTCTATGTCTCTTCTTCCCAGGTCCTCAGTCTCTCCATTGTCTCTTTTTCTCAGGTCCTCAGTCTCCTCTATGTCTCTTCTTCCCAGGTCCTCAGTCTCTCCATTGTCTCTTCTTCCCAGGTCCTCAGTCTCTCCTTTGTCTCTTCTTCCCAGGTCCTCAGTCTCTCCATTGTCTCTCCTTCCCAGGTCCTCAGTCTCTCCATTGTCTCTCCTTCCCAGGTCCTCAGTCTCCTCTATGTCTCTTCTTCCCAGGTCCTCAGTCTCTCCATTGTCTCTCCTTCCCAGGTCCTCAGTCTCTCCATTGTCTCTCCTTCCCAGGTCCTCAGTCTCCTCTATGTCTCTTCTTCCCAGGTCCTCAGTCTCTCCATTGTCTCTTTTTCTCAGGTCCTCAGTCTCCTCTATGTCTCTTCTTCCCAGGTCCTCAGTCTCTCCTTTGTCTCTTCTTCCCAGGTCCCCAGTCTCTCCTTTGTCTCTTCTTCCCAGGTCCCCAGTCTCTCCTTTGTCTCTTCTTCCCAGGTCCTCAGTCTCTCTATTGTCTCTCCTTCCCAGGTCCTCAGTCTCTCCATTGTCTCTCCTTCCCAGGTCCTCAGTCTCCTCTATGTCTCTTCTTCCCAGGTCCTCAGTCTCTCCATTGTCTCTTTTTCTCAGGTCCTCAGTCTCCTCTATGTCTCTTCTTCCCAGGTCCTCAGTCTCTCCATTGTCTCTCCTTCCCAGGTCCTCAGTCTCCTCTATGTCTCTTCTTCCCAGGTCCTCAGTCTCTCCATTGTCTCTTTTTCTCAGGTCCTCAGTCTCCTCTATGTCTCTTCTTCCCAGGTCCTCAGTCTCTCCATTGTCTCTCCTTCCCAGGTCCTCAGTCTCTCCATTGTCTCTCCTTCCCAGGTCCTCAGTCTCTCCATTGTCTCTCCTTCCCAGGTCCTCAGTCTCCTCTATGTCTCTTCTTCCCAGGTCCTCAGTCTCTCCATTGTCTCTCCTTCCCAGGTCCTCAGTCTCTCCTTTGTCTCTTCTTCCCAGGTCCTCAGTCTCTCCATTGTCTCTTTTTCTCAGGTCCTCAGTCTCCTCTATGTCTCTTCTTCCCAGGTCCTCAGTCTCTCCATTGTCTCTCCTTCCCAGGTCCTCAGTCTCTCCATTGTCTCTCCTTCCCAGGTCCTCAGTCTCCTCTATGTCTCTTCTTCCCAGGTCCTCAGTCTTTCCATTGTCTCTTTTTCTCAGGTCCTCAGTCTCCTCTATGTCTCTTCTTCCCAGGTCCTCAGTCTCTCCATTGTCTCTTTTTCTCAGGTCCTCAGTCTCCTCTATGTCTCTTCTTCCCAGGTCCTCAGTCTCTCCTTTGTCTCTTCTTCCCAGGTCCTCAGTCTCTCCTTTGTCTCTTCTTCCCAGGTCCTCAGTCTCTCCTTTGTCTCTTCTTCCCAGGTCCTCAGTCTCTCCATTGTCTCTCCTTCCCAGGTCCTCAGTCTCTCTATTGTCTCTCCTTCCCAGGTCCTCAGTCTCTTCTATGTCTCTTCTTCCCAGGTCCTCAGTCTCTCCATTGTCTCTTTTTCTCAGGTCCTCAGTCTCCTCTATGTCTCTTCTTCCCAGGTCCTCAGTCTCCTCTATGTCTCTTCTTCCCAGGTCCTCAGTCTCTTCTATGTCTCTTCTTCCCAGGTCCTCAGTCTCCCCACTGTCTCTTTTTCTCAGGTCCTCAGTCTCTCCTTTGTCTCTTCTTCCCAGGTCCTCAGTCTCTCCATTGTCTCTTCTTCCCAGGTCCTCAGTCTCTTCTATGTCTCTTCTTCCCAGGTCCTCAGTCTCTCCACTGTCTCTTTTTCTCAGGTCCTCAGTCTCTCCTTTGTCTCTTCTTCCCAGGTCCTCAGTCTCTCCATTGTCTCTCCTTCCCAGGTCCTCAGTCTCTCTATTGTCTCTTCTTCCCAGGTCCTCAGTCTCTCCATTGTCTCTTTTTCTCAGGTCCTCAGTCTCCTCTATGTCTCTTCTTCCCAGGTCCTCAGTCTCCTCTATGTCTCTTCTTCCCAGGTCCTCAGTCTCTTCTATGTCTCTTCTTCCCAGGTCCTCAGTCTCTCCACTGTCTCTTTTTCTCAGGTCCTCAGTCTCTCCTTTGTCTCTTCTTCCCAGGTCCTCAGTCTCTCCATTGTCTCTTTTTCTCAGGTCCCCAGTCTCTCCTTTGTCTCTTCTTCCCAGGTCAATGTCTCTCCTTTGTCTCTTCTTCCCAGGTCCCCAGTCTCTCCTTTGTCTCTTCTTCCCAGGTCCTCAGTCTCTCCATTGTCTCTTTTTCTCAGGTCCTCAGTCTCTCCTTTGTCTCTTCTTCCCAGGTCCTCAGTCTCTCCATTGTCTCTTTTTCTCAGGTCCTCAGTCTCCTCTATGTCTCTTCTTCCCAGGTCCTCAGTCTCTCCATTGTCTCTTTTTCTCAGGTCCTCAGTCTCCTCTATGTCTCTTCTTCCCAGGTCCTCAGTCTCTCCATTGTCTCTTTTTCTCAGGTCCTCAGTCTCCTCTATGTCTCTTCTTCCCAGGTCCTCCAGCCTGTAACCTCTCCAGAGTAATGTCCTCCATCCATCTCCTGGCGCAGAGTTATTGTTGCAGGATGTGGCCTCATCTTCCTCTCGCCTCTCCTGGGGCTTTCATCACCTTCATAAAGATTTACCTGAAAGTCTCCTCAGAACTGCAGAACTCCATAGACAAGGAGGAGGAAAGGTAAGGAAAGGGGGCGCTATAACCATGCTGGAGAGCTATGTATATAATACACTGTCTAGAAATGTAAAGGTGAGGCACACAGGCTGACAGCACCCCCACTACATACTGGTGTCATCCCCGGCTCACTCCCGCTCCCCTGTATACTAACACTGAGATGTATTTCTGGGGCGCCTCAGTGTGCTGACCTGGAAGGAAATAATGATGTCTGTCTGGTCCAGGCTCCAGTGCGCCGTGTCCCGGATACAGCAGGTCCAAGATGTCCGAAAGCATTGCACTAAAGAGATGGAGACATGCTCCCGACATCTGCTGGACGTAGAAAAGGTCAGTGCAAGGAAAACAGGGAGTATACATGTGTATACTGATACTACAGCCCCTGTACATGTGTATACTGATACTACAGCCCCTGTACATGTGTATACTGATACTACAGCCCCTGTACATGTGTATACTGATACTACAGCCCCTGTACATGTGTATACTGATACTACAGCCCCTGTACATGTGTATACTGATACTACAGCCCCTGTACATGTGTATACTGATACTACAGCCCCTGTACATGTGTATACTGATACTACAGCATATACTATATATGTGTATACTCGGAGATATTATATACATCTCTTGTACTGACAGGAGAAGATTCAGTGGAGTACAGAACTGGAGAAGATGGAGGAAGAAGAGAGAAGGGTGACATCGGAGTGCGAGAATCTAGAGAGCGCCAAGGAGAGATTGGGGGCCAGGCTGACCAGACTGCAGGGTGAGAGACAGCAGGAGCTGGAGCAGGTGAGACCCCCATGTATCAGTGTACCCCTACATCAGCCATCAGTGTACCCCCCACATGACTAATCAGTGTGCCCCCCCATATCACCCATCAGTATACTCCCCACATCACCCATCAGTGTGCCCCCCACATCACCCATCAGTATACTCCCCACATCACCCATCAGTGTGCCCCCCACATCTCCCATCAGTGTGCCCCCCACATCTCTCATCAGTATACCCTCCACATCTCCCACCAGTGTGCCCCCCCATATCACCCATCAGTATACTTCCCACATCACCCATCAGTGTGCCCCCCCATATCACCCATCAGTATACTCCCCACATCACCCATCAGTGTGCCCCCCCATATCACCCATAAGTATACTCCCCACATCTCCCATCAGTGTGCCCCCCACATCTCTCATCAGTATACCCTCCACATCTCCCACCAGTGTGCCCCCCCATATCACCCATCAGTATACTTCCCACATCACCCATCAGTGTGCCCCCCCATATCACCCATCAGTATACCCCCCACATCACCCATCAGTGTGCCCCCCACATCTCCCATCAGTGTGCCCCCCACATCTCTCATCAGTATACCCCCCACATCTCCCACCAGTGTGCCCCCCCCATCACATATCTGTTTACCTCTCTTCTTCTGGGGGCGCCCCTGTTGTGTTCCCTGTTTCCCAGGCTCGTCGCGAGTGGGCTGCCGTCCAGAGAGACCTGAAGATGTTGGATGTGGAGGAGATCCGGAGTTACCGCGCCCCGCCGCCCCCCGTCATCATGGTCACTAACCTCCTCTGTACTCTGTTCGGAAGAGAATCTGGATGGGAAAATGCAAAGCTGCTTATCGGTCAAGAAAATTTTTATCAGGTCATCGAGGAGCAACCGTGTATATAGAGCGACGTGTACAGCTGCTGGGGAGCACGGGGGAGAGATGTGGAGACACCCCAACTGCTGCCGGCAACAGCACAGGACTGGTGTCCCAGGGTGTATAGGGTCTGACTGTAGGTCTCCACTATAGACGTGAACAGTCTGATGTCTTGGGGTGTATTGGATCTGGCTGTAGGTCTCCACTATAGACGTGAACAGTCTAATGTCTCGGGGGTTGTTTGTGGGTTGTAGGGTCTGACAGTAGGTCTCCACCTTAGACAGGAACAGTGTGATGTCTCAGGGTGTATAGGGTCTGGCTGTAGGTCTCCACTATAGACAGGAACAGTCTGATGTCTCGGGGTGTATAGGGTCTGACTGTAGGTCTCCACTATAGACGTGAACAATCTAATGTCTCGGGGGTTGTTTGTGGGTTGTAGGGTCTGACTGTAGGTCTTCACTATAGACGTGAACAGTCTGATGTCTTGGGGTGTATTGGGTCTGGCTGTAGGTATCCATTATAGACAGGAACAGTCTGATGTCTCGGGGTGTATAGGGTCTGGCTGTAGGTCTCCCCTATAGACGTGAACAATCTAATGTCTCGGGGCTTGTTTGTGGGTTGTAGGATCTGACTGTCTCTCGCTTTTCCTTTGCAGGACTTGCAGTTTTATGATGGACACAAGATGACGGACAGTGTTTTTTCCTCTTTGACCAGAGCAGTAAAGAGGCCTGAGTTCAGTGTCCACCTTGTGAGGCCGGTGAGCGCAGCCACAGCCTCGCTCTGCCAGTGGCTCCTGGGTCTCCAGCGGTATTGTGGTATTCTCCGGACTCTGGAGAAAAGAAGGTCGCTGTTGTCCCAGGTGGAAGCAGAAGACCTTGAGATGGCCACCAGAATGGCGGCACAGAGACTGCTGCAGGACAAGCTAAGGACCCTCAAAGCCCAAATGGCACAGAACCTGCAGAAGGCCCAAGAGACCGAGCAGTATCTAAAGCAGGATCTGCATGAGCTTAGGAGCAAGTCCACCACCGCCCAGGAGTGTGAGAGCAGAGCCCAGCCCCATCTGACCACCTGGAGTGCCGCTCTGGAGGTAACTGAGGGCAGCGGGTCCACACAATGTGACTATACCACCTCAGCTTCTCTGACACAGCTTACATTTGTCTTCCAGACCCTGCAGCGACGTCTCCAGTCTCTCCAGACGGACGCTCTGCTGGTTTCCGCCTCGATCACTTATTTCGGCGGTCTACCTTGGGCTCGCTGCATAAGCTTGCTGGGCAAGTGGTGGTCCGTCTGCCATGGGGACGAGGTGTCTGTGGATCCAGATGATGTAGCAGAAGTTCTAGATCCTCCAAACCAAGAGCAGAGCGTCCCGGGACACTTACTGGAGCTGCTGGGTGATCCCTCAGAGTTGACTGCATGGCAAAAAGAAAGGCTTCCCATGAACCCCGAGACTCTGACACGAGTGGCTCTGCTCCGAGCTAGTGGCTTCTATTCAGTGATCAGACCAGTCCTTATCCTGGACCCTGATCTCAGGGTGGAGAGATGGCTGCAGGTCTTGCTACGCAGAGGGGCCCAGGACAGAGGTCAGCATCACGCCTGTGTCCCGAGTGTGTGTCCCCTCCTTGTCCAGAGACGTCATGTCCCTCATTTTTGTGGTGCAGGTAAAACATCACCTTCTCGCCATCATGGAGACTGCGCCCGACCTGTGGAGGAGACCCCCGAGCTGTGTGTGATTGAGGCCTCCGAGATGGATGTCACCCAGAGAATGTGCTCGGCTGCACAACAAGGTGAGGACCCTGGGGGGCTGGAGAGGACGTCCTATGATGGAGGATATGCCCCGCCCCAGAAAACGGCCGCACATCTCTATACTGTCATACAGACCCCAGAGCCGAAAATAATGCCGACCCCAGACCCCGAAACGAATGCAGACCTCAGACCCCGAAACTAATACAGACCCCAGACCCCGAAACTAATACAGACCCCAGACCCCGAAACTAATACAGACCCCAGACCCCGAAACTAATACAGACCTCAGACCCCGAAACTAATACAGATCCCAAACCCGAAAATAATGCAGACGCCAGACCCGGAACTTACACAGAGACCAGACCAGACCCCTAAACTAATACAGACCCCAGACCCGACCCAAAACTAATACAGACCCCAGACCGGACCCTGAAACTAATAACGAGACCAGACCCCTAAACTAATACAGACCCCAGACCCGAAACTAATACAGACCCCAGACCCCTGACCCCTAAACTAATACAGACCCCAGACCCGAAACTAATACAGACCCCAGACCCGACCCAAAACTAATACAGACCCCAGACCCGACCCAAAACTAATACAGACCCCAGACCGCAAAACTAATACAGACCCCAGACCGCAAAACTAATACAGACCTCAGACCCCGAAACTAATACAGATCCCAAACCCGAAAATAATGCAGACGCCAGACCCGGAACTTACACAGAGACCAGACCAGACCCCTAAACTAATACAGACCCCAGACCCGACCCAAAACTAATACAGACCCCAGACCCGACCCAAAACTAATACAGACCCCAGACCTGACCCAAAACTAATACAGACCCCAGACTGGACCCTGAAACTAATACAGACCCCAGACCGGACCCTGAAACTAATACAGACCCCAGACCGGACCCTGAAACTAATACAGACCCCAGACCCGAAACTAATACAGACCCCAGACCCGAAACTAATACAGACCCCAGACCCCTAAGTTAATACAGACCCAAGACCAGACCCCGGAACTAATATAGACCCCAGACCAGACCCCGGAACTAATACAGACCCCAGACCCCGAAACTAATAAAGAGACCAGACCTCTAAGTTAATACAGACCCCAGACCCGACCCCGGAACTAATGGCGGCTTTCTGGCAGATCTTGCGTTTTCCTTGGAGCCTCCTGGAGATGCTTGTCGGGTTTGGTGCGGCCGTTTGGAGGGAAGGTGTTGCGGCTGATGATGTCACACTGGATGGGTTACTCCTCGCCCCCTCCTATCTCTGAGATTCCATGGTTTCTATCTTTCTCCACCTGCCTAGGCCTCTGTGTCCTCATTAGAAATGTAGAAAAGGCGCCATCTTGCCTGGAGCTCATCCGTTCCCTGCGATATAGACGAGGAGATGGGCTCCATTCCGTGTCATCATGGAGACAGCCAGGCCTGGATCCCCCAGCCTGCTCGGCACGGACGCCATCACAGCCAGCGTTGTCTCCTGCAGCCGTGGATGAGGAGGCCTGGGGGCCCTGCCAGCTGTTCCTCAGCACCAGCCTCCCGCTGGGCAGCTTTGTGGAGGGTGAGTGGACTCTCTGCATGGCGGCAGCGCTGACTCTACACATCTGTAACCAGAGATTCATCCATTATTACAGAGGTCGGAGCAGCATTCCTCAAAGATGTCACCGTGGTGGAGGTGAGCCTGGGCCCCGCGGGGCTGGAGGAGGAGCTGGTGCAGGAGATGGTGCTGAGCAAGGATCCGCGGCTGCAAGAAGAAAGGTGGAGCCTGAGCTGGAACGCTCTGGAGCTGATGAAGGATCTGCGGGCCTCTGAGGTGAGAGGGGGGATGGGCTGCTGAGGTGAGGGGGGGGAGGGATGGCCCGCTGAGGTGAAGGGGAGGTATGGCCCACTGAGGTGAGGGGGGGTATGGCCCGGTGAGGTGAGAGGGGGATGGCCCGGTGAGGTGAGGATGGCCCGATGAGGTGAGGGGGGGGTGGCCGGCTGAGGTGAGGGGGGGGATAGCCGGCTGAGGTGAGGGGGGTGGTGGCCCGGTGAGGGGGAGGATGGCCGGCTGAGGTGAGGGGGGGGATGGCCCACTGAGGTGGGGGGTGGCCCGCTGAGGTGAGGGGGGGGTATGGCCCGCTGAGGTGAGGGGGGGGTATGGCCTGCTGAGGTGAGGGGGGGGATGGGCCGCTGAGGTGAGGGGGGGGATGGCCTGGTGAGGTGAGGGGGGTGGTGGCCCGGTGAGGGGGCAGGATGGCCCCCTGAGGTGAGGGGGGGGATGGCCCGCTGAGGTGAGGGGGGGGATGGCCCGCTGAGGTAAGGGGGGGGATTGGGCGGCCTGCTGAAGTGAGGGGGGATTGGGCAGCTGTTGAGGTGAGGGGGGGGTGGCCTGCTGAGGTGAGGGGGATTAGGCCCGCTGAGGTGAGGAGGGGGGGGTGAAACAGCTGTCTGTGGATGGATACCTGGCCTTGGTGTTTCCCTTGTCATTACATTTGACTTAAAGGGTCACTTAATTTGGTGGTTTCCCCCTTGGCTGGGTCCTTCACGGAGGGATATCTGGCTAGTACTGGGTTTCGAGACTCTTAAATGAGGCTCCACGGGCTCTTCTTTTGCACAGATAATACCTGTCCTTTCTATGTCGGTACCTAGTTGCCTCTATTACCGTTATTTTCTGTGCGGCCGGGATGGTCGTATTTTTGCCGCACATCCATTAATATGGCCACTGGAAACAAAGTCCGGCTATATAGTAACCAGTAATAGCAGCTGGGAGGTTCTGACACCTGTACGCAGTGGTTTTCTAGCACCTCCCGCTTGATGCTTTTTGTATAGTGTATATACCTGTACGTAATGGTGGATGCTGTTACTAGTTATTATACCTGCATGTTGGCACATCCTTTATTTATCACTTCCTTTGTTTTTAACGTTTTGTTATTTTCTCCCGGCAACTTACAGTAGGAGAGGGACTGCCACCGTGGTTGGGGCCACCCTGCTAAGAAGGTGGGCACCCCAAAAGGTAGGGAAAGAAACACTTAGAGTTCAGAGCAGATTGCACCTACCCCCTCTCTTTTTTTCCCTCCTCCATTAACTTCTCCATTTTGAAGGCGGGAGGTGTTGGCGCCCATGCTTGGCAACAGGGATTTATGCCTCCTTTCATGCTATGTGGAATATGAAGGTTATATGTGGCATATTCAGGAAAGGATCCAGGATCAGTGGTTTCCGGGCTCAGCGGTTTCTGGGGTCGGCAGATTCCAGGATGGGCAGTTTCTGGGATGGGTGGTTTCTGGGGGTTGGAGGATTCCAGACTCTATGGTTTCTGTTGTGTGTGGTTTCTGGGGTCAGCGGATTCTGGGATGGGCGGTTTCCAGATTTGACTGTTTCCGGCCTCTGCGGTTTTTGGGGTTGACGATTTCCAGGATGGGCAGTTTCTGGGAAGGACGGTTTCTGGGGGTCAGAAGATTCCAGACTTGACGGTTTCTGGAGTCGGCGGATTCTGGGATGGGCGTTTTCCAGATTTGACTGATTCCGGCCTCTGCAGTTTCTGGGGTCGGCAAATTCCGGGATGGGCAGTTTCTGGGGGTTGGCGGTTTCCAAGCTCGAAAGTTTGTGGGGTCCAGGTTCTTTTTTCACTGTCTTTGTTGTGTCTTCTTCCTCCATGAAAGGATCAGTTACTGGATTACGTGTCATCAGGACGGAGCCCCCTGGTGAAAGACGTGGCCTTCCTGACTGAGGTGTCCTCGTGTGAGGAGGTCCAGGCCTTCATGCACTCATCACTTCTGGATGTGGAGGCTTTACAGCAGGGGATACAGGAAGACATTGCTCCTTACGTGTCGGCGGCACGGTGCTGTGCCCACCTCTACTCCCGGCTGCTGGAAGCGTCACGGTTATCCCCACATTATCATTTCCCCGCCTACTCAGTCCTGAGCTGGGCCCTCAGTGGCCTTCGTGGTCAGCGAGAGAGTAGACGGGATCTGGAGAAGGTTCTGACCAGTGGGATCCTCACACGTGTTCTTCCCATGATGGCGGAGGAGCACAGGCGTGTCCTACACGTGCTCCTGGCGGTGGGGAGGCCGCATCCTCTGGAGTGGTTCTCCTTTTTGGGTCTTACATATAAATCGTTGCCAGAGATCTTGTCCTCCTGTATTCAGAGGCCACAGTGGGTGAACATTCAGGCCTGGGAGGAGATTGGACAGCTGGAGAAAATCTCAGCCTTCCAGGGAATCCGGTCCTCCCTGAGCGCACAGGCAAAGCAGTGGCAGGAATACTTCACCCTGCGTTCCACCGTGATCGGGCCCATTCCCTGCTCCAGCTTTTCCCACCTGACGCTCTTCCAGACAGCCATCTTGTGGCGGATCCTGAAGCCTGAATGCCTGGGCCTGGTCCTGTCTCACCTCACTTCCTGCGTCCTGGGGCCAGAACCTGACGCTACATGTGAGATTGGAGGAGAAGCCATCAGCCAGGCCAATCCCCAGACTCCGCTCCTGTTCATCCGTCCTTCAGCCTCTCCCCATCTTCCCACTGATTTGATCCTGCACAAGGCTAAGAAGATGGGCAAGAAGGTGGGTGATGAATCCCAGGAATGGCCGCGTGGTGTGTCCCGCCATTGTCTCACCTTTCCATCCCTTACAGGTGAAGACTCTGTCCTGGAGAGAGACTGTTACCTGCGCCATGACAGACACACTGCGCACAGCTCAGCAAGAGGGACAGTGGCTTCTGCTGGACTGGCATTGGGGGCTGGCGGGTCTCCTGGAGGCCGGAGAAGGTACAGGACCGCCTGAGTAGGTGCCCTACTGGGTCACAGCCTACCGGATCTTGTATCCAGTGAAGCTGAACATCCACCAGGGGCCACATATATAGAGGACACACTACGGACCCCGCATATACCAGGGCCTATATATATAGAGAACTCACTACGGACCCCACATATACCAGGGCCTATATATATATAGAGAACACACTACGGACCCCACATATACCAGGGCCTATATATATAGAGAATACACTACGGACCCCACATATACCAGGGCCTATATATATATATATATATATATATATATATATATATAGAATACACTACGGACCCCAGATATACCAGGGCCTATATATAGAGAACACACTACGGACCCCACATATACCAGGGCCTATGTAGATAGAGAACACACTACGGACCCCACATATACCAGGGCCTATATATATATAAAGAATACACTACGGACCCCAGATATACCAGGGCCTATATAGATAGAGAACACACTATGGACCCCGCATCCACCTGGGGCCACATATATAGAGGACACACTATGAACACCATGTCCACCAGAGGCCGTGTATATAGAGGAGGGGCCTATACTGGAGGTCGGCATTGTTTTTCTCATTTTCTATCTTCCCACAGATGAGGTGAATCCAGAGTTCAGACTCTTTATAACTGCAGAAGAGGAGACGCTGCACACGGTGCCCGGTATCTATCTATCTTTGTGACCTGTACAGCTAGCTATAGCAGTAATTCTGACTCTCCCCTTTCTCCCCCATGCTTCCTCTCACCCGCGCCCCCACTCTGCCCTACATTTCCTCAGTGTCCCTCTCACCCTGACATATCCTCTCTTTTCCAGTCGACCTCCGCCATGGCTCCCACTCCACCCCCTGTGCACTCCGCCTGTCCCCCCGCCATGTTCTTCCTCAGAGCTGCTCAGAGGTGGTGGAGGATGTGGGGGAGAAGGACCCCGTCACCCTGAGGTTACTGATCCTCCACACTATCCTGCTGCTCAGACAGGAGTACAGCCCCTCCGTACAGCACCGCACATACTGCTGGTGAGTTGTCTGCACTCCTGGGGGGAGAGGACAGTACCTCCTATGTACTGAGGTGATCCCGACTCTTATCTTTCCACAGGGGAAACAGGGATCTGAGGGATGCTCTGTGTGTGGTGAGAGCAGTGAGGGATCGGTGCCAGGACCTGGACAAGACTCTGGCCTTCATCACAGGTAACACGTTGTAAGGTCAACACCAGTTGGGGGGGGGGGGGGGGGGGGGCGTTGGGGGGGGTCATCAGAGGGCTATGGGGTCTGGGGGGGTGGCACAGTATTACGGCTGATCCGTCTTGTTGGTTATATGTTCCCTCTATACTGGGTGAATAATTGGATTTTTTTTTTGCCCCTTTTTGGTGTAAGTTCTATATATGAATCAGTATTGGATGGGTAAATATTTTTTAGATGCAACTTTTTTTGTAATCTGCTTGTTTTGAGTATGTACCCTAGTCGGTACTGGCGGGGGATACGCCTGGTCGGTACTGGCGCGGGCTACGCCTGGTTGGTACTGGCGGGGGCTATGCCTGGTCGGTACTGGCGCGGGCCAGGTGAATATGCTTGTGACTTTTCCCTATCACTATGGAAGGGCTACATTTTACTAAATCAGTCACGATATTGGAAGAAATGATTCCCGATCCTCATTAGAGGGGTCCCACACATTAGACTCCTCAGTATGACTTCCTCCAGGGCTGATCCAGCGTCTCTGCCGTTCATGATTTCCCAGGTTGGATCCCCCCTATCTTCCTTACACATTTCTCCATTCTCTGTGTAGGGGCCGTTATATATGGGGGCCACATTGTAGAAGAGGAAGATGCAGAGAGTGTCATGGCGGTGGTCCAGCACTGCCTGCAGGAATCGCCTAAGCCGGGCAGCCGAGGACTCACCCACATGGTGACCACAGGTAAGAGTACCACCACAGTCACATCTCCAGTATCTACAGTCCGGACCCCCCAACTCCCCGCATCATTCATTATTAGCTCCGAAAGTGGTAAATCTCCGAGGCGGAGGAGAACCAAGGCCTCATACACCTGACACGCCATGTGTACAGAGGAGGACGGAGGCTTCATGCACCTGACACGCCATGTGTACAGAGGAGGACGGAGGCTTCATGCACCTGACATGCCGTGTGTAGAGGACGGAAGCCGAGACCTCATTCATCGGACACGCCATGTGTACAGAGGAGGACGGAAGCCGTGGCCTCATACACCTGACACGCTGTGTGTACAGAGGACGGAAGCCGTGGCCTCATACACCTGACACGCTGTGTGTACAGAGGACGGAAGCCGTGGCCTCATACACCTGACACGCTGTGTGTACAGAGGACGGAAGCCGTGGGCTCATACACCTGACACGCTGTGTGTACAGAGGACGGAAGCCGTGGCCTCATACACCTGACACGCTGTGTGTACAGAGGAGGACGGAAGCCGTGGCCTTATACACCTGACACGCTGTGTGTACAGAGGAGGCCGGGGTCTCATACACCTGACACGCCTTGTCAGTCCAGTAGCTCGAAGCTCCGAAATCCTAATGAATGATGATGCTGGGAGTTCAGCGGTCCAGACTGTATATCCAGTACTGATGCTGAGTTGGATGCTGTATTATACTCCAGAGCTGCACTCGCTGTTCTGCTGCTGTAACAGACTCTCCTGTGTTTCAGGCCCCTGGGGTCACACAGCTACCCGCCTGGTGCAGAAGTTGCTCACAGTGAGGGACCCGGCGGCTCTGGGCCTTAGTGAGGGGCTAAAACATGCGGCCACTGAAGTGTTTGGGCACAGGGTCCTCTCCGAGCTGCTGATCACTCAGGACGTTTGGACTTCCCCACCCAGCACAGCTCCTCCTCTGAGGGGCAGGGGGGCATCTTCAGGGTCTTCCAGTGACGCCTTGTGCACAGTGATGCAGGACACAGTCAGTCAGTGTGTGATTCTTCTGCTGGAGCTAGAGGAGGAGCAGAAGAGGGCATACCGTGAGGTGGAGGCTGCATGTCTCCTTATGGCCGGTCTAGAGTCGGGACAGGCCATGCCCCCCGAGGAGCCGCCCCTGAAAGCCACGCCCCCCAAGGAGCTGCCCCTGACAGCCGCTCCCCCCGAGGAGCCGCCCCTGAAAGCCACGCCCCACGAGGAGCCGCCCCAGACAGCCACGCCTCCCGAGGAACCACCCCTGGCAGCTGCTCCCCCCAAGGAGCCTCCCCTGACAGTCAAGCCTTGTCTTCTGCGCCGTTTCCTCCTTGGTGAGTGGCAGCTGCTGCACTCACTGCTTCGGGCAGTCACTCAGGAGGCCAGAGATGTTGCCTCCTCCTGCCTCTGCAAAAGGTGTCAGGAGATCAGGAGGCTGCTTGGCGAGGGGCAGGTGCCACCCTGGTGGAACCTCTACTCTCAGTTCTCCATCAGTCTGCAGGCCTGGATCCAGAGCCTCCGCATGCGGCTCAGGCTCCTCTCCTCCTATATGTCCCCTGCCTCTCCCCCATCCTATAACATCAGCGTCTTCCAGCAACCAAGCCGCCTCCTCCACAGCCTCCTGCAGGAACAGGCGCGGGACGACCACCAAGAGGTGGAGCACTACCGGCTACTGGTGCAGGTACGATGGTTAAGGGTTAATGTGACACTGCTGACCCGCCTGAGCCCTGTAGTGTACAATGAGCACCCCCGGCCACCCCTCCCTGGGCTGTACGATGGGCACCCCCGGCCACCCCTCCCTGGGCTGTACGATGGGCACCCCCGGCCACCCCTCCCTGTGCTGTACGATGGGCACCCCCGGCCACCCCTCCCTGTGCTGTACGATGGGAACCCCCGGCCACCCCTCCCTGTGCTGTACGATGGGAACCCCCGGCCACCCCTCCCTGTGCTGTACGATGGGAACCCCCGGCCACCCCTCCCTGTGCTGTACGATGGGCACCCCCGGCCACCCCTCCCTGGGCTGTACGATGGGCACCCCCAGCCACCCCTCCCTGTGCTGTACGATGGGCACCCCAGCCACCCCTCCCTGGGCTGTACGATGGGCACCCCAGCCACTAGTGTACGATGGGCACCCCCGGCCACCCCTCCCTGTACTGTATGATGGACAGTGGGCGTCTGGTGTCTCTGTAGCTGCAGATCACTGTAACTTCCCACCCTTCACTGACCTCTTCTGTGATTGGCAGGTGTCTGGCAGATCATCATCCACGTGGCAGCCTGAGGGAGTCTCTCTGGTCGGGATACATCTGCGCCATGCCCTCTGGGACACCCGTCAGGATCTACTACAAGAGACTCTGTCCCCGCAGCTCTGTGCCCTCCCGGTGGTTCACATATCAGTAGTGCCAGAAACCAGTCCCCACCCTGCCCAGGCTCAGTATATGTGCCCTCTGTACTGTGGAGGCGACCCTGGGGGCCACATACAGCATCAAGGGCCCCCACTTCTGCTGTTACCCCTTCCCACCAATATTTCCCCCAGTGTGTGGAGCCAGCGTCAAGTTCATGCCCTCAGTTTACTGTGACATCATAATGACACAATGTGACATCACTGTGAAAATAAAAACCAGGTGCCAAATAAAATGCTAAATGACTATTGGGGAAGAGGGGTCACAACATTGGGGGGGGGGGGGGGTCATACTAGACACTAACACCACCTACAACATATATTGGGGCTGCTATTAGAGTATTTCTGTATAGAAGGGCTGAAAACAGCTAGGGTAAAGAGGATCCATAAACCGTACACTGTATAATAAATAGTTAACTGGGCCGGCAGCGAGGCCTCAGTTATAGAGCTTGTTGTGTTCTGGTGATGTATCCAGAGGACAGCGCTCAGCCCACGAGGCCTCAGTCATACAGCACAGTGTTCCAGTGATGTATCCAGAGGACAGCGCTCAGCCCACGAGGCCTCAGCCATACAGCACATTGTGTTCCGGTGATGTATCCAGAGGACAGCGCTCAGCCCACGAGCCCTCAGCCATACAGCACATTGTGTTCCGGTGATGTATCCAGAGGACAGCGCTCAGCCCACGAGGCCTCAGTCATACAGCACATTGTATTCCGGTGATGTATCCAGACAGAACAGCTCAACCCACGAGGACTCAGTCATAGAGCTTGTTGTGTTCCGGTGATGTATCCAGAGGACAGCGCTCAGCCCACGAGGCCTCAGCCATACAGCACATTGTATTCCGGTGATGTATCCAGAGGACAGCGCTCAGCCCACGAGGCCTCAGCCATACAGCACATTGTGTTCCGGTGATGTATCCAGAGGACAGCGCTCAGCCCACGAGGCCCCAGCCATACATCACATTGTGTTCCGGGGATGTATCCAGAGGACAGCGCTCAGCCCACGAGGCCCCAGCCATACAGCACATTGTGTTCCGGTGATGTATCCAGAGGACAGCGCTCAGCCCACGAGGCCCCAGGCATACAGCACATTGTGTTCCGGTGATGTATCCAGAGGACAGCGCTCAGCCCACGAGGCCCCAGCCATACAGCACATTGTGTTCCGGTGATGTATCCAGAGGACAGCGCTCAGCCCAGGAGGCCTCAGGCATAGAGCTTGTTGCATTCTGTAGTTACTTTTATTTTATCTTTTAAAGAATTTTTTTTGGGAAGATAAGGGGTTACAAACATATCAAAACAAACACTTTTACAGTGCTGAACGTGTACAGTAGCATTGAGGGCATAAAAGTCCAACGGAAAGCCTCCCAGAATAACATGAGTGCAAAGTCCAACGAGAGTTCCATAAATCCATACCATTGGCCAATAACTGAATAGAGTTGCTTTTATTTCTCAGTTTTACCTCATTGAGGGTAGATGTCACAGGATTCTTTTTGTCCTTCATGGACTGTGTTGCAGGTCTTTGTAGGGTGGTACAGGCCTTCTAGTCTATGACAGATGCCACTATTTGTATAACGTTCTGCTCATGCTCAGTGCGCTCTGCTTAGAGGGTTAGAGTTTGAACATAAGGATGAAGGAGGAGAGGCAGAGTCTTTGGGAAATCTCATGGCTGAGGGAGGAGAGGCACAGGAACCTCAATACCTAAAAGTAGTAAATTAGACATAATCCAAGATATAAGTTTATTTGCGACAGCGTCTCTTCCCTCTATCTCTTCTTGTAGAGACATGGCCTCAGCTGCAGTCCTGGGTGGCTGGTGGCATTACGTGCTCGGCCCGTCTTACTGAACTCAAAGAGGTAGAAATGCGAATTCTCTGTGTTCTGGGAAGAGAAAGAGGCAGCAAGACTATTATCGCCTCGCCCGGCAGCACCCTGTCTGGGGCCCCGCCCACTAGCAACATCAGCGCCACAATATTGACGCCCCCCCCCCCGTGTGAACGAGCTATCACACTATCACGACTGGGCGTAGTGTGCAGTTCACTGTAGGAGGGGACCCCAAACATGACAGCAGAATGACCTCACGTTACCTTATGGAGTGCCTTGAAGCCCAACTGTGACATCGCACTGAGGAACTGTCTGACATCATCAAACCGGCTACTGACCTCAGCGACAAGTAACACCCCACTACAGAGAAGAGACAGAGCAGAGCAATTATGCTGACAGTCAGGGGGCAGTATAGGTTAAACTTGTCCTGACAGTCAGGGGGCAGTATAGGTAAGACTCGTCCTAACAGAAGTTCCCGATGACATCATTACTCACCCCGGCTTCAAGACACGATTCGCCTCCTCCAAGAAATCACTGACATTCGTCCCCATCAAAGAGAGACAGAAGACGCCAACATCCACCGAGGCATCCTGCAGCGGCACCTGAGGAGACAGAGACCATCAGAGAGCGAGACTCCACGCATCATATACACAGCTCCCCCCACCCCCCGGGGAGACAGCGAGACTACACACATCATATACACAGCGGGGATCGGGGAGTCTAGTAATATCTTTTTTTGTTTTTGCATGAGATTCTGTTATACCCACCCTCCTCACCCGATCCTGGCGGAGCCGCAGACCCAGATTGAGGCATGCTGGGAGAACTCACCTCCGCTATGTCGCACACTGTGACCCAATCGTTCAGAGCCACCAAGTCAAAGGAATGAACCTTGTTACGAACACTCCGCGCCAGGAGGGCATCACCACAGCCAAAGTCTGCGACCACTAGGGAGGGCGACCTGGAAGAGACCACAACACAGAGGTCAGAGGATGATGGGAATGACGACGGCAGCAGAGGGGTCAGAGGATGATGGGACTGATGACTAGGGAAGCCTTGCCTGGTATGGGCAGTAATTGGACAGGCGGGACACGTGATCCCACTGTATACCAGCAGGGGGCACCACCATTCAGAGCAGACTAGTATAGGGAGAGGGTGCGGCCACCATTGCTAGGTCGGGGGAGAGCTGGGCCTGGAAAACCTGACTGACTCCATTACATCAACTGCTGTGGCCAGTAAATCCGAGAGTTAGTCACTGACCAATGTGGCAAGTGAATATGTGAATAAGGGCCCTATTCCACAGTAACGATAGGCCCGATTCAGCCGATTATCGTTCGGTGAAATAGAGATTTAGGGCCAGACCTAAAATCATCGTTCCCCCACCGCGCATCGCTGCGGTTGAATAGCGGTGCGCGGTGGGCGACTGACGATTTGAGAAGAAGCAGCAGCATCATCATACATTACCTGTGCAGGCTTCGCACGCTCACTCTATTTTCTGAATGGCCAGTCAGCTGGCGGAGCGCTCAGCCAATCACAGGCCGGGACCGCGGCGTCCTGTGATTGGCTGAGTGTGGCCTGTCAGCTGACCGGCCATTCAGAAGATACAGCGCGGAGGAGACGGAGTGGAGGACAAGCCCTGCAGCCAGGAAATGTATTGCTGCAAGGACATCGGTAACGATGTCCTTGCAGCCCTCGCTCAACGATCATTGGGCCGTGGAATAGGCCCAGTAAACGAGTGGCGATCTAGCAGATCGCCGCTCGTTTACATCGTTGATCGGGCCCTCTTCGGCCCATGAAATAGGACCCTTAGTCATCGACAGCTGTGGCCAGTAAGTCCCAGGTCCAGCTGCCATTCCTGTGAAGAGTAGTGTAAGGAGCAAGGGCACTGCTACTAAGAAGGGAAACTGATCCCATTGCCTTCATTGCTGCGTTATAGACAGAACATATTAGATGGAGATGGTGGATGTTGTGGGGGACTCATGAAGGTGCTCCACATTGCAGCCATGCTAACCCTCCCCTCCGAGCCACAGAACCACCTGACAACTGTGTAAATGGGCATTCTTCCCCGTGTGGCACCATCACATCACCCACGATGGCCTGGAGGGCTTTCTTGAGAGGGCATAGGATGGGAGTGGTAGCTCTGCCCATAATATCAGTGTATTCACAGCAGGAAACCACACCACACCACCACTCACCCATGTGTTCTGCAGCATATACAAAACGTGGCGTTCAACCTTGTGGGTACATCACGTAGGAGTTGGTGGGTTGGAAGGTCAAAGTTACAGAGCAGCGCAGCCCGGAACACTCCAGCAGGGAGAGAGGGTCATCGCATCCGGCAGGATGTTCTGGGCATCACATGGCACTGTGACGTGTTGCGGATTATGGATGGGCCTATAACTCTGGAACAGCAGTCCCCATCAGTATCTTTAATAACCACTCGTCTCCACCAGCCAGAATGGGAAGATTCAAAGGACAGCATTTCTACATGCTCCAGCAACAGGGCTGGTGGGTGTGGGGCGGACATCATCTGTATGTACAGTGTTTGGGGATGGAAAGCTGAATGCTTCCCGCAGATGGTGTGAAGATACCCGGTGTTGCCAGGGGTCCCATCATATCCCTTTAAGGGTAGACAGGCGTCCCCATCACTCAGGAAGGGGGAAGGAAGAAGTGGAAGGAATCTCAAATGTTTCCGGGTGTCTGATGCACTGATGTCCCTGGTCATACAGGGTGATGCTCAGATGTTTCCTGGTCTTTGATGTTCCGGGTCATACAGGGTGGTGCTCAGATGTTTCCGGGTCTCTGATGTCCCTGGTCATGCAGGCGGTGCTCAGATGTTTCCTGGTCTCTGATGTCCCTGGTCATGCAGGCGGTGCTCAGATGTTTCCTGGTCTCTGATGTCCCTGGTCATACAGGGTGATGCTCAGATGTTTCCTGGTCTTTGATGTTCCGGGTCATACAGGGTGGTGCTCAGATGTTTCCTGGTCTCTGATGTCCCTGGTCATGCAGGCGGTGCTCAGATGTTTCCTGGTCTCTGATGTCCCTGGTCATACAGGGTGGTGCTCAGATGTTTCCTGGTCTCTGATGTCCCTGGTCATACAGGGTGGTGCTCAGATGTTTCCGGGTCTCTGATGTCCCTGGTCATACAGGGTGGTGCTCAGATGTTTCCTGGTCTCTGATGTCCCGGGTCATACAGGGTGGTGCTCAGATGTTTCCGGGTCTCTGATGTCCCTGGTCATGCAGGCGGTGCTCAGATGTTTCCTGGTCTCTGATTTCCCTGGTCATACAGGGTGGTGCTCAGATGTTTCCTGGTCTCTGATGTCCCTGGTCATACAGGGTGGTGCTCAGATGTTTCCTGGTCTCTGATGTCCCTGGTCATACAGGGTGGTGCTCAGATGTTTCCTGGTCTCTGATGTCCCGGGTCATACAGGGTGGTGCTCAGATGTTTCCGGGTCTCTGATGTCCCCGGTCATACAGGGCGTTGCTCAGATGTTTCCTGGTCATGCAGGCGGTGCTCAGATGTTTCCGGGTCTCTGATGTCCCGGGTCATACAGGGTGGTGCTCAGATGTTTCCGGGTCATACAGGGTGGTGCGCAGATGTTTCCGAGTCTCTGATGTCCCTGGTCATACAAGCGGTGGTCAGATTAAGATGTACGGCTAACTTGAGGCTTTGAAGGAAAACGTGCAAACCACTTGTGTCTTCTCGTCAGCATTTTTCCTAAAGAAATGCCGCACGAGAGAGCTGCTCTGAGCTGGGCTTGATGTGCTCCATCCCTGGGCGCGGTGGCCATTAGCAGTCAGCGTCCCGGCTACAGACCACCTACTGGGCTTTTGCACCCTGCTCCCTCTTTTCCTGGGGGCTGTGTGACCTCCACTTCCTACTCCAGACTGTCACGTGCTTCTATCCATGTGGGGTTTAGAACCTCATCCTCACTCCACACATGGGCTTCCCCCTCACCGCTGCCCTCCTTATCGGACTCCATGCTGCAGATAGCGGACGCAGTTGGCGCTTGGGTTTCTTAGTCATAGATGTCCTGCAGTATCTTCCAACAGACGTCATCATACAGCAATAATGGCTGCTCCATAGGGCTCATACTGCTCAGCCGATCTGGAGGGGGAGAGGTCGAGTGATCTCTGCTTTCTGCAGCGGAGAAGCAGGTGGGACTGGAACAGTAGTAAGGCCTACTGAACGGTACTACAGTCCCTGCCGTCTGCTAGACAAGAGCAAGCTGGTAGATTTGGGTGCCTGGCTGGTACAGATATATGATCCCCCACCACCAACAGCTCCATCACCACCAGCTCCATCGCCACCAGCAGCCCCACCGCCACCACCAGCAGCCCCACCGCCACCACCAGCAGCAGCTCCATCACCACCGCCACCAGCAGCTCCATCACCACCATCGCTGCCACCAGCAGCTCCATCACAACCAGAAACACCACCACCACCAACAGCAGCTCCATCGCCACCACCAGCAGCTCCATCGATACCTCCCTTCTTTGAGTTGCCTTCATTTTGTGCGCACTCAATTATTGTGAACACTGACAAAAAGGAGAGCCGCGTAATGCTGACAGTGAGTGTGTAACTTGGGGAATTATTGTGACCGCTGACAGTGAGTGTGTAACTCCGGGAATTATTGTGAACAGCAATGAGCTAAACACTATCTTCCAGCTGCTAAAAAGGACAATTATCGCACGTCTTCAGCCCACAGGTCCTAGTGCCCGCTACCTTTTCCCACCCCATTACCAGAAGGGCAATTTTCCTGTTCTTGCCCCCATGTATAGCCCTCTACACCATACTACCCATGTTTTACAGTCATCAACTTCAATGGAGTTAGTGTCAACTCCAGGTACCTGAACCAGACCCCCCCCCCCCCCCCCCCCCCCAAGTTTGTCTGAACCCAAATTTCCACGGGTCGGCTCATCCCTAGGGTCCAGGGGAGGAAAGGACGAGCGGGGCCAGGGGAGGACAGGAGAGGAGAGGAGGGGAGGAGAGGACGAGAGGAGAGGAGGGGAGGAGAGGACGAGAGGAGAGGAGGGGAGGAGAGGACGAGAGGAGAGGAGAGGAGGAGAGGACGAGAGGAGAGGAGGGGAGGAGAGGACGAGAGGAGAGGAGGGGAGGAGAGGACGAGAGGAGAGGAGGGGAGGGGAGGGGAGGGGAGGAGAGGACGAGAGGAGGGGAGGGGAGGAGAGGACGAGAGGAGAGGAGGGGAGGAGAGGACGAGAGGAGAGGAGAGGAGGGGACGAGAGGAGAGGAGGGGAGGAGAGGATGAGAGGAGAGGAGAGGAGAGGAGGGGAGGACGAGAGGAGAGGAGGGGAGGACGAGAGGAGAGGAGGGGAGGACGAGAGGAGAGGAGGAGAGGACGAGAGGAGAGGAGGGGAGGGGAGGAGAGGACGAGAGGAGAGGAGGGGAGGAGAGGACGAGAGGAGAGGAGAGGAGGGGACGAGAGGAGAGGACGAGGGGAGGACGAGAGGAGAGGAGGGGAGGACGAGAGGAGAGGAGGGGAGGGGACGAGAGGAGAGGAGGGGAGGACGAGAGGAGAGGAGGGGAGGACGAGAGGAGGGGAGGAGAGGACGAGAGGAGAGGAGAGGACGAGAGGAGAGGAGGGGAGGAGAGGACGAGAGGAGAGGAGGGGAGGAGAGGACGAGAGGAGAGGAGGGGAGGAGAGGACGAGAGGAGAGGAGGGGAGGAGAGGACGAGAGGAGAGGAGGGGAGGAGAGGACGAGAGGAGAGGAGAGGAGGAGAGGACGAGAGGAGAGGAGGGGAGGAGAGGACGAGAGGAGAGGAGGGGAGGAGAGGACGAGAGGAGAGGAGGGAGGGGAGGGGAGGGGAGGAGAGGACGAGAGGAGGGGAGGGGAGGAGAGGACGAGAGGAGAGGAGGGGAGGACGAGAGGAGAGGAGGGGAGGACGAGAGGAGGGGAGGAGAGGACGAGAGGAGAGGAGGGGAGGAGAGGACGAGAGGAGAGGAGGGGAGGAGAGGACGAGAGGAGAGGAGAGGAGAGGAGGGGAGAGGACGAGCGGGGCCAGGGGAGGAGAGGGGAGGAGAGGACGAGCGGGGCCAGGGGAGGAGAGGGGAGGAGGGGAGGAGAGGAGAGGACGAGCGGGGCCAGGGGAGGAGAGGGGAGGAGGGGAGGAGAGGAGAGGACGAGCGGGGCCAGGGGAGGAGAGGGGAGGAGGGGAGGAGAGGAGAGGACGAGCGGGGCCAGGGGAGGAGAGGGGAGGAGGGAGGAGAGGAGAGGACGAGCGGGGCCAGGGGAGGAGAGGGGAGGAGGGGAGGAGAGGAGAGGACGAGCGGGGCCAGGGGAGGAGGGGAGGGGAGGAGAGGACGAGCGGGAGCAGGGGAGGAGAGGACGAGCGGGAGCAGGGGAGGAGAGGACGAGCGGGAGCAGGGGAGGAGAGGACGAGCGGGAGCAGGGGAGGATCGAGGACGAGCGGGAGCAGGGGAGGAGAGGACGAGCGGGAGCAGGGGAGGAGAGGACGAGCGGGAGCAGGGGAGGAGAGGACGAGCGGGAGCAGGGGAGGAGAGGACGAGCGGGAGCAGGGGAGGAGAGGACGAGCGGGAGCAGGGGAGGAGAGGACGAGCGGGAGCAGGGGAGGAGAGGACGAGCGGGAGCAGGGGAGGAGAGGACGAGCGGGAGCAGGGGAGGAGAGGACGAGCGGGAGCAGGGGAGGAGAGGACGAGCGGGAGCAGGGGAGGCACACTGACCTGTTTTTGATGTACTTGATGATCTGGGTGATGGGGTTGACGGGCCAGCGCTGAAGCTGCTGGGAGAAGCCGCTGTGGTAGAGGGTGAAGGCCTGGGGGTCCTGCAGGAAGAGACGGTGGGCATCCTGGCTGCTAGACGTGTATAGCTGCTGGTTGATGTAGCGGAAGCGTGCAGAGTTCAGCTTCTGCTCCATACGAGAGCGCAGCTCTGCAGAGCGGTCCCTGCCAGCCTCCTTGGGGTGGGGGTCTGTCTCCTCCTGGTCGGGGGTCTCTGTTCTGTGGTTCTCGGCCTCTGGCTGCCCCTTGGGGTGGGGGTCTGTCTCCTCCTGGTCGGGGGTCTCTGTTCTGTGGTTCTCGGCCTCTGGCTGCCCCTTGGTGTGGGGGTCTGTCTCCTCCTGGTCGGGGCTCTCTGTTCTTTTGGCTCCGGTCTGACATTGCATCATCTTTCTCAGTTTCTGCAGCCTGGCTCTATCCCGAGGGGTGACCGCCTGTGAGCTGTGGCCCCCAGCCCCTGCCTGCTTCCCCTGGGGCCCCGTGGGGGAAGGGCTCTCAGCTCCTTTATCCGGCAGGACCTTCCCATTCTGCTTCTCTTTCCTGTAAGGATTAGGAGGAGTCTCTTCCACCTCTGAGGGGGTCCCTGCTCCCCGGTCCCCGGCTGGCGCCCCCTGCTGTCTGTCTCTTCCCGTCACCACCTTGAACTTGTTGCGATTCCTCCTCTTGTTCTTCAGCTTGTTCCTCCACTGCCGGCGGCTCAGCCGCTCTGTGTCCTGCAGGGGGCACTCATCCCCCGGGGAGGATTCTGGGCTCATCACATCTGAGGAGAGAAGAGACGGTCACAGGACATACCGATACCATGGCTGACCCCACCCCCGGGGGGAGAGTAGCGATACCATGGCCGACCCCGGGGCGAGAGTAGCGATACCATGGCCGACCCCGGGGGGAGAGTAGCGATACCATGGCCGACCCCGGGGGGAGAGTAGCGATACCATGGCCGACCCCGGGGGGAGAGTAGCGATACCATGGCCGACCCCGGGGGGAGAGTAGCGATACCATGGCCGACCCCGGGGGGGAGAGTAGCGATACCATGGCCGACCCCGGGGGGAGAGTAGCGATACCATGGCCGACCCCGGGGGGAGAGTAGCGATACCATGGCCGACCCCGGGGGGAGAGTAGCGATACCATGGCCGACCCCGGGGGGAGAGTAGCGATACCATGGCCGACCCCGGGGGGAGAGTAGCGATACCATGGCCGACCCCGGGGGGAGAGTAGCGATACCATGGCCGACCCCGGGGGGAGAGTAGCGATACCATGGCCGACCCCGGGGGGAGAGTAGCGATACCATGGCCGACCCCGGGGGGAGAGTAGCGATACCATGGCCGACCCCACCCCCAGGGGAGAGGAGCGATGCCATGGCCGACCCCACCCCCCGGGGGGAGAGTACTGATACCATGGCCGACCCCACCCCCGGGGGAGAGTAGCGATACCATGGCTGACCCCAGGGGTAGAGGACCGATACCATGGCCGACCCAGAGGGGAGAGGACCGATACCATGGCCGACCCCTCCCCCGGGGGGAGAGCAGCGATACCATGGCTGACCCCGGGAAGGGAGGACCGATACCATCGCCGACCCCTCCGCCGGGGTAGAGAAGCGATACCATGGCCGACCCCTCCGGGGGGGGGGGGGGGGGAGTAGCAATACCCCGGCAGCGACCCCTCCCCCTATACTCTCTCACATAGAGTAATAAATACTCAGGATATCCGTACAATGATTAGGTTGTAGGCCATGTAATCGGACCTGGTGTGCTCTTCCGGGGTCCCTTGGGAGGCGTGGCCTCTGGTGGTGGGGGGAGGTATGGAATTACAGCACTGGGGGTGTTCAGGGAGCGCAGGACCTCCAGGAGATGCAGATTCCTCTTCAGCCGCTTCTTCCTGCTGGTTGTCTCCTGTGGATACAGAAGAAATCCACGTCATAGGTGTGTGTGTGTGGGGGGGGGGGGGGGGGTCACATGACTGATGGATATACACATATCTGTATATCCTCCTGCCCAGAGGGCTCCATCAGTCATGTGACCCCCACCTATCTGTGTATCCATCAGTCATGTGACCTCACCTGTATGTCCACCAGTCATGTGACCCCCACCTATCTGTGTATCCATCAGTCATGACCTCACCTGTATGTCCATCAGTCATGTCACCCCACCTATGTGTATATCCTCCTGCCCAGAGGGCTCAATCAGTCATGCAAGACTAGTGAGTGCAGCTCTGGAGGATGAGACAGGATGTAACAGCAGAATAGTGAGTGCAGCTCTGGAGGATGAGCCATGATGTAACAGCAGAACAGTGAGTGCAGCTCTGGAGGATGAGACAGGATGTAACAGCAGAACAGTGAGTGCAGCTCTGGCGGATAAGACAGGATGTAACAGCAGAACAGTGAGTGCAGCTCTGGCGGATGAGACAGGATGTAACAGCAGAACAGTGAGTGCAGCTCTGGCGGATGAGACAGGATGTAACAGCAGAACAGTGAGTGCAGCTCTGGCGGATGAGACAGGATGTAACAGCAGAACAGTGAGTGCAGCTCTGGCAGATGAGACAGGATTAGGGATGAGCGAACCGAACCGTTACTAACCAGATTTGTTACGAACTTTGCAAAAAGTTCGGTTCAGTACCGAACTGAACTTTGAGAAAGTTCGTTACAAATCTTGTTAAAATCACAATGGCATCGCAAAACTGTACTTTATTACTCCTATAATCCTCTGTATCCTGTTTTTATGTGAATATCAAGGTGTGTGACGTCACTACAGGAACAGGAAGTGCCTGAGCCTGGCTGCAGTTCCTCAGAGAGGGAAAACACATAGATTACATATCCAAACAACTGGATAAGTACAGGGAGAGATAGAGAAGGAGTATATATTGTTTGTGAGAGAAGCCGGAGAGAGGAAGATAAAAAAAAATAAAAATTGCAAGATCCAGGGAAAGCTTGATAAGCTCATACATAGTGAAAGAGGCTGAGAAATCAAGAGTTAGGTAGAGAGAGGGAGAGATAGGCATCTAACTCAAAAATCGTGATATCTAGGGAGAGATAGGGAGATAAAAAAATAGGGAGAGAAAAGTGAGAAGAGTCACTCAGGACACGTAGCATTGAACCAGCTACTGTTCCGTGACAGAGAGGAGACGCTAGACGTTGCTGTTCTGCTGGGTGCCGTTAACCGCATATAGCCACAAGCAAAAAAGTTTAAAAAAAAAAGACTTCAAGAAAAAAAATAAAAAATAAAATAAAAAAAGTTTGCTTGGTTGTTTGTGATCAGCTGTTCTATTTGAGGCGAAGTCAGCGCCCCACAAAAGCTGACCGTTTCTGCTCTGCTGGTTGCCGTCAAACCCGTTTGGACACCCGCAACCAAAAAGTTGAAAAATAAAAAAATAATTGTTTTTTTGTGATAACTTGTACATTTCTGCTTTGCTGGGTGCCTCCAACCCACAAAGCAATAGTCACTGAAACTTTGTGCCTTCTGGCCAATAGATTATTTCTTTTTCAAAATTTACACCAACCAAAGAACTATGTCCAAGCGTCCTACTTCCAGCACTTCCCAGGCAAGGACTGCAACGGCAGGCGGTGAGGGTAGGAGAAGTGGCAGCACCAGGCCCGGCGGCAGCCGAGGCAACAGGCGTGGCAGCAGGGTGCAGCTACCCCAGACGCCCACGGGTCATGTAAGAACCACACAGCCAGCGGTTCTAGATTGGCTTACCCAATCCTCCACTTCCACCGCCCAAAGCTCCCAAACGAGGTCGGCTGGATCATCCGACACCACCCTTACATGGGACGGTCGGCGACAGTCCTCTGCCCCGCCCCCTGTTATTACTATGCCACCCACCTCTGGGGCACCTTCTGCCAGGGAACTGTTGGCAAATCTTGATCTGCCTTTGGATTCTCTACTACTTTTTAGTGGTGATGATGAGGAGGTAGTCCACCAAAGTCAGCAGGTGGAACATGCAGAGACTGCAGAGGAGGTGGTGGCTGTAAGCCAGGGAGGGGCATCCAGTGCCACAACCGAGATCCTGTCCCAGCCACTGGAGGACAGTAGCAGTCGTGGTGATGATGATGTCGCTGATCGGACGTGGCGCCCCCAAGCACCATTATCCTCAGGGCATCAGGGGAGGAAAGTGAGGTGCTACCGAAGCAGCAACATCCCACTGGTGCAAGGAAGCGGGGCACAAGAGGGAGGGGTAGAAGACAATCTACCAGGCAGAGTCCATTACCTCCAAGCCTTGGTCCTGAGAGGGGACCCTCAGGCAGCGGTGGCAGTGAACAACCAGCAAGACCCCCCGTGGCTGGCAGCAAACCACGGTCCTCTGTCGTCTGGCAGTTCTTTCGGCTGGGGACAGATAAACACATCGCTCTGTGCCTGCTGTGCAATGAGAGGGTCAGTCGTGGCAGGGGTGATAATCTTGGGACAACATCCATGAGGAAGCACATGGAAAGGCAACACCAACAGGCCTGGAAAAACCGTGACCCCAATACCCCCTCCTGTCAGGATGCACCATACACTGCAGATCCCATCATGCAGCATCCTCTCACTGCAGCTCAGGCCTCGTCAGCCTCAGGTGCCAGCAGCAGCACAGTCTCACTGCCATGTACACCCCTAATGAGGCAGCAATCCCTGACCGAGTCCATGGGCAAACGTCAGGTGTACTGCAGCAGCCATCCCATGGCCCAGAAACTGGCCGGACACCTGGTTAAGCTGCTGGTGCTTCAGTCCCTGCCATTTAATATTGTGGACTCCCAGCCTTTCAGGGATTTCGTGGCGTGTGCGCACCCCAGATGGCGGGTCCCCAGCCGCCACTACTTCTCTAGCAAAGCTGTCCCATCACTGCACAGTTATGTGAAGAGAAAGGTTGGCGACTCATTGGGACTCTCGGTGTCCAAGACCGTGCACCTGAGTGCTGATGTCTGGTCCTCTAATTACGGGCAAGGGCAGTACATGTCCGTTACTGCCCATTGGGTCAACATCCTCCCAGGAGACCATCAGGAAGTTGGCCCATTCTTGCCACTGTCACCTCCACCACCACTGCAGTCCAACCTGACCCAGTGTCTTACCACCGATGTCAGGCCCGCCGCTCTCAAGATAGCTGAATGGCTGACCCCACGTCGACTAACGGTGGGAAGTGTCGTAGCGGACAACGGGAGAAACATTGTCTCTGCAGTTCAGCAGGGAGGGCTGACTCATACACCTTGTATGGCACATGTGATCAACCTCATAGTGCAGAGGTTTCTCCGATCATTTCATGCACTACATGACCTTCTGAGGATGTCACCTAGAGTGTGCAAACATTTCAGCCACTCCTACGCTGCAAGGAACACCCTGCTCAGAATCCAGAGACAGCGCGGTATGCCCCAACATCGGCTAATCTGCGACGTGCCAACCCGCTGGAATTCTGCCCTCCATATGCTCGACCGCCTGTACGAGCAAAGGTCAGCCGTAACAGACTACCTCATGGGGCAATCAGGCAGCTTCACGCCACACTGCGACTTCCCGCATTAACTGCCAGTGTGTTACTTGGAAGTCTGACAATTGTTGATCCCTTTTGAGGACGCAACTCTCTTTGTGAGCAGGCAGGACTATGGGATCAATGACATCATCCCACTCCTCCATGTTCTTGAAAGTGCGCTGAGCAACATCAGCGAGGATTCCCAGGCCACAACTCCAAGGCTGAACATCGCCTTGAGCCCAGAGCTGGATGAAGTGCAGATGGAGGTTGAGGAGGAGGAAGATGTCTACGCCCAGCCATTCCGCACACCGCCATCTGGCTTCTCTGCCTCTCCATCACAGGAGGAGATTGAGGATGAGGTGGTAGAGGAAGAGGAGGAAGACCCCAGCAGACCCTGGAACTACACTGAGGACAGTAGAGAGGAGAGGCGGTCATTGTCCTTGGTGCAGATGGCAAGGTGTCTGTGGGAGTGTCTGCGGAATGATAGCCGGATTGTGGACATCCGCCAGAGGGACCAATACTGGCTGGCCACCCTGTTGGACCCTCGCTTCCACCGAAAAATGGCAGAATTCTTCCCGCCATCACAGGGGGAGGCTAAACTGGTGTACTACCGGGACATGCTCACCAGTCAGTTGGTCTTAACTTACCTGCGAGACCAGCCAGGTTCCCAGACAACATCCTCTGGAGGGAACCAGCGCGCTCCACTCCCACCACCACTAGTGGAGGCGTCAGAAGTCGCTACAGCCTGCAAGCCCTCATGAGCGATTTCATGCAGCCAGCTGGCGAAGAAAGGACACAGCACCGGACTCATGGCGTGGACCAGCATGAGCTCAGCCACCAGGTCACTGCCTACCTTGATTCTACCCTGCCCCAAAGTGTCACCGACCCCGTGCAGTACTGGGCAGAAAAACTCGAGATTTGGCCTCCACTGGCAGAGTTTGCCTTGGCTCTGCTGTCCTGCCCAGCCAGTAGTGTGGCGTCAGAGAGGGTATTTAGTGCGGCGGGTAACATCATAACACCGCAAAGAACAAGGCTCTCTTGCCACAGTGTGGAGGTGCTGACTTTTGTGAAGATGAATCGTGCCTGGATTACATCGGATTATACCACCCGCCTGATGTGAATGACTAAGTCATCAGTCACCCGTCTTGCATGGCAATCCGTGTGTCCAAGAAATTGACCTTAATATCCTAAATATGTGCCCAACGTAAAAATACGTAATTTAACTTAAGTAATGTTCCCCCCTTAGACCCCAATTTTTTTTAAAAAAAATCACCTTAAAAATTCCCAACTTAATTCGGATACATTTGAAAAAAAATTATCCCCATTTCCAAATTTGATGCCCATTGTGTGTTGGCCATTTAACATCTCCACACCAGATTAATGCCTCACACCAGTGCACCGTCCAACCCATACCCCAAGAACAGTAGCAACCCTAAAATAATCCCCACGACTATGCTTTAAAAAGTGTGGATTTCACCTTTTGTGAACTATAGCCGTGGGGTTCTATCCCTGGCACCCGTGCCAAGGAACACTACTCACCGTTTTGTGAGCGGGTACTAACTGTTCTTGAGGTATTTTGTGGATATCATGAGTAGTGAAATCTTGCACCACAAATCCCGATGGGGTTCTTCTGTGTGCAAATGATTTCACGCCTCTCATGCAGTCACGCGTGGAATAAGGCTGTCTATGGGGTATATATCACGGAGGCTGCTGTCCTTCAACTGAACTGCGTATGTCCGGCCGGCACCCTAGTACTGAATGCCATTTGGTGAACGGTATAAAAAGGCCCTGTGGATTTTACTCAGCAGACCCGCAGCCACATGTGAAGGTACCCATAGGGTGAGGTTGCAGATCCTGTAGGTGTGAACGCACCATAAGAGGGGTGCTGAACTCTACATCAACATGTTGTCATGTTTAAAGAATGAGTTTTACAAACTTGCATATCCTTAGCTTCAAACTTCAGTTGTCTGTACTAGGTCCTTCTGGGTCCAAAAGAATACTACTCCTACTAATGCCCCCACCGTCAATTGTCTATTTGGAAACATACTGGGTGGAAGCTGCCTTCTCAACTTGTCTGTTTTTAATAATACTGGCCTGGAATCGATCAACTGCTGCCTTCTCCTGCTCCTCAAGTAGCCTCTCCTCAACAATACTGACATGGAATCAATCAACTGCTGCCTCCTCCTTCTCAAGTAGCCTCTCCTCAATAATACTGGCCTGGAATCAATCAACTGCTGCCTCCACCCCAAGTAGCCTCTCCTCAATAATGCTGGCCTGGAATCAATCAACTGCTGCCTCCTCCTGCTCCTCAAGTAGTGTTTTTTTTTTATTAAATTTTATTTTCCAACACATAAAAAGAAGGAGTAAAATAGTACATACAACATTATCCATAATACACACAATATTGCCCCCCCCCCCCGCCCTGGCATTAAAAAAAAAAAAAAAAACAACAAAAAAAAAAAAACAGATTTCCTTCCAGTACTTCCATACTGTACTGTGTCGTTTGGTAGCTTTCACTGAAGGTTTAGATGAGATATTTTCATAGCTCTTGACTTTCTCTACCACCCTTCCCCATTCCTCATATGAAGGAGTAGAATCATCCACCTAATGCCTAGCTATTATCACTTTGGCTCCCCCCAATATTTTCAAAAGAAAGGTACCTCCCTCCCGGTCATCAACCAGGCCCCCAAGAATTATTTCTACTTTAGTCAGTTGTAAGACTTTCCCCAAACAAGATTCCGCGTGCTGAATAACCTTAAGCCAAAATCTTTGCACCTTGGGGCAGGACCATAGTAGATGAGCCAGGTGGCCTCAGCCAATCCACACTTATTACCTTCAGACCTGAAAAGCTACCAAATTCAGAAACCAAATTAATAAGATAAGGAATACTCTGCTGCGGTTCTGAACAAAAATTAAGATATCATCAGCATATAATAGCATCTTACTAGCACTCCCTTCTATCCCAAAGCCTTGAACTCCCTCCTCCTGTCCTATTCTGTGCGCTAGAGGTTCTACATAAAAACTAAACACAAGCGGGGACAACGGGCACCCCTGCCTGGTACCCCTTGTTAATGGGAAACTCTTAGTACATTCGTCATTTATTATTACCTTCGCTATGGGATTAGAATAGAGCAATCGCACCCATCTAATAAAATTGTCTCCCAACCCAAAACATTCCAAAGTCCTCCAAAGGAACCCCATTCCACCCTGTCAAAAGCTTTCATAGCATAGAGGATGGAATGGGGGGCCTCATCTCCCACCTGGATATTAGCAAAAACTTTGTGAATATTACTGAAAATAGACCTCCCAGCCATGAAGCCAGCCTGATCCGTACCGATAAGGTCCGGGGACACCCTTGTCAGCCTCCTTGCAAGGGCCTTAGCGAGGATTTTAAAGTCCGTATTAAACAATGAAATGGGACGATATGACTCAATTTTGTATGGGCTTTTATCTTTCCTTGGTATGAGAACTATGTTGGCCTCACACACACAGACGCCGGCAGAACCCCCCTCTCACAGGATTCATTAAATAATTCAGGTAAAATAGGTAGAAGGGTGTCCCCGAACTCTCTCTAGACATCAAATGGCAAGCCATCTGACCCAGGTGTAGTGGAACCAGATGTGCCATCCAAAGCTTCCCTCAGCTCTACAACACTCAGTGGTTGATTTAGTAGCTTCCTCTGTTCTTCTGAGGCTTTAGGCAACCCCCCCCCCCTTCCAGGAAAGAGTCCCCAGTCTCATTGCTATAACCCAACTCAGAAGTGTACAGGGATGAAAAAAAATCCGCCGCAACCCCCTTTTGCATTAGAGACTTTTGTTGAATTAATGAATTTCCTTCAGGGTAAAGAAGATCTTCCCCTTATAATAAGTGGGGGCATGAACTGTGTGGTGAATCCCGAGGTTGATAGGGGCGGAGCTTGCCGGGGGCCGGCCGGTGCAGGCACGCTTCTTGAGAAAGGGTGGAGAGGGCTATAAGATGTTAAATCTGCTGACTCTTGCTTTAGCTCCTTTCATAAGTCTGCCTCCCGAATTGACTTAGTACTGTGTAATGACTTAGCATTTGGATATATAACCAAGATGGGGTACGAGGGGAAGACGGCCTCTGACCACTCCCCTATGACAGTTAGGGTGGAGGTGCAGCCATTGATAACAGGTGGGGGTGGGGGCTTTTGCTTTAATCCTCACTGGCTTAAGATAATCAATAACTGTGACTTTATTGTAGCAGAACTTGATCAATTTTGGAGGATAACAGAAATTGGGTTTGTGTGCGATGCTCTGAAAGCGTAAGAAGAAGGGGTTTCAGGCTCAGGAAGATTAATTAAGAAAATTATGAATCTAGCCGAGCAAAAATGGGGGAGGGATCCATCTACGCAGCAGGCTCAGGATAACTATACTCGGTCTCTAACCGAAAAAGCCCAGCACAAAGTTGTTTTCTCAGGACAGAAGAGTTTGGTTGAATCTGGGAAACCAGGGAAGTCATTGGCAGGCCTTCTAGAGGCGCAGAGAGGGAGCAGTTATATCCCCGCCCTTTATGATACCCAGGGGAGGTTGGTGAACGACAAAGTAGTCTGTTCTTAATAATACTGGCCTGGAATCGATCAACTGCTGCCTCCTCCTCCTGCTCCTCAAGTAGCCTCTCCTCAATTATACTGGCCTGGAATCGATCAACTGCTGCCTCCTCCTCCTGCTCCTCAAGTAGCCTCTCCTCAATAATACTGGCCTGGAATCGATCAACTGCTGCCTCCTCCTCCTGCTCCTCAAGTAGCTTCTTCTCAATAATACTGGCCTGGAATCGATCAACTGCTGCCTCCTCCTCCTGCTTCTCAAGTAGCCTCTCCTCAATAATACTGGCCTGGAATCAATCAACTGCTGCCTCCTCCTCCTGCTTCTCAAGTAGCCTCTCCTCAATAATACTGGCCTGGAATCGATCAACTGCTGCCTCCTCCTCAAGTAGCCTCTCCTCAATAATACTGGCCTGGAATCAATCAACTGCTGCCTCCTCCTGCTCCTCAAGTAGTCTGTTTTTAATAATACTGGCCTGGAATCAATCAACTGCTGCCTCCTCCTGCTCCTCAAGTAGTCTCTCCTCAATAATTCTGGCCTGAGAGCAATCAACTGCTGCCTCCTCCTGCTCCTCAACAATACTGGCCTGGGTGCAATCAAGTGCTGCCGCATTCTCCTCATAAACTTTTGTTTTCAATATTTTTTGTCACTATTTTGGCACTTTTATTCACTAAATTTTATTATTCCTATTAATTTTTTTTAACTTTTTTATAAGTTTTTTTTTATTATTATTATTTTTGCAATTCCCCCCCCCCCCACACACACTTTTTTCATTGTAATAGCAACTGCAACTAAACGACACTATACCCTATCACACTCCCACTATTGTAGCTGCAATTATTCAACCGTTAGAGCAAGGTCCGTTTTCGGTTCGGACGCAAGCCGAACTTCACGAAAGTTCGCCAGATCGAAACGAGCTTTTCAAAAGTTCGCTCATCCCTAGACAGAATGTAACAGCAGAAGAGTGCAGCTCTGGAGGATAACACATGATGTAACAGCAGAAGAGTGCAGCTCTGGAGCTTGAGACATGATGTAACAGCAGAAGAGTGCAGCTCTGGAGCATGAGACAAGATGTAACAGCAGAATAGTGAGTGCAGCTCTGGAGGATGAGACATGATGTAACAGCAGAATAGTGAATGCAGCTCTGGAGGATGTATTATGAGGGTCACCTTCTCCCGGGTGCAGGACATCTTCCCTTCCTCAGACATCACTGGGCCAGAGGTCACATCCTCATCCTCCCAATCACACGTCTCAAACATGGTGGCGTCTCTGAGGAGGAGAGAAAAGGGTTTTTTAAAGGAGGAGGAGGAGCTGTATACAGTATATACACACACACAGGAGGAGGAGGAGCTGTATACAGTATATACACACAGACAGGAGGAGCTGTATACAGTATATACACACACAGGAGGAGGAGCTGTATACAGTATATACACACACAGGAGGAGGAGCTGTATACAGTATATACACACACAGGAGGAGGAGCTGTATACAGTATATACACACACAGGAGGAGGAGCTGTATACAGTATATACACACACAGGAGGAGGAGCTGTATACAGTATATACACACACATGAGAAGGAGCTGTATACAGTATATACACACACATGAGAAGGAGCTGTATACAGTATATACACACACATGAGAAGGAGCTGTATACAGTATATACACACACAGGAGGAGGAGCTGTATACAGTATATACACACACAGGAGGAGGAGCTGTATACAGTATATACACACACAGGAGGAGCTGTTTACAGTATATACACACACAGGAGGAGCTGTATACAGTATATACACACAGACAGGAGGAGCTGTATACAGTATATACACACACAGGAGGAGGAGCTGTATACAGTATATACACACAGGAGGAGGAGCTGTATACAGTATATACACACAGGAGGAGGAGCTGTATACAGTATATACACACACAGGAGGAGCTGTATACAGTATACACACACAGAAGAAGGAGCTGTATACAGTATATACACACAGGAGGAGGAGCTGTATACAGTATATACACACACAGGAGGAGGAGCTGTATACAGTATATACACACACAGGAGGAGGAGCTGTATACAGTATATACACACACAGGAGGAGGAGCTGTATACAGTATATACACACACAGGAGGAGGAGCTGTATACAGTATATACACACACAGGAGGAGCTGTATACAGTATATACACACACAGAAGAAGGAGCTGTATACAGTATATACACACACACACAGGAGGAGGAGCTGTATACAGTATATACACACACAGGAGGAGCTGTATACAGTATATACACACACAGGAGGAGCTGTATACAGTATACACACACAGAAGAAGGAGCTGTATACAGTATATACACACACAGGAGGAGCTGTATACAGTATATACACACACAGGAGGAGGAGCTGTATACAGTATATACACACACAGAAGAAGGAGCTGTATACAGTATATACACACACAGGAGGAGCTGTATACAGTATATACACACACAGGAGGAGCTGTATACAGTATATACACACAGGAGGAGGAGCTGTATACAGTATATACACACACAGGAGGAGGAGCTGTATACAGTATATACACACACAGGAGGAGGAGCTGTATACAGTATATACACACACAGGAGGAGCTGTATACAGTATATACACACACAGGAGGAGCTGTATACAGTATATACACACACAGGAGGAGCTGTATACAGTATATACACACACAGGAGGAGCTGTATACAGTATATACACACAGGAGGAGGAGCTGTATACAGTATATACACACACAGGAGGAGGAGCTGTATACAGTATATACACACACAGGAGGAGCTGTATACAGTATACACACACAGAAGAAGGAGCTGTATACAGTATATACACACACAGAAGAAGGAGCTGTATACAGTATATACACACAGGAGGAGGAGCTGTATACAGTATATACACACACAGGAGGAGGAGCTGTATACAGTATATACACACACAGGAGGAGCTGTATACAGTATATACTCACAGACAGGAGGAGCTGTATACAGTATATACACACACAGGAGGAGGAGCTGTATACAGTATATACACACACAGGAGGAGCTGTATACAGTATACACACACAGGAGGAGGAGCTGTATACAGTATATACACACACAGGAGGAGGAGCTGTATACAGTATATACACACACAGGAGGAGGAGCTGTATACAGTATATACACACACAGGAGGAGGAGCTGTATACAGTATATACACACACAGGAGGAGGAGCTGTATACAGTATATACACACACAGGAGGAGGAGCTGTATACAGTATATACACACACAGGAGGAGGAGCTGTATACAGTATATACACACACAGGAGGAGGAGCTGTATACAGTATATACACACACAGGAGGAGGAGCTGTATACAGTATATACACACACAGGAGGAGGAGCTGTATACAGTATATACACACACAGGAGGAGGAGCTGTATACAGTATATACACACACAGGAGGAGGAGCTGTATACAGTATATACACACACATGAGGAGGAGCTGTATACAGTATATACACACACAGGAGGAGGAGCTGTATACAGTATATACACACACAGGAGGAGGAGCTGTATACAGTATATACACACACAGGAGGAGGAGCTGTATACAGTATATACACACACAGACAGGAGGAGCTGTATACAGTATATACACACACAGACAGGAGGAGCTGTATACAGTATATACACACACAGGAGGAGGAGCTGTATACAGTATATACACACACAGGAGGAGGAGCTGTATACAGTATATACACACACAGGAGGAGGAGCTGTATACAGTATATACACACACAGGAGGAGGAGCTGTATACAGTATATACACACACAGACAGGAGGAGCTGTATACAGTATATACTCACAGACAGGAGGAGCTGTATACAGTATATACTCACAGACAGGAGGAGCTGTATACAGTATATACTCACAGACAGGAGGAGCTGTATACAGTATATACACACACAGGAGGAGGAGCTGTATACAGTATATACTCAGACAGGAGGAGCTGTATACAGTATATACTCACAGACAGGAGGAGCTGTATACAGTATATACTCACAGACAGGAGGAGCTGTATACAGTATATACTCACAGACAGGAGGAGCTGTATACAGTATATACTCACAGGAGGAGGAGCTGTATACAGTATATACACACAGACAGGAGGAGCTGTATACAGTATATACTCACAGGAGGAGGAGCTGTATACAGTATATACACACAGACAGGAGGAGCTGTATACAGTATATACTCACAGGAGGAGGAGGAGCTGTATACAGTATATACACACAGACAGGAGGAGCTGTATACAGTATATACACACAGACAGGAGGAGCTGTATACAGTATATACTCACAGGAGGAGGAGGAGCTGTATACAGTATATACTCACAGACAGGAGGAGCTGTATACAGTATATACTCACACAGGAGGAGCTGTATACAGTATATACACACAGGAGGAGGAGCTGTATACAGTATATACACACAGACAGGAGGAGCTGTATACAGTATATACTCACAGGAGGAGGAGCTGTATACAGTATATACACACACAGGAGGAGGAGCTGTATACAGTATATACTCACACAGGAGGAGGAGCTGTATACAGTATATACTCACACAGGAGGAGGAGCTGTATACAGTATATACACACACAGGAGGAGGAGCTGTATACAGTATATACTCACAGACAGGAGGAGCTGTATACAGTATATACACACACAGGAGGAGGAGCTGTATACAGTATATACACACAGGAGGAGCTGTATACAGAATATACACACACAGGAGGAGGAGCTGTATACAGTATATACACACACAGGAGGAGGAGCTGTATACAGTATATACACACAGGAGGAGCTGTATACAGAATATACACACACAGGAGGAGGAGCTGTATACAGTATATACACACACAGGAGGAGGAGCTGTATACAGTATATACACACACAGGAGGAGGAGCTGTATACAGTATATACACACACAGGAGGAGCTGTATACAGTATATACACACACAGGAGGAGGAGGAGCTGTATACAGTATATACACACACAGGAGGAGGAGCTGTATACAGTATATACTCACACAGGAGGAGGAGCTGTATACAGTATATACTCACAGACAGGAGGAGCTGTATACAGTATATACTCGCAGACAGGAGGAGGAGCTGTATACAGTATATACACACACAGGAGGAGGAGCTGTATACAGTATATACTCACACAGGAGGAGGAGCTGTATACAGTATATACTCACAGACAGGAGGAGCTGTATACAGTATATACACACACAGGAGGAGGAGCTGTATACAGTATATACTCACAGACAGGAGGAGGAGCTGTATACAGTATATACTCACAGACAGGAGGAGCTCGTCTTACACCAGGTATATACTCACCGACACGGAGGAGGAGCTGCTATACAGTATATACATCACAGACAGGTAGGACGCCTGTTATAACAGTATATACATCACCACAGGAGGAGCTGCTATACAGTATATACACACACGGAGGAGGGAGCTGTATTACTCTTATATACTCACAACAGGAGGAGGCTGTATACAGATATACTCACAGACAGGAGGAGCTGTATACAGTATATACTCACAGGACGAGGAGGAGCTGTATACAGGTATATTCACATCACAGGAGGATGAGCTGTTATACAGTCTATACACCCACAGAACAGGAGGAGCCTGTATACAGATCTTACATCACACAGGAGGAGGAGCTTGCTATACAGTTATATTAACTCCAGGACAGGAGGAGCTGTATACCAGTATATACTCAGCAGGAGGAGGAGCTGTATACAGTATACTCACAGACAGGAGGAGGAGCTGTATACAGTATATACTCCACAGACAGGAGGAGGCAGCTGTATACAGTATATACTCACAGACAGGAGGAGGAGGCTGTATACAGTATATACACACACAGGAGGAGCTGTATACAGTATATACACACAGAAGGAGGAGCTGTATACAGTATATACACACAGACAGGAGGAGCTGTATACAGTATATACACACACAGGAGGGGAGCTGTATACAGTATATACACACAGACAGGAGGAGGAGCTGTATACAGTATATACACACAGACATGGAGGAGCTGTATACAGTATATACTACACACAGGAGGAGCGTGTATACAGTATATACTCACACAGGAGGAGGAGCTGTATACAGTATATACACACACAGGAGAGGAGCTGTATACAGTATATACACACCAGGAGGAGGAGCTGTATACAGTATATACACACACAGGAGGAGGAGCTGTATACAGTATATACACACACAGGAGGAGGAGCTGTATACAGTATATACACACACAGGAGGAGAGCTGTATACAGTATATACACACACAGGAGGAGGAGCTGTATTACAGTATATACACAAACGGAGGAGCTGTATACAGTATATATACCAGACAGGAGGAGCTGTATACAGTATATACACACACAGGAGGAGGAGGAGCTGTATACAGTATATACACACACAGGAGGAGGAGCTGTATACAGTATATACACACAGACAGGAGGAGCTGTATACAGTATATACACACACAGGAGGAGGAGCTGTATACAGTATATACACACACAGACAGGAGGAGCTGTATACAGTATATACACACACACAGGAGGAGGAGCTGTATACAGTATATACACACACAGGAGGAGGAGCTGTATACAGTATATACACACACACAGGAGGAGCTGTATACAGTATATACACACACAGGAGGAGCTGTATACAGTATATACTCACAGACAGGAGGAGTCTGTATACAGTATATACACACACAGGAGGAGGGCTGTATACCGTATATACACACACAGGAGGAGGAGCTGTATACAGTATATACTCACAGACAGGAGGAGCTGTATACAGTATATACACACACAGGAGGAGCTGTATACAGTATATACACACACAGGAGGAGGAGCTGTATACAGTATATACTCACAGACAGGAGCAGCTGTATACAGTATATACACACACAGGAGGAGGAGCTGTATACAGTATATACTCACAGACAGGAGGAGCTGTATACAGTATATACACACACAGGAGGAGGAGCTGTATACAGTATATACTCACAGACAGGAGGAGCTGTATACAGTATATACACACAGGAGGAGGAGGAGCTGTATACAGTATATACTCACAGACAGGAGGCGCTGTATACAGTATATACACACAGGAGGAGGAGGAGGAGCTGTATACAGTATATACTCACAGACAGGAGGAGCTGTATACAGAATATACTCACAGGAGGAGGAGCTGTATACAGTATATACACACAGGAGGAGGAGCTGTATACAGTATATACACACACAGGAGGAGCTGTATACAGTATATACACACACAGGAGGAGGAGCTGTATACAGTATATACACACACAGGAGGAGCTGTATACAGTATATACTCACAGGAGGAGGAGCTGTATACAGTATATACTCACAGACAGGAGGAGCTGTATACAGTATATACACACAGGAGGAGGAGGAGGAGCTGTATACAGTATATACACACAGGAGGAGGAGGAGGAGCTGTATACAGTATATACACACACAGGAGGAGCTGTATACAGTATATACTCACAGACAGGAGGAGCTGTATACAGTATATACTCACAGACAGGAGGAGCTGTATACAGTATATACACACACAGGAGGAGGAGCTGTATACAGTATATACTCACAGACAGGAGGAGCTGTATACAGTATATACACACACAGGAGGAGCTGTATACAGTATATACACACACAGGAAGAGCTGTATACAGTATATACACACACAGGAGGAGCTGTATAAAGTATATACACACACAGGAGGAGCTGTATACAGTATATACACACACAGGAAGAGCTGTATACAGTATATACACACACAGGAGGAGCTGTATACAGTATATACACAAACAGGAGGAGGAGCTGTATACAGTATATACACACAGACAGGAGGAGCTGTATACAGTATATACTCACAGACAGGAGGAGCTGTATACAGTATATACTCACAGACAGGAGGAGCTGTATACAGTATATACACACACAGGAGGAGGAGGTGTATACAGTATATACACACAGGAGGAGGAGCTGTATACAGTATATACACACACAGGAGGAGCTGTATACAGTATATACTCACACAGGAGGAGGAGCTGTATACAGTATATACACACACAGGAGGAGGAGGAGCTGTATACAGTATATACACACACACAGGAGGAGGAGCTGTATACAGTATATACACACACAGGAGGAGGAGGTGTATACAGTATATACACACAGGAGGAGGAGCTGTATACAGTATATACACACACAGGAGGAGCTGTATACAGTATATACTCACAGACAGGAGGAGCTGTATACAGTATATACTCACAGGAGGAGGAGCTGTATACAGTATATACACACACAGGAGGAGGAGCTGTATACAGTATATACACACACAGGAGGAGGAGCTGTATACAGTATATACACACAGGAGGAGGAGCTGTATACAGTATATACACACACAGGAGGAGGAGCTGTATACAGTATATACACACACAGGAGGAGGAGCTGTATACAGTATATACACACACAGGAGGAGGAGGTGTATACAGTATATACTCACAGACAGGAGGAGGAGCTGTATACAGTATATACACACACAGGAGGAGGAGCTGTATACAGTATATACACAGACAGGAGGAGCTGTATACAGTATATACACACACAGGAGGAGGAGCTGTATACAGTATATACTCACAGACCGGAGGAGGAGCTGTATACAGTATTTACACACACACAGGAGGAGGAGCTGTATACAGTATATACACACACAGGAGGAGGAGGTGTATACAGTATATACTCACAGACAGGAGGAGGAGCTGTATACAGTATATACACACACAGGAGGAGGAGCTGTATACAGTATATACACACACAGGAGGAGGAGCTGTATACAGTATATACACACACAGGAGGAGGAGCTGTATACAGTATATACTCACAGACAGGAGGAGGAGCTGTATACAGTATATACTCACAGACAGGAGGAGGAGCTGTATACAGTATATACACACACAGGAGGAGGAGCTGTATACAGTATATACACACACAGGAGGAGGAGCTGTATACAGTATATACTCACACAGGAGGAGGAGCTGTATACAGTATTTACACACTCACAGACAGGAGGAGCTGTATACAGTATATACACACACAGGAGGAGGAGGTGTATACAGTATATACTCACAGACAGGAGGAGCTGTATACAGTATATACACACACAGGAGGAGGAGCTGTATACAGTATATACACACAGGAGGAGGAGCTGTATACAGTATATACACACACAGGAGGAGGAGCTGTATACAGTATATACACACAGGAGGAGGAGCTGTATACAGTATATACACACAGGAGGAGGAGGAGGAGCTGTATACAGTATATACACACACAGGAGGAGGAGCTGTATACAGTATATACACACACAGGAGGAGCTGTATACAGTATATACACACAGGAGGAGGAGCTGTATACAGTATATACACACACAGGAGGAGGAGCTATATACAGTATATACACACAGACACAGACAGGAGGAGCTGTATACAGTATATACACACACAGGAGGAGGAGGAGGAGCTGTATACAGTATATACACACACAGGAGGAGAAGGAGCTGTATACAGTATATACACACACAGGAGGAGGCGCTGTATACAGTATATACACACACAGGAGGAGCTGTATACAGTATATACTCACAGACAGGAGGAGCTGTATACAGTATATACTCACAGACAGGAGGAGCTGTATACAGTATATACTCACAGGAGGAGGAGCTGTATACAGTATATACTCACAGACAGGAGGAGCTGTATACAGTATATACACACAGACAGGAGGAGCTGTATACAGTATATACACACAGACAGGAGGAGCTGTATACAGTATATACACACAGACAGGAGGAGCTGTATACAGTATATACACACAGACAGGAGGAGCTGTATACAGTATATACTCACAGACAGGAGGAGCTGTATACAGTATATACTCACAGACAGGAGGAGCTGTATACAGTATATACTCACAGACAGGAGGAGCTGTATACAGTATATACACACACAGGAGGAGGAGCTGTATACAGTATATACTCAGACAGGAGGAGCTGTATACAGTATATACTCACAGACAGGAGGAGCTGTATACAGTATATACTCACAGACAGGAGGAGCTGTATACAGTATATACTCACAGGAGGAGGAGCTGTATACAGTATATACACACAGACAGGAGGAGCTGTATACAGTATATACTCACAGGAGGAGGAGCTGTATACAGTATATACACACAGACAGGAGGAGCTGTATACAGTATATACTCACAGGAGGAGGAGGAGCTGTATACAGTATATACTCACAGACAGGAGGAGCTGTATACAGTATATACTCACAGGAGGAGGAGGAGCTGTATACAGTATATACTCACAGACAGGAGGAGCTGTATACAGTATATACTCACACAGGAGGAGCTGTATACAGTATATACACACAGGAGGAGGAGCTGTATACAGTATATACACACAGACAGGAGGAGCTGTATACAGTATATACACACACAGGAGGAGCTGTATACAGTATATACACACAGACAGGAGGAGCTGTATACAGTATATACACACAGGAGGAGGAGCTGTATACAGTATATACTCACAGACAGGAGGAGCTGTATACAGTATATACTCACACAGGAGGAGCTGTATACAGTATACACACAGACAGGAGGAGCTGTATACAGTATATACTCACAGGAGGAGGAGCTGTATACAGTATATACACACAGACAGGAGGAGCTGTATACAGTATATACTCACAGGAGGAGGAGGAGCTGTATACAGTATATACTCACAGACAGGAGGAGCTGTATACAGTATATACTCACACAGGAGGAGCTGTATACAGTATATACACACAGGAGGAGGAGCTGTATACAGTATATACACACAGACAGGAGGAGCTGTATACAGTATATACACACAGACAGGAGGAGCTGTATACAGTATATACTCACAGGAGGAGGAGGAGCTGTATACAGTATATACTCACAGACAGGAGGAGCTGTATACAGTATATACTCACACAGGAGGAGCTGTATACAGTATATACACACAGGAGGAGGAGCTGTATACAGTATATACACACAGACAGGAGGAGCTGTATACAGTATATACTCACAGGAGGAGGAGCTGTATACAGTATATACACACACAGGAGGAGGAGCTGTATACAGTATATACTCACACAGGAGGAGGAGCTGTATACAGTATATACTCACACAGGAGGAGGAGCTGTATACAGTATATACACACACAGGAGGAGGAGCTGTATACAGTATATACTCACACAGGAGGAGGAGCTGTATACAGTATATACTCACAGACAGGAGGAGCTGTATACAGTATATACACACACAGGAGGAGGAGCTGTATACAGTATATACACACAGGAGGAGCTGTATACAGTATATACACACACAGGAGGAGGAGCTGTATACAGTATATACACACACAGGAGGAGGAGCTGTATACAGTATATACACACACAGGAGGAGGAGCTGTATACAGTATATACACACACAGGAGGAGGAGCTGTATACAGTATATACTCACACAGGAGGAGGAGCTGTATACAGTATATACACACAGACAGGAGGAGCTGTATACAGTATATACTCACAGGAGGAGGAGCTGTATACAGTATATACTCACACAGGAGGAGCTGTATACAGTATATACTCACACAGGAGGAGGAAGAGCTGTATACAGTATATACACACAGGAGGAGGAGCTGTATACAGTATATACTCACAGGAGGAGGAGGAGCTGTATACAGTATATACACACAGACAGGAGGAGCTGTATACAGTATATACTCACAGGAGGAGGAGCTGTATACAGTATATACACACAGACAGGAGGAGCTGTATACAGTATATACACACACAGGAGGAGCTGTATACAGTATATACACACAGACAGGAGGAGCTGTATACAGTATATACACACACAGGAGGAGGAGCTGTATACAGTATATACACACACAGGAGGAGGAGCTGTATACAGTATATACACACACAGGAGGAGCTGTATACAGTATATACACACACAGGAGGAGGAGCTGTATACAGTATATACTCACAGACAGGAGGAGGAGCTGTATACAGTATATACTCACACAGGAGGAGGAGCTGTATACAGTATATACACACACAGGAGGAGGAGCTGTATACAGTATATACTCACACAGGAGGAGGAGCTGTATACAGTATATACACACACAGGAGAAGGAGCTGTATACAGTATATACACACACAGGAGAAGGAGCTGTATACAGTATTACACACACCGTAGGAGGAGCTGTATACAGTGATATACACCACACAGGAGGAGCTGTATACAGTATAGTACACACACAGGGAGGAGGAGGAGCTTTATACAGTATATACACACACAGAGGGAGGAGCTGTACACTGTATATACTCACACAGGAAGGGAGGAGCTGGTATACAGTTATATACTCACAGACAGGAGGAGCTGTATACAGTATATACTCACAGACAGGAGGGTAGGTAGGCTGTATACAGTATATACACCACACAGGAGGGAGGAGCTGTATACAGTATATACTCACACAGGAGGAGGAGCTGTATACAGTATATACTCACAGACAGGAGGAGCTGTATACAGTATATACACACACAGGAGGAGGAGCTGTATACAGTATATACTCACAGACAGGAGGAGGAGCTGTATACAGTATATACTCACAGACAGGAGGAGCTGTATACAGTATATACACACACAGGAGGAGGAGCTGTATACAGTATATACACACAGACAGGAGGAGCTGTATACAGTATATACACACACAGGAGGAGGAGCTGTATACAGTATATACTCACAGACAGGAGGAGCTGTATACAGTATATACTCACAGGAGGAGGAGCTGTATACAGTATATACTCACAGACAGGAGGAGCTGTATACAGTATATACTCACACAGGAGGAGGAGCTGTATACAGTATATACTCACAGACAGGAGGAGCTGTATACAGTATATACTCAGACAGGAGGAGCTGTATACAGTATATACTCACACACAGGAGGAGCTGTATACAGTATATACACACACAGGAGGAGGAGCTGTATACAGTATATACTCACAGACAGGAGGAGGAGCTGTATACAGTATATACTCACAGACAGGAGGAGGAGCTGTATACAGTATATACACACAGGAGGAGGAGCTGTATACAGTATATACACACACAGGAGGAGGAGCTGTATACAGTATATACACACACAGGAGGAGGAGCTGTATACAGTATATACACACACAGGAGGAGGAGCTGTATACAGTATATACTCACAGACAGGAGGAGCTGTATACAGTATATACTCACAGGAGGAGGAGGAGCTGTATACAGTATATACACACAGGAGGAGGAGCTGTATACAGTATATACACACAGGAGGAGGAGCTGTATACAGTATATACACACACAGGAGGAGGAGCTGTATACAGTATATACACACACAGGAGGAGCTGTATACAGTATATACACACACAGGAGGAGGAGCTGTATACAGTATATACACACACAGGAGGAGGAGCTGTATACAGTATATACACACACAGACAGGAGGAGCTGTATACAGTATATACACACACAGACAGGAGGAGCTGTATACAGTATATACACACACAGGAGGAGGAGCTGTATACAGTATATACTCACAGACAGGAGGAGCTGTATACAGTATATACACACACAGGAGGAGGAGCTGTATACAGTATATACTCACAGACAGGAGGAGCTGTATACAGTATATACACACACAGGAGGAGGAGCTGTATACAGTATATACTCACAGACAGGAGGAGCTGTATACAGTATATACACACACAGGAGGAGGAGCTGTATACAGTATATACTCACAGACAGGAGGAGCTGTATACAGTATATACTCAGACAGGAGGAGCTGTATACAGTATATACTCACAGACAGGAGGAGCTGTATACAGTATATACACACACAGGAGGAGGAGCTGTATACAGTATATACACACACAGGAGGAGGAGCTGTATACAGTATATACACACAGACAGGAGGAGCTGTATACAGTATATACTCACAGACAGGAGGAGCTGTATACAGTATATACTCACAGACAGGAGGAGGAGCTGTATACAGTATATACACACAGGAGGAGGAGCTGTATACAGTATATACACACACAGGAGGAGGAGCTGTATACAGTATATACACACACAGGAGGAGGAGCTGTATACAGTATATACACACAGGAGGAGGAGCTGTATACAGTATATACACACACAGGAGGAGGAGCTGTATACAGTATATACACACACAGGAGGAGGAGCTGTATACAGTATATACTCACAGACAGGAGGAGCTGTATACAGTATATACTCACAGACAGGAGGAGCTGTATACAGTATATACACACAGGAGGAGGAGCTGTATACAGTATATACACACAGGAGGAGGAGCTGTATACAGTATATACACAGACAGGAGGAGCTGTATACAGTATATACACACACAGGAGGAGGAGCTGTATACAGTATATACACACACAGACAGGAGGAGCTGTATACAGTATATACACACACACAGGAGGAGGAGCTGTATACAGTATATACACACACAGGAGGAGGAGCTGTATACAGTATATACACACACACAGGAGGAGCTGTATACAGTATATACACACACAGGAGGAGCTGTATACAGTATATACTCACAGACAGGAGGAGCTGTATACAGTATATACACACACAGGAGGAGCTGTATACAGTATATACACACACAGGAGGAGGAGCTGTATACAGTATATACTCACAGACAGGAGGAGCTGTATACAGTATATACACACACAGGAGGAGCTGTATACAGTATATACACACACAGGAGGAGGAGCTGTATACAGTATATACTCACAGACAGGAGGAGCTGTATACAGTATATACACACACAGGAGGAGGAGCTGTATACAGTATATACTCACAGACAGGAGGAGCTGTATACAGTATATACACACACAGGAGGAGGAGCTGTATACAGTATATACTCACAGACAGGAGGAGCTGTATACAGTATATACACACAGGAGGAGGAGGAGCTGTATACAGTATATACTCACAGACAGGAGGCGCTGTATACAGTATATACACCACAGGAGGAGGAGGAGGAGCTGTATCCAGTATATACTCACAGACAGGAGGAGCTGTATACAGAATATACTCACAGGAGGAGGAGCTGTATACAGTATATACACACAGGAGGAGGAGCTGTATACAGTATATACACACACAGGAGGAGCTGTATACAGTATATACACACACAGGAGGAGGAGCTGTATACAGTATATACACACCCAGGAGGAGCTGTATACAGTATATACTCACAGGAGGAGGAGCTGTATACAGTATATACTCACAGACAGGAGGAGCTGTATACAGTATATACACACAGGAGGAGGAGGAGGAGCTGTATACAGTATATACACACAGGAGGAGGAGGAGGGCTGTATACAGTATATACACACACAGGAGGAGCTGTATACAGTATATACTCACAGACAGGAGGAGCTGTATACAGTATATACTCACAGACAGGAGGAGCTGTATACAGTATATACACACACAGGAGGAGGAGCTGTATACAGTATATACTCACAGACAGGAGGAGCTGTATACAGTATATACACACACAGGAGGAGCTGTATACAGTATATACACACACAGGAAGAGCTGTATACAGTATATACACACACAGGAGGAGCTGTATAAAGTATATACACACACAGGAGGAGCTGTATACAGTATATACACACACAGGAAGAGCTGTATACAGTATATACACACACAGGAGGAGCTGTATACAGTATATACACAAACAGGAGGAGGAGCTGTATACAGTATATACACACAGACAGGAGGAGCTGTATACAGTATATACTCACAGACAGGAGGAGCTGTATACAGTATATACTCACAGACAGGAGGAGCTGTATACAGTATATACACACACAGGAGGAGGAGGTGTATACAGTATATACACACAGGAGGAGGAGCTGTATACAGTATATACACACACAGGAGGAGCTGTATACAGTATATACTCACACAGGAGGAGGAGCTGTATACAGTATATACACACACAGGAGGAGGAGGAGCTGTATACAGTATATACACACACACACAGGAGGAGGAGCTGTATACAGTATATACACACACAGGAGGAGGAGGTGTATACAGTATATACACACAGGAGGAGGAGCTGTATACAGTATATACACACACAGGAGGAGCTGTATACAGTATATACTCACAGACAGGAGGAGCTGTATACAGTATATACTCACAGGAGGAGGAGCTGTATACAGTATATACACACACAGGAGGAGGAGCTGTATACAGTATATACACACACAGGAGGAGGAGCTGTATACAGTATATACACACAGGAGGAGGAGCTGTATACAGTATATACACACACAGGAGGAGGAGCTGTATACAGTATATACACACACAGGAGGAGGAGCTGTATACAGTATATACACACACAGGAGGAGGAGGTGTATACAGTATATACTCACAGACAGGAGGAGGAGCTGTATACAGTATATACACACACAGGAGGAGGAGATGTATACAGTATATACACAGACAGGAGGAGCTGTATACAGTATATACACACACAGGAGGAGGAGCTGTATACAGTATATACTCACAGACCGGAGGAGGAGCTGTATACAGTATTTACACACACACAGGAGGAGGAGCTGTATACAGTATATACACACACAGGAGGAGGAGGTGTATACAGTATATACTCACAGACAGGAGGAGGAGCTGTATACAGTATATACACACACAGGAGGAGGAGCTGTATACAGTATATACACACACAGGAGGAGGAGCTGTATACAGTATATACACACACAGGAGGAGGAGCTGTATACAGTATATACTCACAGACAGGAGGAGGAGCTGTATACAGTATATACACACACAGGAGGAGGAGCTGTATACAGTATATACACACACAGGAGGAGGAGCTGTATACAGTATATACTCACACAGGAGGAGGAGCTGTATACAGTATTTACACACTCACAGACAGGAGGAGCTGTATACAGTATATACACACACAGACAGGAGGAGCTGTATACAGTATATACTCACAGGAGGAGGAGGAGCTGTATACAGTATATACTCACACAGGAGGAGGAGCTGTATACAGTATATATACACACAGGAGGAGCTGTATACAGTATATACACACAGGAGGAGGAGCTGTATACAGTATATACACACACAGGAGGAGGAGCTGTATACAGTATATACACACAGGAGGAGGAGGAGCTGTATACAGTATATACACACAGGAGGAGGAGCTGTATACAGTATATACTCACAGACAGGCTGCTCTCAGTTACCATGTGTGATGACCATAGAGGCAGACGACAGGCAGAGCGGCTGTGTGTTCGGGCTCCCCCATGTGGTAGATGGTCGCACAACGCCCGATACTTACATAGTTGCTGCAGCCAGACATACCGGGACGATTGTAGCACGGACAGACTGTCACTGCTGTAGGAGCGCACCCTGGTGGTGGAGGACTGCGGCGCACTGTGCAGCTGTATAAGTAGTAAGAGAGCAGAGAGATAGAGCGCCTCTGAGTACACGTGTCCGCCATCTAGTGGTGGAGGACTGCGGCGCACTGTGCAGCTGTATAAGTAGTAAGAGAGTAGAGAGATAGAGCGCCTCTGAGTACACGTGAGCGCCATCTAGTGGTGGAGGACTGCGGCGCACTGTGCAGCTGTATAAGTAGTAAGAGAGCAGAGAGATAGAGCGCCTCTGAGTACACGTGAGCGCCATCTAGTGGTGGAGGACTGCGGCGCAGTGAGTAATTTAAAGCGTAACTGTCATGTTTTTTTTTATTGCAGAAATCAGTAGTATAAGCGATTTTAAGAAACTCTGTAATAAGTTTTACCAGCCAAAAAAACCTCCTTCTGTACAGGTCTTCATTACAGAGAAGCCAGTGAAGACAGGCTCTGCTCTCTTCATTCTATCCTTAATGAGGGGGGAGGGGCCGAGGGAGATGAGGGAGCAGGGAGAGGTGACATGAAGGTCAGCTGTTTGTAGACTGGGCACCTAAACCGCAGGATTCTGGGGTCAGAAAGGTCAGTGCTTATCTATGAACTTACTGAGAGAAGATTGCAGGGTGTTGTGCTGTGCAGGACTGCTCCGTGCTCACTCACTCATAACAGCCCCTCCCCTCTCCATAGCCACATAATGCATACCTCCCAACTTTTGCAAAGAGCAAAGAGGGATAAGTGCGCTGCGATCCCCATAGCCACGCCCCCATAGCGTCCTCCATAGCCACGCCCCCCATAGCCACTCCTCTACAGTCACCACATGCTGCTGACTAAATAGTGCCCTATACAGTATCCAATCCCCCCAAAAATGCCCTATATAGTATCCAATCCCCCATATAGTGCCCCACATAGTATCCAATCCCCCATATAGTGCCCCACATAGTAGCCAATCCCCCACACAGTATCCGATGCCCCCATATAGTGCCCCACATAGTAGCCAATCCCCCCATATAGTGCCCACATAGTATCCAATCCCCCTATATAGTGCCACACATAGTATCCAATGCCCCCCATATAGTGCCCCACATAGTAGCCAATGCCCCCATATATGCCCCACATAGTAGCCAATGCCCCCATATATGCCCCATAGTAGCCAATGCCCGCCATATAGTGCCTCACATAGTAGCCAATCCCCCATATAGTGCCTCACATAGTAGCCAATCCCCCATATAGTGCCCCACATAGTATCCAATGCCCCCATATAGTGCCCCACATAGTAGCCAATGCCCCCATATAGTGCCCACATAGTATCCAATCCCCCACATAGTATCCAATGCCCCCATATAGTGCCCTACATAGTATCCAATGCCCCCATATAGTGCCCCACATAGTAGCCAATCCCCCTATATAGTGCCACACATAGTATCCAATGCCCCATATAGTGCCCCACATAGTAGCCAATGCCCCCATATAGTATCCAATGCCCCCATATAGTGCCCCACATAGTAGCCAATGCCCCATATAGTGCCCCACATAGTAGCCAATGCCCCCATATAGTGCCCCACATAGTAGCCAATCCCCCACATAGTATCCGATGCCCCCATATAGTGCCCCACATAGTAGCCAATGCCCCCATATAGTGCCCCACATAGTAGCCAATGCCCCCATATAGTGCCCCACATAGTAGCCGATGCCCCATATAGTGCCCCACATAGTATCCAATCCCCCATATAGCGCCCCAAATAGTAGCCAATCCTCCCAAAAACAATAAACCAGTAACTCACCTGTCCGCCGGTCCCAGCAGCTCCTCTCCCGGCAGAGCGCGCACTCCCGTCATCCTCCGGGGCGGGCAGCGGGGTATACAGACACTGACAGTACCGGAAGTAATTCATGAGAGGCTGCAGGTCACTTCCGGCACAGTCAGTGTCTGTATACCCCGCTGCCCGCCCCGGAGGATGACGGGAGTGCGCGCTCTGCCGGGAGAGGAGCTGCTGGGACCGGCGGACAGGTGAGTTACTGGTTTATTGTTTTTGTGGGACACGGGGGGCCGTTCTGGGACCGCGGGACAGCACCCCGAAAACGGGACTGTCCGTCGGAATCCGGGAGAGTTGGGAGGTATGCATAATGGAGACAGAAATCCTGCTTCTTCTGAAGTGAGGGGGGAGGCTGGGAGATTGCCTTTTCACTACAGAAAGAAACTCTTTTGGTTTATAAAACCTATTACAGAGTTTCTTAAAATTGCTTGTACTGTTGATATTTAATGGTTTAAAAAAAAAATGACCCTGAAATGACAGGTACGCTTTAATCCTCAGACTGTCTGTACCCAGGCCTGTGCCCTAGCCCCCCCCCCCCCCCCCCCGAGGTTACATGCATGGTATATACCCTGGCACTTGGGTGCCGCTCTGCTTGATGCCCGCTATTCTCATCAAACAGACGCGATGGAGGAAGGAAGGAGGCCGGGGACGTCTTAGTTCGGGGGCCGCTTCTGTCCAGTGTCGGACTGGGGGACCTGGGGCCACCAATATACAACCAGTGAGACACGACATGCTGACCCGCTCCTTTCCTGAATTCATCTGTATCTGTGACAAATCTCAGAACACCCTCCATTTATACAGCTCTCAGGGTATGCTGGGAGTTGTAGTCTCTGAGAGGACAACCCTGTAATAAATCACTGTGTGCAGAGGCTCCTGGTGGCTGCAATCTGTGGGTGACAACCATCAGCCCTGAAGGTCCAGCAACACATCAGTCTACACTGTACTACAACTCCCAGCATACTCTGAGGGCTGTAGACTGTCAGTACATGCTGGGAGTTGTAGTGCCTGCAGCTGTTGTAGTTGGGTCCTATGTGCATTATACACTGGATACTTTGTGGGAGATCAGAATACATAGATCTGTGGGGGCTCAGTGCAGGGAAGTGACCCCAGAACATCACTAATAGGGGATAGGGGGAGATGTTTTTGTTCTATCCCCTATTAGTGATGTTCTGGGGTCACTTCCCTGCACTGAGCCCCCACAGATCTATGTATTCTTATATGCCACAAAGCATTCAGTGTATAATGCACCTAGGACCCAACTACAACAGCTGCAGGCACTACAATTCCCAGCATGTACTGACAGTCTGCAGCCCTCAGGATATGCTGGGTGTTGTAGTACCTGCAGCTCTTGTTGTTGGGTCCTAGTTTAAAAGTTTGGGCTAGTGTACTGTAGTGACGGCAGGGCTGTGTCAGTACACTACCGCAAACCATACACTGACCCATTTAGACCCCTATGGTACACAGGCTCTGCACAATATAGAAGTGATTACAGTGCAGTTACTAATAACTCACAGGTGACGTCTTCTCACATTGCTGCCGATCACTTTTTGCTTTCTTCTCCATCTGGTGCAGCATCATGAAGACTTCTCCGACCACAACTCGTCTGCAGGCGGGCAGCTGGGGGTGACTGGGGAAGGGAGGCAGCTGGGGGTGACTGGGGAAGGGAGGCAGCTGGGGGTGACTGGGGAAGGGAGGCAGCTGGGGGGGGACTGGGGAAGGGAGGCAGCTGGGGGGGGACTGGGGAAGGAGCAGCTGGGGTGACTGGGGAAGGGAGGCAGCTGGGGGGGACTGGAGAAGGGAGGCAGCTGGGGGTGACTGGGGAAGGGAGGCAGCTGGGGGGGACTGGGGAAGGGCGGCAGCTGGGGGGACTGGGGAAGGGAGGCAGCTGGGGGTGACTGGGGAAGGGAGGCAGCTGGGGGTGACTGGGGAAGGAGGGCAGCTGGGGGGGACTGGGGAAGGGAGGCAGCTGGGGGGGACTGGGGAAGGGGAGGCAGCTGGGGGGGACTGGGGAAGGGAGGCAGCTGGGGGGGGCTGGGGAAGGGAGGCAGCTGGGAGTGGCAGGGGAGCAACTGGGGTGACGGGGAGGGGGAGCAGCTGGGGGTGACTGGGGAAGGGAGGCAGCTGGGGGGGGACTTGGGAAGGAAGGCAGCTGGGGGGGACTGGGGAAGGGAGGCAGCTGGGGGGGACTGGGGAAGGAAGGCAGCTGGGGGGGGCTGGGGAAGGGAGGCAGCTGGGGGTGACTGAGGAAGGGAGGCAGCTGGGGGGGACTGGGGAAGGGAGGAGCAGCTGGGGGTGACTGGGGAAGGGAGGCAGCTGGGGGGGGGGAGGGAGGCAGCTGGGGGTGACTGGGGAAGGGAGGCAGCTGGGGGTGACTGGGGAAGGGAGGCAGCTGGGAGTGGCAGGGGAGCAACTGGGGTGACGGGGAGGGGGAGCAGCTGGGGGTGGCGGGGGCAGGGGAGCAGCTTTGGTGACGGGGAGGGGGAGCAGCTGGGGGGAACAGCAGGGGAAGCAGATGGGGCAGAGGGAGAATCGGGGGGGCAGGGGGAGAAGCTGCGGGGCAGGAAAGCAGCTGGGGGGGCAGCTGGAGGGTAGGGGAAGAAGCTGGGTGGGAAGGGGAGCAGCTGAGGGGCAGCTAGGGTGGCAGGGAGACGATGGGGGCAGCTTCAGGGCAGGGGGAGAAGCTGGGGGGGGGGGGGCAGGGGAGCAGCTGGGGGGGCAGGCAGGGGAAGTAGATAGGGACAGGGAGAGAGGCACCATGGACCTGAAGCTGAAGCCCGGCGATTCCACCCCCAGCTCCCCCGGCCCGGACTAGGCACCCGTGGTCCGGTGCCTAGGGCAGCGGAAGTTATATTTTGTTCCCTGCGGGCGCCGCCCTCAGCACCGGGCCACGGGTGCCTAGTGGCGAATACGGCCCTGTCTGTACCTCCTCCTCCAGGCTCCTCTGTCCCCACCCCCTCCTCCTCTGTCCCCACCCCCTCCTCCTCTGTCCCCACCCCCTCCTCCTCTGTCCCCACCCCCTCCTCCTCTGTCCTCCTCCTCCTCCAGGCTCCTCTGTCCCACTCCATCCCTATCTGGAATCTAGTACACATATACCACCACCACACTGTACACATATACCACCACCACACTGTACACATATACCACCACACTGTATACATATACCACCACCACACTGTATACATATACCACCACACTGTACACATATACCACCACACTGTATACATATACCACCACCACACTGTATACATATACCACCATCACACTGTACACATATACCACCACCACACTGTACACATATACCACCACCACACTGTATACATATACCACCACACTGTACACATATACCACCACCACACTGTACACATATACCACCACCACACTGTACACATATACCACCACACTGTATACATATACCACCACCACACTGTACACATATACCACCATCACACTGTATACATATACCACCACCACACTGTATACATATACCACCACCACACTGTACACATATACCACCACCATACTGTACACATATACCACCACCACACTGTACACATATACCACCACCACACTGTACACATATACCACCACCACACTGTATACATATACCACCACCACACTGTATACATATACCACCACACTGTATACATATACCACCATCACACTGTATACATATACCACCACCACACTGTACACATATACCACCACCACCACACTGTACACATATACCACCACCACACTGTACACATATACCACCACCACCACACTGTACACATATACCACCACCACACTGTACACATATACCACCATCACACTGTACACATATACCACCACCACACTGTATACTTATACCATCACACTGTACACATCTACCACCACCACACTGTACACATATACCACCACCACACTGTATACATATACCACCATCACACTGTATACATATACCACCACCACACTGTACACATATACCACCACACTGTACACATATACCACCACCACACTGTATACATATACCACCACCACACTGTACACATATACCATCACACTGTACACATATACCACCACACTGTACACATATACCACCACCACACTGTATACATATACCATCACACTGTACACATATACCACCACCACACTGTATACATATACCACCACACTGTACACATATACCACCATCACACTGTACACATATACCACCATCACACTGTATACATATACCACCATCACACTGTACACATATACCACCACACTGTATACATATACCACCACCACACTGTACACATATATCACCATCACACTGTATACATATACCACCACACTGTATACATATACCATCACACTGTATACATATACCACCATTACACTGTACACATATACCACCATCACACTGTACACATATACCACCACCACACTGTATACATATACCACCACCACCACACTGTATACATATACCACCACACTGTACACATATACCACCACCACACTGTACACATATACCACCACCACACTGTATACATATACCACCACCACACTGTACACATATACCACCACACTGTATACATATACCACCACCACACTGTATACATATACCACCACACTGTATACATATACCACCATCACACTGTACACATATACCACCACCACACTGTATACATATACCACCACACTGTACACATATACCACCACCACACTGTATACATATACCACCATTACACTGTACACATATACCACCACCACACTGTATACATATACCACCACACTGTACACATATACCACCACCACACTGTACACATATACCACCACACTGTACACATATACCACCATCACACTGTATACATATACCACCACACTGTATACATATACCATCACACTGTATACATATACCACCATCACACTGTACACATATACCACCACCACACTGTACACATATACCACCATCACACTGTACACATATACCACCATCACACTGTACACATATACCACCACACTGTATACATATACCACCATCACACTGTATACATATACCACCACCACACTGTACACATATACCACCACCACACTGTATACATATACCACCACCACACTGTATACATATACCACCACACTGTACACATATACCACCATCACACTGTACACATATACCACCATCACACTGTATACATATACCACCACACTGTACACATATACCACCACACTGTACACATATACCACCACCACACTGTATACATATACCACCACCACACTGTATACATATACCACCACACTGTACACATATACCACCATGACACTGTACACATATACCACCATCACACTGTATACATATACCACCACTTTGTATACATATACCACCATTACACTGTATACATATACCACCATCACACTGTACACATATACCACCATCACACTGTATACATATACCACCACACTGTACACATATACCACCATCACACTGTACACATATACCACCACACTGTATACATATACCATCACCACACTGTACACATATACCACCACCACACTGTACACATATACCACCACACTGTATACATATACCACCACCACACTGTACACATATACCACCACCACACTGTACACATATACCACCATCACACTGTACACATATACCACCACACTGTATACATATACCACCATCACACTGTACACTTATACCACCACCACACTGTATACATATACCATCACACTGTATACATATACCACCACCACACTGTACACATATACCACCACCACACTGTACACATATACCACCACCACACTGTATACATATACCACCATCACACTGTACACATATACCACCATCACACTGTATACATATACCACCACCACACTGTACACATATACCACCACCACACTGTACACATATACCACCACCACACTGTATACATATACCATCACACTGTACACATATACCACCACACTGTATACATATACCACCATTACACTGTACACATATACCACCACACTGTATACATATACCACCATCACACTGTACACTTATACCACCACCACACTGTATACATATACCATCACACTGTATACATATACCACCACCACACTGTACACATATACCACCACCACACTGTACACATATACCACCACCACACTGTATACATATACCACCATCACACTGTACACATATACCACCATCACACTGTATACATATACCACCACCACACTGTACACATATACCACCACCACACTGTACACATATACCACCACCACACTGTATACATATACCATCACACTGTACACATATACCACCACACTGTATACATATACCACCATTACACTGTACACATATACCACCACACTGTATACATATACCACCACCACACTGTATACATATACCACCATCACACTGTATACATATACCACCACCACACTGTATACATATACCACCACCACACTGTACACATATACCACCACCACACTGTACACATATACCACCACCACACTGTATACATATACCACCACCATACTGTACACATATACCATCACACTGTATACATATACCACCACCACACTGTACACATATACCACCACCACACTGTATACATATACCACCACCATACTGTACACATATACCACCACACTGTACACATATACCACCACACTGTATACATATACCACCACCACACTGTACACATATACCACCACACTGTATACATATACCATCACACTGTACACATATACCACCACCACACTGTACACATATACCACCACACTGTATACATATACCATCACACTGTATACATATACCACCATCACACTGTACACATATACCACCACCACACTGTACACATATACCACCACCACACTGTATACATATACCACCACCATACTGTACACATATACCATCACACTGTACACATATACCACCACACTGTATACATATACCACCATCACACTGTATACATATACCATCATCACACTGTACACATATACCATCACACTGTATACATATACCATCATCACACTGTACACATATACCACCACACTGTATACATATACCACCTTCACACTGTATACATATACCACCACACTGTACACATATACCATCACACTGTATACATATACCACCACCACACTGTACACATATACCACCACCATTACACTGTACACATATACCACCACCACACTGTACACATATACCACCACCACACTGTATACATATACCACCACCACACTGTATACATATACCACCACACTGTATACATATACCACCACCACACTGTATACATATACCACCACCACACTGTATACATATACCACCACACTGTATACATATACCACCATTACACTGTACACATATACCACCACCACACTGTATACATATACCACCATTACACTGTACACATATACCATCACACTGTATACATATACCACACAGTATACATATACCACCACACTGTATACATATATCACCATCACACTGTACACATATACCACCACACTGTATACATATACCACCACACTGTACACATATACCACCACACTGTATACATATACCACCACACTGTATACATATATCACCATCACACTGTACACATATACCACCATCACACTGTACACATATACCATCACACTGTATACATATACCACCACCACACTGTACACATATACCACCACCATACTGTACACATATACCACCACCACACTGTACACATATACCACCACCACACTGTACACATATACCACCACCACACTGTATACATATACCACCACCATCACACTGTATACATATACCACCACACTGTATACATATACCACCACCACACTGTATACATATACCACCACACTGTATACATATACCACCACACTGTATACATATATCACCATCACACTGTACACATATACCACCACACTGTACACATATACCACCACACTGTATACATATACCACCACCACCACACTGTACACATATACCACCACACTGTACACATATACCACCACACTGTATACATATACCACCACACTGTATACATATATCACCATCACACTGTACACATATACCACCATCACACTGTACACATATACCACCACCACACTGTATATTTATACCACCACCACACTGTACACATATACCACCACACTGTATACATATACCACCACCACACTGTACACATATACCACCACCACACTGTATACATATACCACCACCACACTGTACACATATACCACACTGTATACATATACCACCACCACACTGTACACATATACCACCACCACACTGTACACATATACCATCACACTGTACACATATACCACCACCACACTGTACACATATACCACCACACTGTATACATATACCACCACCACACTGTATACATATACCACCATCACACTGTATACATATACCACCACACTGTATACATATACCACCATCACACTGTACACATATACCACCACCACACTGTACACATATACCATCACACTGTACACATATACCACCACACTGTATACATATACCACCACCACACTGTATACATATACCACCACCACACTGTATACATATACCACCATCACACTGTATACATATACCATCACCACACTGTACACATATACCACCACCACACTGTACACATATACCACCACCATACTGTATACATATACCACCACCACACTGTATACATATACCACCACACTGTACACATATACCACCACCACACTGTACACATATACCACCACCACACTGTACACATATACCACCACCATACTGTATACATATACCACCACCACACTGTATACATATACCACCACACTGTACACATATACCACCACCACACTGTACACATATACCACCACCACACTGTACACATATACCACCATCACACTGTACACATATACCACCACCACACTGTACACATATACCACCATCACACTGTACACATATACCACCACCACACTGTATACATATACCACCACCACACTGTATACATATACCATCACCACACTGTACACATATACCACCACCACACTGTATACATATACCACCACCACACTGTATACATATACCACCACCACACTGTACACATATACCACCACCACACTGTACACCATTATATCACCATCACACTGATAATATACCACCATCACACTGTATACATATACCATCACCACACTGTACACATATACCACCATCAACTGTATACATATACACCACCACACTGTACACATATACCCCCACCATACTTACACATATACACCACCACACTGTACACATATACCACACCACACTGTACACATATACCACCACCACACTGTATACATATACCACCACCATCACACTGTATACATATAACCACCACACTGTATACATATACCACCACCACACTGTATACATATACCCACCACACTGTATACATATACCACACCACACTGTATACATATATCACCATCACACTGTAACATATACCACCACACTGTACACATATACACCACACTGTACACATATACCACCACCACTGTATACATATACCACCAACCACCACTACTGTACACATTATACCACCCCCACTGTACAACATTATACACCACACTGTATACATATACCACAACACTGTATACATTATATCACCATCACACTGTACACATATACCACCATCACACTGTACACATATACCACCACACACTGATAGTTATACCACCACCACACTGTACACAATACCACCACACTTGATAACATACCACCACCACCACTGTACACATATACCACCACCACACTGTATACATAATACCACCACCACACTGTACACAATACCACACGGTATACATATACCACCACCACACTGTACACATATACCACCACCACACTGTACACATATACCACCACAATGTAACATATACCACCACCACACGGACAACACTATACCACCACACTGTCTACATATACCACCACCACACTGTATACATATACCACCATCACACTGTAGACATATACCACCACACTGTATACATATACCACCACCACACTGTATCACATATACCACCATCACACTGTATACATATACCACCCACACTGTATACATATACCACCATCACACTGTACACATATACCACCACCACACTGTACACATATACCATCACACTGTACACATATACCACCACATGTATACATATACCACCACCACACTGTTACATATACCACCCACCAACTGTATACATATACCACCCATCACACTGTATACATATACCATCACCACACTGTACACATATACCACCACCACACGGCTACACATATACCACCACCATACTGTATACATATACACCACCACACTGTATACATATACCACCACACTGTACACATATACACCAACCACACTGTAACACTATACCACCACCACACTGTACACATATACCACCATCACACTGTACACATATACCACCACCACACTGTACACATATACCACCACTTTGTATACATATACCACCATTACACTGTATACATATACCACCATCACACTGTACACATATACCACCATCACACTGTATACATATACCACCACACTGTACACATATACCACCATCACACTGTACACATATACCACCACACTGTATACATATACCATCACCACACTGTACACATATACCACCACCACACTGTACACATATACCAACCACACGGTCTACATATACCACCACCACACTGTACACATAGACCACCACCACACTGTACACATATACCACCTCACACTGTACAACATATACCACCAACTGATACATACTACCACCATCACAACTGTACACTTATACCACCACCACACTGTATACATATACCATCACACCGGTATACATATACCACCCACCACACTGTACACATATACCACCACACACACTGTACACATATACCACCACCACACTGTATACAATACCACATCACACTGTACACATATACCACCATCACACTGATACATATACCACCACCACACTGTACACATATACCACCATCCACACTGTACACATATACCACCACCACACTGTATACATATACCTATCACACTGTACACATATACCACCACACTGTATACAATACCACCATACACTGTACACATATACCACCACCACACTGTATACATATACCACCATCACACTGTACACTTATACCACCACCACACTGTATACATATACCATCACACTGTATACATATACCACCACCACACTGTACACATATACCACCACCACACTGTACACATATACCACCACCACACTGTACACATATACCACCATCACACTGTACACATATACCACCATCACACTGTATACATATACCACCACCACACTGGAGACAACAACCACCACCACACTGTACACATATACCACCACCACACTGTATACATATACCATCACACTGTATACATATACCACCACACTGTATACATATACCACCATTACACTGTACACATATACCACCACACTGTATACATATACCACCACCACACTGTATACATATACCACCATCACACTGTATACATATACCACCACCACACTGTATACATATACCACCACCACACTGTACACATATACCACCACCACACTGTACACATATACCACCACCACACTGTATACATATACCACCACCATACTGTACACATATACCATCACACTGTATACATATACCACCACCACACTGTACACATATACCACCACCACACTGTATACATATACCACCACCATACTGTACACATATACCACCACACTGTACACATATACCACCACACTGTATACATATACCACCACCACACTGTACACATATACCACCACACTGTATACATATACCATCACACTGTACACATATACCACCACCACACTGTACACATATACCACCACACTGTATACATATACCATCACACTGTATACATATACCACCATCACACTGTACACATATACCACCACCACACTGTACACATATACCACCACCACACTGTATACATATACCACCACCATACTGTACACATATACCATCACACTGTACACATATACCACCACACTGTATACATATACCACCATCACACTGTATACATATACCATCATCACACTGTACACATATACCATCACACTGTATACATATACCATCATCACACTGTACACATATACCACCACACTGTATACATATACCACCTTCACACTGTATACATATACCACCACACTGTACACATATACCATCACACTGTACACATATACCACCACCATTACACTGTACACATATACCACCACCACACTGTACACATATACCACCACCACACTGTATACATATACCACCACCACACTGTATACATATACCACCACACTGTATACATATACCACCACCACACTGTATACATATACCACCACCACACTGTATACATATACCACCACACTGTATACATATACCACCATTACACTGTACACATATACCACCACCACACTGTATACATATACCACCACACTGTACACATATACCACCACCACACTGTATACATATACCACACAGTATACATATACCACCACACTGTATACATATATCACCATCACACTGTACACATATACCACCACACTGTATACATATACCACCACCATCACACTGTATACATATACCACCACACTGTATACATATATCACCATCACACTGTACACATATACCACCATCACACTGTACACATATACCACCACACTGTATACATATACCACCACCACACTGTACACATATACCACCACCATACTGTTACACATATACCAACCACCACACTGTACACATATACCACCACCACACTGTACACATATACCACCACACTGTATACATATACCACCACCATCACACTGTATACATATACCACCACACTGTATACATATACCACCACCACACTGTATACATATACCACCACACTGTATACATATACCACCACACTGTATACATATATCACCATCACACTGTACACATAAACCACCACTGTACCATATACCACCACACTGTATCACATATACCACCACACTGTATACATATACCACCACCACCACACTGTACACATATACCACCACACTGTACACATATACCACCACACTGTATACATATACCACCACACTGTATACATATATCACCATCACACTGTACACATATACCACCATCACACTGTACACATATACCACCACCACACTGTATATTTATACCACCACCACACTGTACACATATACCACCACACTGTATACATATACCACCACCACACTGTACACATATACCACCACCACACTGTATACATATACCACCACCACACTGTACACATATACCACACTGTATACATATACCACCACCACACTGTACACATATACCACCACCACACTGTACACATATACCATCACACTGTACACATATACCACCACCACACTGTACACATATACCACCACACTGTATACATATACCACCACCACACTGTATACATATACCACCATCACACTGTATACATATACCACCACACTGTATACATATACCACCATCACACTGTACACATATACCACCACCACACTGTACACATATACCATCACACTGTACACATATACCACCACACTGTATACATATACCACCACCACACTGTACACATATACCACCACCACACTGTATACATATACCACCATCACACTGTATACATATACCACCACCACACTGTACACATATCCACCACCACATGTACACATATACCACCACCATACTGTATACATTACTCCACCACCACACTGTATACATATACCACCACACTGTACACATATACCACACCACACTGTACACATATACCACCACCACACTGTACACATATACACCACCCATACTGTATACATATACACCACCACACTGTATACATATACACCACACTGTACACATATACCACCACCACACTGATACACATATACCACCACACACTGTACACATATACCACCATCACACTGTACACATATACCACCACCACACTGTACAATTACCACCATTCACACTGTACACATATAACACCACCACACTGTATACCATTATACCACCACCACACAGAGTATACATATACACACCACACTGTACACTATATACACCAGCCACACTGTACATATACCACCACCACACTGTATACATATACCACCACCAACTGTACCACATATACCCACCACACACTGTACACATATACACCACACACTGTATACATATACCACCATCACACTGTATACATATACCATCACCACACTGTACACATATACCACCATCACACTGTATACATATACCACCACCACACTGTACACATATACCACCACCATACTGTACACATATACCACCACCACACTGTACACATATACCACCACCACACTGTACACATATACCACCACCACACTGTATACATATACCACCACCATCACACTGTATACATATACCACCACACTGTATACATATACCACCACCACACTGTATACATATACCACCACACTGTATACATATACCACCACACTGTATACATATATCACCATCACACTGTACACATATACCACCACACTGTACACATATACCACCACACTGTACACATATACCACCACACTGTATACATATACCACCACCACCACACTGTACACATATACCACCACACTGTACACATATACCACCACACTGTATACATATACCACCACACTGTATACATATATCACCATCACACTGTACACATATACCACCATCACACTGTACACATATACCACCACCACACTGTATATTTATACCACCACCACACTGTACACATATACCACCACACTGTATACATATACCACCACCACACTGTACACATATACCACCACCACACTGTATACATATACCACCACCACACTGTACACATATACCACACTGTATACATATACCACCACCACACTGTACACATATACCACCACCACACTGTACACATATACCATCACACTGTACACATATACCACCACCACACTGTACACATATACCACCACACTGTATACATATACCACCACCACACTGTATACATATACCACCATCACACTGTATACATATACCACCACACTGTATACATATACCACCATCACACTGTATACATATACCACCACACTGTATACATATACCACCATCACACTGTACACATATACCACCACCACACTGTACACATATACCATCACACTGTACACATATACCACCACACTGTATACATATACCACCACCACACTGTATACATATACCACCACCACACTGTATACATATACCACCATCACACTGTATACATATACCATCACCACACTGTACACATATACCACCACCACACTGTACACATATACCACCACCACACTGTATACATATACCACCACCACACTGTATACATATACCACCACACTGTACACATATACCACCACCACACTGTACACATATACCACCACCACACTGTACACATATACCACCACCACACTGTATACATATACCACCACCACACTGTATACATATACCACCACACTGTACACATATACCACCACCACACTGTACACATATACCACCACCACACTGTACACATATACCACCATCACACTGTACACATATACCACCACCACACTGTACACATATACCACCATCACACTGTACACATATACCACCACCACACTGTATACATATACCACCACCACACTGTATACATATACCATCACCACACTGTACACATATACCACCATCACACTGTATACATATACCACCACCACACTGTACACATATACCACCACCACACTGTATACATATACCACCACCACACTGTATACATATACCACCACCACACTGTACACATATACCACCACCACACTGTACACATATATCACCATCACACTGTATACATATACCACCATCACACTGTATACATATACCATCACCACACTGTACACATATACCACCATCACACTGTATACATATACCACCACCACACTGTACACATATACCACCACCACACTGTATACATATACCACCACACTGTATACATATACCATCACCACACTGTACACATATACCACCACACTGTATACATATACCACCACACTGTATACATATACCATCACCACACTGTACACATATACCACCATCACACTGTATACATATACCACCACCACACTGTATACATATACCACCATCACACTGTATACATATACCACCACACTGTATACATATACCACCACCACACTGTATACATATACCACCACCACACTGTATACATATACCACCACACTGTACACATATACCACCACACTGTATACATATACCATCACACTGTATACATATACCACCACCACACTGTATACATATACCACCACACTGTACACATATACCACCACACTGTATACATATACCACCACACTGTACACATATACCACCACCACACTGTATACATATACCACCACCACACTGTATACATATACCACCACACTGTATACATATACCACCACACTGTACACATATACCACCACACTGTATACATATACCATCACACTGCACACATATACCACCACACTGTATACATATACCACCACCACACTGTATACATATACCACCATCACACTGTATACATATACCACCACCACACTGTACACATATACCACCATCACACTGTACACATATACCACCACCACACTGTACACATATACCACCACACTGTACACATATACCATCACCACACTGTACACATATACCATCACCACACTGTACACATATACCACCACCACACTGTATACATATACCATCACACTGTATACATATACCACCACCACACTGTACACATATACCACCACACTGTATACATATACCACCACACTGTACACATACACCATCACACTGTATACATATACCATCACACTGTACACATATACCACCACACTGTACACATATACCACCATCACACTGTATACATATACCACCACCACACTGTACACATATACCACCATCACACTGTATACATATACCACCATCACACTGTATACATATACCACCACCACACTGTACACATATACCACCACACTGTATACATATACCACCACCACACTGTATACATATACCACCACACTGTACACATATACCACCACACTGTATACATATACCACCACCACACTGTACACATATACCACCACCACACTGTATACATATACCATCACCACACTGTACACATATACCACCATCACACTGTACACATATACCACCATCACACTGTATACATATACCACCACCACACTGTACACATATACCACCACACTGTATACATATACCACCACCACACTGTATACATATACCACCACCACACTGTACACATATACCACCATCACACTGTATACATATACCACCACACTGTACACATATACCACCATCACACTGTACACATATACCACCACACTGTATACATATACCACCACCACACTGTATACATATACCACCACCACACTGTACACATATACCACCACCACACTGTATACATATACCACCATCACACTGTATACATATACCATCACCACACTGTACACATATACCACCACACTGTATACATATACCACCATCACACTGTATACATATACCACCACACTGTACACATATACCACCATCACACTGTATACATATACCACCACACTGTATACATATACCACCACCACACTGTACACATATACCACCATCACACTGTATACATATACCACCACCACACTGTATACATATACCACCACCACACTGTATACATATACCACCATCACCCTGTACACATATACCACCACACTGTATACATATACCACCACCACACTGTACACATATACCACCACCACACTGTACACATATACCACCACCACACTGTATACATATACCACCACACTGTATACATATACCACCACCACACTGTATACATATACCACCACCACACTGTATACATATACCACCACCACACTGTACACATATACCACCACCACACTGTACACATATACCACCATCACACTGTATACATATACCACCACCACACTGTACACATATACCACCACCACACTGTACACATATACCACCATCACACTGTATACATATACCACCACACTGTACACATATACCACCACCACACTGTATACATATACCACCACCACACTGTACACATATACCACCACCACACTGTATACATATACCACCACACTGTATACATATACCACCACCACACTGTATACATATACCACCACCACACTGTACACATATACCACCACCACACTGTATACATATACCACCACACTGTACACATATACCATCACACTGTATACATATACCACCACCACACTGTATACATATACCACCACCACACTGTACACATATACCACCACACTGTATACATATATCACCATCACACTGTACACATATACCACCACCACACTGTATACATATACCACCACCACACTGTATACATATACCACCACACTGTACACATATACCATCACACTGTACACATATACCACCACCACACTGTACACATATACCACCACCACACTGTATACATATACCACCATCACACTGTACACATATACCACCACCACACTGTATACATATACCACCACACTGTATACATATACCACCACACTGTATACATATATCACCATCACACTGTACACATATACCACCACCACACTGTATACATATACCATCACACTGTATACATATACCACCACCACACTGTATACATATACCACCACCACACTGTACACATATACCACCACCACACTGTATACATATACCACCATCACACTGTATACATATACCACCATCACACTGTATACATATACCACCACACTGTATACAAATACCACCACAACACTGTATACATATACCATCACACTGTATACATATACCACTACCACACTGTACACATATACCATCACACTGTATACATATACCATCACCACACTGTACACATATACCACCACCACACTGTACACATATACCACCACCACACTGTATACATATACCACCACCACACTGTATACATAATATGACCGTATATAGCTGCCGTATACTCTCCACCCCCCGCACTCATTACACTTGGTCTCGCCGCCCTCCTCCCCCAGACAGTGAGGATGGTATACACTCAGCACCACGTGATCTCCGGGGCTCTCTCCACCTCCCTATATATGGGCAAGCTGCTCGGCTCGAGCAAAGGGCGCGGTTTAAAGTTTATCTTCTTTTTGATTGGTGGATAATTCGCCCAATCATTACGCATTACAGCTTTAAACCACGCCCTATTGTTTTATTCTATTGGCTAACTGCAAGAAATCTCCGCCCACGTACAATCGTTTTTGGAAACGTCGTCAGTTTCTCCTCCCAGTAGCGACGCCCAGCTGCGGAATGTGACGTGTCTGAGGAGCGCGCACGTAACCGGGCGGGAGCGAGCGCGGAGGTGAGGCGTGTGCTGCGATACTTCTATATCTAATGTATCTAATGTATCTACTCTGCTATATCTGCAGTATATATACTGTGTGTGTGTGTGCTGGGAGGTATATAATGTATATACTGTGTGTGCTGGGAGGTATATAATGTATATACTGTGTGTGTGCTGGGAGGTATATAATGTATATACTGTGTGTGTGCTGGGAGGTATATAATGTATATACTGTGTGTGCTGGGAGGTATATAATGTATATACTGTGTGTGCTGGGAGGTATATAATGTATATACTGTGTGTGTGTGTTTGCTGGGAGGTATATACTGTGTGTGTGCTGGGAGGTATATAATGTATATACTGTGTGTGTGTGTGCTGGGAGGTATATAATGTATATTCTGTGTGTGTGTGTGTATGTGCTGGGAGGTATATAATGTATATACTGTGTGTGTGCTGGGAGGTATATAATGTATATACTGTGTGTGTGTGCTGGGAGGTATATAATGTATATTCTGTGTGTGTGTGTGTGTGTGCTGGGAGGTATATAATGTGTATACTGTGTGTGTGTGTGCTGGGAGATATATAATGTATATACTGTGTGTGTGCTGGGAGGTATATACTGTATATACTGTGTGTGTGTGCTGGGAGGTATATAATGTATATACTGTGTGTGTGTGTGTGCTGGGAGGTATATAATGTATATACTGTGTGTGTGCTGGGAGATATATAATGTATATACTGTGTGTGTGTGCTGGGAGGTATATAATGTATATACTGTGTGTGTGTGCTGGGAGGTATATAGTGTATATACTGTGTGTGTGCTGGGAGGTATATAATGTATATAGTGTGTGTGTGTGTGTGCTGGGAGGTATATACTGTGTGTGTGCTGGGAGGTATATAATGTATATACTGTGTGTGTGTGTGCTGGGAGGTATATAATGTGTATATACTGTGTGTGTGTGCTGGGAGGTATATAATGTATATACTGTGTGTGCTGGGAGGTATATAATGTATATACTGTGTGTGTGCTGGGAGGTATATAATGTGTATATACTGTGTGTGTGTGCTGGGAGGTATATAATGTATATACTGTGTGTGCTGGGAGGTATATAATGTATATACTGTGTGTGCTGGGAGGTATATAATGTATATACTGTGTGTGTGCTGGGAGGTATATAATGTATATACTGTGTGTGTGCTGGGAGGTATATAATGTATATACTGTGTGTGTGTGTTTGCTGGGAGGTATATACTGTGTGTGTGCTGGGAGGTATATAATGTATATACTGTGTGTGTGCTGGGAGGTATATAATGTATATACTGTGTGTGTGTGCTGGGAGGTATATAATGTATATACTGTGTGTGTGTGTGTGTGCTGGGAGGTATATAATGTATATACTGTGTGTGTGTGTGCTGGGAGGTATATAATGTATATACTGTGTGTGTGTGTGCTGGGAGGTATATAATGTATATATTGTGTGTGTGCTGGGAGGTATATAATGTATATACAGTGTGTGTGTGTGCTGGGAGGTATATAATGTATATACAGTGTGTGTGTGTGTGCTGGGAGGTATATAATGTATATACTGTGTGTGTGTGTGTGCTGGGAGTATATAATGTATATAGTGTGTGTGTGTGTGCTGGGAGGTATATAATGTATAACTGTGTGTGTGCTGGGAGGTATATAATGTATATACTGTGTGTGTGCTGGGAGGTATATATAATGTATAAACTGTGTGTGTGCTGGGAGGTATATAATGTATATACTGTGTGTGTGCTGGGAGGTATATAATGTATATACTGTGTGTGTGCTGGGAGGTATATAATGTATATACTGTGTGTGTGCTGGGAGGTATAATAATGTATATACTGTGTGTGTGCTGGGAGGTATATAATGTATATACTGTGTGTGTGCTGGGAGGTATATAATGTATATACTGTGTGTGTGCTGGGAGGTATATAATGTATATACTGTGTGTGTGCTGGGAGGTATATAATGTTATATACTGTGTGTGTGCTGGGAGGTATATAAGGTATTACTGTGTGTGTGTGCTGGGAGGTATATAATGTATATACTGTGTGTGTGTGCTGGAGGTATATAATGTATATACTGTGTGTGTGTGCTGGGAGGTATATAATGTACTATACTGTGTGTGTTGTGCTGGGAGGTATATAATGTATATACTGTGTGTGTGTGCTGGGAGTATAATATGTATATACTGTGTGTGTGGTGCTGGGAGGTATATACTGTGTGTGTGCTGGGAGTATATAATGTATATACTGTGGTGTGTGCTGGGAGGTATATAATGTATTAGACTGTGTGTGTGTGTGCTGGGAGGTATATAATGTATATACTGTGTGTGTGGTGCTGGGGAGGTATATAATGTATATACTGTGTGTGTGTGTGCTGGGAGGTATATAATGTATATACTGGGTGTGGTGGGGTGTGCTGGGAGGTATATATGTATATACTGTGTGTGTGTGTGCTGGGAGGTATATAATGTATATACTGTGTGTGTGTGTGCTGGGAGGTATATAATGTATATACTGTGTGTGTGTGTGCTGGGAGGTATATAATGTATATACTGTGTGTGTGTGTGCTGGGAGGTATATAATGTATATACTGTGTGTGTGTGTGTGTGCTGGGAGGTATATACTGTGTGTGTGTGTGCTGGGAGGTATATACTGTGTGTGTGTGTGCTGGGAGGTATATACTGTGTGTGTGTGTGCTGGGAGGTATATACTGTGTGTGTGTGCTGGGAGGTATATAATGTATATACTGTGTGTGTGTGCTGGGAGGTATATAATGTATATACTGTGTGTGTGTGTGCTGGGAGGTATATACTGTGTGTGTGTGTGCTGGGAGGTATATAATGTATATACTGTGTGTGTGTGCTGGGAGGTATATAATGTATATACTGTGTGTGTGCTGGGAGGTATATAATGTATATACTGTGTGTGTGTGTGTGTGCTGGGAGGTATATAATGTATATACTGTGTGTGTGCTGGGAGGTATATAATGTATATACTGTGTGTGTGTGCTGGGAGATATATAATGTATATACTGTGTGTGTGTGTGTGTGTGCTGGGAGGTATATAATGTATATACTGTGTGTGTGCTGGGAGGTATATAATGTATATACTGTGTGTGTGTGCTGGGAGATATATAATGTATATACTGTGTGTGTGTGTGTGCTGGGAGGTATATAATGTATATACTGTGTGTGTGCTGGGAGGTATATAATGTATATACTGTGTGTGTGCTGGGAGGTATATAATGTATATACTGTGTGTGTGTGTGCTGGGAGGTATATAATGTATATACTGTGTGTGTGCTGGGAGGTATATAATGTATATACTGTGTGTGTGTGTGCTGGGAGGTATATAATGTATATACTGTGTGTGTGTGTGTTGGGAGGTATATAATGTATATACTGTGTGTGTGTGCTGGGAGGTATATACTGTGTGTGTGTGTGCTGGGAGGTATATAATGTATATACTGTGTGTGTGTGTGTGCTGGGAGGTATATAAAGTATATACTGTGTGTGTGTGTGCTGGGAGGTATATAATGTATATTCTGTGTGTGTGTGTGTGTGCTGGGAGGTATATAATGTATATTCTGTGTGTGTGTGTGTGTGTGTTGGGAGGTATATAATGTATATACTGTGTGTGTGCTGGGAGGTATATAATGTATATACTGTGTGTGTGTGTGTGTGCTGGGAGGTATATAATGTATATACTGTGTGTGTGTGCTGGGAGGTATATAATGTATATACTGTGTGTGTGTGTGTGTGTGCTGGGAGGTATATAATGTATATACTGTGTGTGTGTGCTGGGAGGTATATAATGTATATACTGTGTGTGTGTGTGCTGGGAGGTATATAATGTATATACTGTGGTGTGTTGTGTGCTGGGAGGTATATAATGTATATACTGTGTGTGGGTGCTGGGAGGTATATAATGTATATACTGTGTGTGTGTGGGTGTGCTGGGAGGTATATAAAGTGTATATACGGTGTGTGTTGTGCTGGGAAGGTAGGCATACAATGTACTATACTGTGTGTGTGTGTGTGCTGGAGGTATATAATGTATATTCCTGTGTGTGATGCTGGGACGGTATATATGTATTACTGTGTGTGTGGCTGGGAGGTAATATAATGTATATACTTGTGTGTGTGCTGGGAGGTATATAATGTATATACTGTGTGTGTGTGTGTGCTGGGAGGTATATAAATGTATATAACTGTGTGTGTACCCGTGCTGGGGAGGTATATAATTGTATATACTGTGGGTGGGTGTGTGTGTGCTGGGAGGTATATAATTGTATATTTCTGTGTGTGTGCTGGGAACGGTATATAATGTATATACTGTAGTGTGTGCTGGGAGGTATATAATGTATATTCTGTTGTGGTGTTGGTGCTGGGAGGTATATAATGTATATAGTGTGGGTGTGCTGGGAGGTATATAATGTATATAGTGGTGGTGTGTGTGTGTGTGTGGCTGGGAGGTATATAATGTATATACTGTGTGTGTGTGTGCTGGGAGGTATATAATGTATATACCTGTGTGTGTGTGCTGGGAGGTATATAATGTAATATACTGTTTGTGGTGTGCTGGGAGGGTATATAATGTATATACTGTGTGTGTGTGCTGGAGGTAGATATAATGTATATACTGTGTGTGTGTGCTGGGAGGTATATAATGTATATACTGTGTGTGTGTGCTGGGAGGTATATATGTATATACTGTGTGTGTGTGTGCTGGGAGGTATATAATGTATATACTGTGTGTGTGTGTGCTGGGAGGTATATAATGTATAGACTGTGTGTGTGTGTGCTGGGAGGTATATAATGTATATACTGTGTGTGTGTGTGCTGGGAGGTATATAATGTATATACTGTGTGTGTGTGCTGGGAGGTATATACTGTGTGTGTGCTGGGAGGTATATAATGTATATACTGTGTGTGTGTGTGTGCTGGGAGGTATATAATGTATATAGTGTGTGTGTGTGTGTGCTGGGAGTATATAATGTATATAGTGTGTGTGTGTGTGTGCTGGGAGGTATATACTGTGTGTGTGCTGGGAGGTATATAATGTATATACTGTGTGTGTGTGTGTGCTGGGAGGTATATAATGTATATACTGTGTGTGTGTGTGTGCTGGGAGGTATATAATGTATATAGTGTGTGTGTGTGTGTGCTGGAGGTATATAATGTATATACTGTGTGTGTGTGTGCTGGGAGTATATAAGGTATATACTGTGTGTGTGTGTGTTGGGAGTTATACTAACTGTATATACTGTGTGTGTGTGTGCTGGGAGGTATATACTAGTATATACTGTGTGTGTGTGCTGGGAGGTATATAATGTATATACTGTGTGTGTGTGCTGGGAGGTATATACTGTGTGTGTGTGTGCTGGGAGGTATATAATGTATATACGTGTGTGTGTTGTGCTGGGAGGTATATAATGTATATACTGTGTGTGTGTGCTGGGAGGGTATATACTGTGTGTGTGTGTGCTGGGAGGTATATAATTGTATATACTGTGTGTGTGTGCTGGAGGTATATAATGTATATACTGTGTGTGTGCTGGGAGGTATATAATGGATATACTGTGTGTGTGCTGGGAGGTATAGAATGTATATACTGTGTGTGTGCCTGGGAGGTATATAATGTATATACTGTGTGTGTGCTGGGAGGTATATAATGTATATACTGTGTGTGTTGTGTGTGCTGGGAGGTATATAATGTATATCTGTGTGTGTGTGTGTGTGTGTGCTGGGAGGTATATAATGTATATACTGTGTGTGTGTGTGTGCTGGGAGGTATATAATGTTATACTGTGTGTGTGTGTGTGCTGGGAGGTATATAATGTATATACTGTGTGTGTGTGTGTGTGTGTGTGCTGGGAGGTCATATACTGTGTATATACTGTGTGTGTGTGCTGGGAGTTATATAATGTATATTAACTGTGTGTGTGCTGGGAGGTATATAATGTATACTAGGAGAGTCTACTGTGTGTGCTGGGAGGTATATAATGTATATACTGTGTGTGGTGTGCTGGGAGGTATATACTGTGTGGTGTGTGTGCTGGGAGGTATATAATGTATATACTGTTGTGTGTGTGGCTGGGAGGTATAGAATGTATTATACTAGTGTGTTGTGCTGGGGAGGTCTATAATGTATATACTGTGTGTGTGTTGTGTGCATGGGATGGTATATAATGTATATACTGTGTGTGTTTGGGGTGTGCTGGGAGGTACTATAATGTATATACTTGTGGGTGTGTGTGTGATGTGGTGTGTGTGCTGGGAGGTATATCATGTGTATATACTGTGTTTGTGTGTGCTGGGAGGTATATAATGTATATACTGTGTGTGTGCTGGGAGGCGTATACTAAATGTATATTACTGTGTGTGTGTGTGCTGGGAGGTCATATAATGTATATACTGTCGTGTGTGGTGTGTGTACTGGGAGGATATAATGTATATCCAGTGTGTGATGGTGGTGTGTGCTGGGAAGGTATTATGAATGTATATACTGTTGGGTGTGTGTGTGCTGGGAGGTATATAATGTATATACTGTGTGTGTGTGTGTGTGCTGGGAGGTATATAATGTATATACTGTGTGTGTGTGTGCTGGGAGGTATATAATGTATATACTGTGTGTGTGTGTGTGTGTGCTGGGAGGTATATAATGTATATACTGTGTGTGTGTGTGCTGGGAGGTATATAATGTATATACTGTGTGTGTGTGTGCTGGGAGGTATATAATGTATATACTGTGTGTGTGTGTGCTGGGAGGTATATAATGTATATACTGTGTGTGTGTGTGCTGGGAGGTATATAATGTATATACTGTGTGTGTGTGCTGGGAGGTATATAATGTATATACTGTGTGTGTGTGTGCTGGGAGGTATATAATGTATATACTGTGTGTGTGTGCTGGGAGGTATATAATGTATATACTGTGTGTGTGTGTGCTGGGAGGTATATAATGTATATACTGTGTGTGTGTGTGTGCTGGGAGGTATATAATGTATATACTGTGTGTGTGCTGGGAGGTATATAATGTATATACTGTGTGTGTGTGTGCGTGCTGGGAGGTATATAATGTATATACTGTGTGTGTGTGTGCTGGGAGGTATATAATGTATATACTGTGTGTGTGTGTGTGTGCTGGGAGGTATATAATGTATATACTGTGTGTGTGTGTGCTGGGAGGTATATAATGTATATACTGTGTGTGTGTGCTGGGAGGTATATAATGTATATACTGTGTGTGTGTGTGCTGGGAGGTATATAATGTATATACTGTGTGTGTGTGTGTGCTGGGAGGTATATAATGTATATACTGTGTGTGTGCTGGGAGGTATATAATGTATATACTGTGTGTGTGTGTGCGTGCTGGGAGGTATATAATGTATATACTGTGTGTGTGTGTGCTGGGAGGTATATAATGTATATACTGTGTGTGTGTGTGTGCTGGGAGGTATATACTGTGTGTGTGTTGGGAGGTATATAATGTATATACTGTGTGTGTGTGCTGGGAGGTATATAATGTATATACTGTGTGTGTGTGCTGGGAGGTATATAATTTATATACTGTGTGTGTGTGTGCTGGGAGGTATATAATGTATATACTGTGTGTGTGTGTGCTGGGAGGTATATAAAGTATATACTGTGTGTGTGTGCTGGGAGGTATATAATGTATATACTGTGTGTGTGTGTCTGGGAGGTATATAATGTAATAGCTGTTGTGTGTGTGCTGGGAGCGTATATAATGTATACTGTGTGTGTGCGTGCTGGGAGGTATATAATGTATACTACTGTGTGTGTGTGTGCTGGGAGGTATATAATGTATATACTGTGTGTGTGTGTGTGCTGGGAGGTATATACTGTGTGTGTGTTGGGAGGTATATAATGTATATACTGTGTGTGTGTGCTGGGAGGTATATACTGTGTGTGTGTTGGGAGGTATATAATGTATATACTGTGTGTGTGTGTGCTGGGAGGTATATACTGTGTGTGTGTGTGCTGGGAGGTATATAAGGTATATACTGTGTGTGTGTGTGCTGGGAGGTATATAATGTATATACTGTGTGTGTGTGTGCTGGGAGGTATATAAGTATATACCCTGTGTGTGTGTGCACTGGGGGAGGTATATAATGTATATACTGTGTGTGTGTGTGCTGGGAGGTATATAATGTATATACTGTGTGTGTTGGGAGGTATATCATGTATATACTTTGTGTGCTGGGAGGTAGATACTGTGTGTGTGTGTGCTGGGGAGGTATATAATGTATATACTGTGTGTGTGTGTGTTGGAGGTATATAATGTATTACTGTGTGTGTGTGCTGGGAGGTATATAATGTATATACTGTGTGTGTGTGTGTGCTGGGAGGTATATAATGTATATACTGTGTGTGTGTGTGCTGGGAGGTATATAATGTATATACTGTGTGTGTGCTGGGAGGTATATAATGTATAGTACTATGTGTGTGTGCTGGGAGGTATATAATGTATATACTGTGTGTGTGTGCTGGGAGGTATATAATGTATATCCTGTGTGTGTGTGCTGGGAGGGTATATAATGTATATACTGTGTGTGTGGTGTGCTGGGAGGTATATAATGGTATAGTACCTGTGTGTGTGTGTGTGTGCTGGGAGGTATATAAGGTATATACTTGTGTGTGTGTGTGTGCTGGGAGGTATATAGGTATATACTGTGTGTGTTGTGTGTGTGCTGGGAGGTATATAATGTATTACTGTGTGTGTGTGTGTGTGTGCTGGGACGGTATATAATGTTATACTGTGTGTGTGTGTGTGCTGGGAGGTATATTAATGTATATACTGTGTGTGTGTGTGCTGGAGGTATATAATGTATACTGTGTGTGTGCTGGGAGGTATATAATGTATATACTGTGTGTGTGCTGGGAGGTATATAATGTATATACTGTTGTGTGTGCTGGTGAGGTATATAATGTATATACTGTGTGTGTGCTGGGAGGTATATAATGTATATACTGTGTGTGTGCTGGGAGGTATATAATGTATATACTGTGTTTGTGTGCTGGGAGGTATATAATGTATATACTGTTGTGTGTGCTGGGAGGTATATAATGTATATACAGTGTGTGTGCTGGAGGTATATAATGTATATACTGTGTGTGTGCTGGGAGGGTATATAATGTATATACTGTGTGTGTGCTGGGAGGTATATAATGTATATACTGTGTGTGTGTGCTGGGAGGTATATAATGTATATACTGTGTGTGTGTGCTGGGAGGTATATAATGTATATACTGTGTGTGTGTGCTGGGAGGTATATAATGTATATACTGTGTGTGTGTGCTGGGAGGTATATAATGTATATACTGTGTGTGTGTGCTGGGAGGTATATACTGTGTGTGTGCTGGGAGGTATATAATGTATATACTGTGTGTGTGTGCTGGGAGGTATATAATGTATATACTGTGTGTGTGTGTGCTGGGAGGTATATAATGTATATACTGTGTGTGTGTGTGTGCTGGGAGGTATATAATGTATATACTGTGTGTGTGTGTGCTGGAGGTATATAATGGTATATACTGTGTGTGTGTGTGCTGGAGGTATATAATGTAATATACTGTGTGTGTGTGTGTGTGCTTGGAGGTATATACTGTGTGTGTGTGTGCTGGGAGGCATATACTGTGTGTGTGTGTGCTGGGATGTATATACTGTGTGTGTGTGTGCTGGGAGGTATATACTGTGTGTGTGTCTGGGGGTAGGTCATATACTGTGTGTGTGCTGGGAGGTATATAATGTAATACTGTGTGTGTGTGCTGGGAGGTATATAATGTATATACTGTGGTGTGTGTGTGCTGGGAGGTATATACTGTTGTGTGTGTGGCTGGGAGGTATATAATGTATATATGTGTGTGTGTGCTGGAGGTATATAATGTATATACTGTGTGTGTGTGCTGGGAGGTATATAATGTATATACTGTGTGTGTGTGTGTGCTGGGAGGTATATAATGTATATACTGTGTGTGTGCTGGGAGGTATATAATGTATATACTGTGTGTGTGTGCTGGGAGATATATAATGTATATACTGTGTGTGTGTGTGTGTGCTGGGAGGTATATAATGTATATACTGTGTGTGTGCTGGGAGGTATATAATGTATATACTGTGTGTGTGTGCTGGGAGGTATATAATGTATATACTGTGTGTGTGTGTGTGCTGGGAGGTATATAATGTATATTCTGTGTGTGTGCTGGGAGGTATATAATGTATATTCTGTGTGTGTGTGTGTGTGTGTTGGGAGGTATATAATGTATATACTGTGTGTGTGCTGGGAGGTATATAATGTATATACTGTGTGTGTGTGTGTGTGCTGGGAGGTATATAATGTATATACTGTGTGTGTGTGCTGGGAGGTATATAATGTATATACTGTGTGTGTGTGTGTGTGTGCTGGGAGGTATATAATGTATATACTGTGTGTGTGCTGGGAGGTATATAATGTATATACTGTGTGTGTGTGTGCTGGGAGGTATATAATGTATATACTGTGTGTGTGTGTGTGCTGGGAGGTATATAATGTATATACTGTGTGTGTGTGCTGGGAGGTATATAATGTATATACTGTGTGTGTGTGTGTGTGTGCTGGGAGGTATATAATGTATATACTGTGTGTGTGCTGGGAGGTATATAATGTATATACTGTGTGTGTGTGTGTGTGTGTGCTGGGAGGTATATAATGTATATTCTGTGTGTGTGCTGGGAGGTATATAATGTATATACTGTGTGTGTGCTGGGAGGTATATAATGTATATACTGTGTGTGTGCTGGGAGGTATATAATGTATATACTGTGTGTGTGTGTGTGCTGGGAGGTATATAATGTATATACTGTGTGTGTGTGCTGGGAGGTATATAATGTATATACTGTGTGTGTGTGTGTGTGTGCTGGGAGGTATATAATGTATATTCTGTGTGTGTGCTGGGAGGTATATAATGTATATACTGTGTGTGTGCTGGGAGGTATATAATGTATATTCTGTGTGTGTGTGTGCTGGGAGGTATATAATGTATATAGTGTGTGTGCTGGGAGGTATATAATGTATATAGTGTGTGTGGTAAGTGTGTGTTGCTGCGGAGGTAATATAATGTATATACTTGTGTGTGTGTGCTGGGAGGTATATAATGTATGATACTGTGTGTGTGTGCTGGGAGGTATATAATGTATATACTGTGTGTGTGTGCTGGGAGTATATAATGTATACTACTGTGTGTGTGTGCTGGGAGGTATATAATTGTATATACGTGTGTGTGTGTGCTTGGGAGTATATAAGTATTACTGGTGTGTGTGTGCTGGGAGGTATATAATGTATTATACTGTGTGTGTTGTGCTGGGAAGGTATATAATGTATATACTGTGTGTGTGTAGTTTTGTGCTGGGAGGTATATAATGTATATACTTGTTGTGTGGGTGCTGGGAGGTATATAATGTATATACTGTGTGTGCTGGGAGGTATATAATGTATATACTGTGTGTGTGTGTGTGCTGGGAGGTATATAATGTATATACTGTGTGTGTGTGTGTGCTGGGAGGTATATAATGTATATAGTGTGTGTGTGTGTGTGCTGGGAGGTATATAATGTATATACTGTGTGTGTGTGTGTTGGGAGGTATATAATGTATATACTGTGTGTGTGTGTGCTGGGAGGTATATAATGTATATACTGTGTGTGTGTGTGCTGGGAGGTATATAATGTATATACTGTGTGTGTGTGCTGGGAGGTATATAATGTATATACTGTGTGTGTGTGCTGGGAGGTATATACTGTGTGTGTGTGTGCTGGGAGGTATATAATGTATATACTGTGTGTGTGTGCTGGGAGGTATATAATGTATATACTGTGTGTGTGCTGGGAGGTATATAATGTATATACTGTGTGTGTGCTGGGAGGTATATAATGTATATACTGTGTTTGTGCTGGGAGGTATATAATGTATATACTGTGTGTGTGCTGGGAGGTATATAATGTATATACTGTGTGTGTGTGTGTGCTGGGAGGTATATAATGTATATACTGTGTGTGTGTGTGTGTGTGTGCTGGGAGGTATATAATGTATATACTGTGTGTGTGTGTGTGTGCTGGGAGGTATATAATGTATATACTGTGTGTGTGTGTGTGCTGGGAGGTATATAATGTATATACTGTGTGTGTGTGTGTGCTGGGAGGTATATAATGTATATACTGTGTGTGTGTGTGTGTGTGTGTGCTGGGAGGTATATAATGTGTATACTGTGTGTGTGCTGGGAGGTATATAATGTATATACTGTGTGTGTGCTGGGAGGTATATAATGTATATACTGTGTGTGTGTGCTGGGAGGTATATAATGTATATACTGTGTGTGTGTGCTGGGAGGTATATACTGTGTGTGTGTGTGCTGGGAGGTATATAATGTATATACTGTGTGTGTGTGCTGGGAGGTATATAATGTATATACTGTGTGTGTGCTGGGAGGTATATAATGTATATACTGTGTGTGTGCTGGGAGGTATATAATGTGTATATACTGTGTGTGTGTGCTGGGAGGTATATAATGTATATACTGTGTGTGTGTGTGTGCTGGGAGGTATATAATGTATATACTGTGTGTGTGTGTGTGCTGGGAGGTATATAATGTATATACTGTGTGTGTGTGTGTGTGTGTGTGTGCTGGGAGGTATATAATGTGTATATACTGTGTGTGTGTGCTGGGAGGTATATAATGTATATACTGTGTGTGTGCTGGGAGGTATATAATGTATATACTGTGTGTGTGTGTGCTGGGAGGTATATAATGTATATACTGTGTGTGTGTGTGTGTGTGCTGGGAGGTATATAATGTATATACAGTGTGTGTGTGTGCTGGGAGGTATATAATGTATATACTGTGTGTGTGTGTGTGCTGGGAGGTATATAATGTATATACTGTGTGTGTGTGTGTGTGCTGGGAGGTATATAATGTATATACTGTGTGTGTGTGTGTGCTGGGAGGTATATAATGTATATACTGTGTGTGTGTGTGTGTGCTGGGAGGTATATAATGTATATACTGTGTGTGTGTGTGTGTGCTGGGAGGTATATAATGTATATACTGTGTGTGTGTGTGCTGGGAGGTATATAATGTATATACTGTGTGTGTGTGTGCTGGGAGGTATATAATGTATATACTGTGTGTGTGTGTGCTGGGAGGTATATAATGTATATACTGTGTGTGTGTGTGTGCTGGGAGGTATATAATGTATATACTGTGTGTGTGTGCTGGGAGGTATATAATGTATATACTGTGTGTGTGCTGGGAGGTATAATAATGTAATACTGTGTGTGTGTGTGCGTGCTGGGAGGTATATAATGTATATACTGTGTGTGTGTGTGCTGGGAGGGTATATAATGTATATTACTGTGTGTGTGTGTGTGCTGGAGGTATATAATGTATATACTTGTGTGTGTGTGCTGGGAGGTATATAATGTATATACGTGTGTGTGTGCTGGGGAGGTATATATGTATATACTGTGTGTGTGTGTGCTGGGAGGTATCTAATGTATTTACTGTGTGTGTTGTGTGCTGGAGGTCTATTAATAATACTGGTGTGTGCTGGGAGGTATTATAATGTATATACTGTGTGTGTGTGATGCGTGCTGGGAGGTATATAATGTATATACTGTGTGTGTGTGTGTGCTGGGAGGTATATACTGTGTGTGTGTTGGGAGGTATATAATGTATATACTGTGTGGGTGCTGGGAGGTATATAATGTATATACTGTGTGTGTGTGCTGGGAGGTATATAATGTATACTGTGTGTGTGTGTGCTGGGAGGTATATAATGTATATACTGTGTGTGTGTGTGCTGGGAGGTATATAATGTATATACTGTGTGTGTGTGCTGGGACGGTATATAATGTATATACTGTGTGTGTGTGTGCTGGGAGGTATATAATGTATATACTGTGTGTGTGTGTGTGCTGGGAGGTATATAATGTATATACTGTGTGTGTGCGTGCTGGGAGGTATATAATGTATATACTGTGTGTGTGTGTGTGCTGGGAGGTATATAATGTATATACTGTGTGTGTGTGTGTGCTGGGAGGTATATACTGTGTGTGGTGTTGGGAAGGTATATAATTATATATGGTGTGTGTGTTGGAGGTATATAATGTATATACTGTGTGTGTGTGTGCTGGGAGGTATATACTGTGTGTGTGTGTGCTGGGAGGTATATAATGTATATACTGTGTGTGTGTGTGCTGGGAGGTATATAATGTATATACTGTGTGTGTGTGTGCTGGGAGGTATATAATGTATATACTGTGTGTGTGTGCGCTGGGAGGTATATAATGTATATACTGTGTGTGTGTGTGCTGGGAGTATATAATGTATATACTGTGTGTGTTTGGGAGGTATATAATGTATATACTGTGTTGTGCTGGGAGGTATATACTGTGTGTGTGTGTGCTGGGAGGTATATAATGTATATACTTGTGTTGTGTGTTGGGAGGTATATAATGTTATACTGGTGTGTGTGTGCTGGGAGGTATATAATGTATATACTGTGTGGTGTGTGCTGGGAGGTATATAATGTATATACTGTGTGTTTGTTGTGCTGGGAGGTATATATGTATATACTGTGTGTGTGCTGGGAGGTATATAATGTATATACTATGTGTGTGTGCTGGGAGGTATATAATGTATATACTGTGTGTGTGTGCTGGGAGGTATATAATGTATATACTGTGTGTGTGGGGGGAGGTATATAATGTATATACTGTGTGTGTGTGTGGGAGGTATATAATGTATATACTGTGTGTGTGTGTGTGTGCTGGGAGGGTATTATAATGTATATACTGTGTGTGTGTGTGTGCTGGGAGGTATATAATGTATATACTGTGTGTGTGTGTGTGTGTGTGCTGGAGTATATAATGTATATACTGTGTGTGTGTGTGGTGCTGGAGGTATATAATGTATATACTGTGTGTGTGTGTGTGTGTGTGTGTGCTGGGAGGTATATAATGTATATACTGTGTGTGTGTGCTGGGAGGTATATAATGTATATACTGTGTGTGTGCTGGGAGGTATATAATGTATATACTGTGTGTGTGTGCTGGGAGGTATATAATGTATATACTGTGTGTGTGTGCTGGGAGGTATATACTGTGTGTGTGTGTGCTGGGAGGTATATAATGTATATACTGTGTGTGTGTGCTGGGAGGTATATAATGTATATACTGTGTGTGTGCTGGGAGGTATATAATGTATATACTGTGTGTGTGCTGGGAGGTATATAATGTGTATATACTGTGTGTGTGTGCTGGGAGGTATATAATGTATATACTGTGTGTGTGTGCTGGGAGGTATATAATGTATATACTGTGTGTGTGTGTGTGCTGGGAGGTATATAATGTATATACTGTGTGTGTGTGTGTGCTGGGAGGTATATAATGTATATACTGTGTGTGTGTGTGTGTGTGCTGGGAGGTATATAATGTGTATATACTGTGTGTGTGTGCTGGGAGGTATATAATGTATATACTGTGTGTGTGCTGGGAGGTATATAATGTATATACTGTGTGTGTGTGTGCTGGGAGGTATATAATGTATATACTGTGTGTGTGTGTGTGTGTGCTGGGAGGTATATAATGTATATACAGTGTGTGTGTGTGCTGGGAGGTATATAATGTATATACTGTGTGTGTGTGTGTGCTGGGAGGTATATAATGTATATACTGTGTGTGTGTGTGTGCTGGGAGGTATATAATGTATATACTGTGTGTGTGTGTGTGCTGGGAGGTATATAATGTATATACTGTGTGTGTGTGTGTGTGCTGGGAGGTATATAATGTATATACTGTGTGTGTGTGTGTGTGCTGGGAGGTATATAATGTATATACTGTGTGTGTGTGTGCTGGGAGGTATATAATGTATATACTGTGTGTGTGTGTGCTGGGAGGTATATAATGTATATACTGTGTGTGTGTGTGCTGGGAGGTATATAATGTATATACTGTGTGTGTGTGTGTGCTGGGAGGTATATAATGTATATACTGTGTGTGTGTGCTGGGAGGTATATAATGTATATACTGTGTGTGTGCTGGGAGGTATATAATGTATATACTGTGTGTGTGTGTGCGTGCTGGGAGGTATATAATGTATATACTGTGTGTGTGTGTGCTGGGAGGTATATAATGTATATACTGTGTGTGTGTGTGTGCTGGGAGGTATATAATGTATATACTGTGTGTGTGTGTGTGCTGGGAGGTATATAATGTATATACTGTGTGTGTGTGTGCTGGGAGGTATATAATGTATATACTGTGTGTGTGTGTGTGCTGGGAGGTATATAATGTATATACTGTGTGTGTGCTGGGAGGTATATAATGTATATACTGTGTGTGTGTGTGCGTGCTGGGAGGTATATAATGTATATACTGTGTGTGTGTGTGCTGGGAGGTATATACTGTGTGTGTGTTGGGAGGTATATAATGTATATACTGTGTGTGTGTGCTGGGAGGTATATAATGTATATACTGTGTGTGTGTGCTGGGAGGTATATAATGTATATACTGTGTGTGTGTGTGCTGGGAGGTATATAATGTATATACTGTGTGTGTGTGTGCTGGGAGGTATATAATGTATATACTGTGTGTGTGTGCTGGGAGGTATATAATGTATATACTGTGTGTGTGTGTGCTGGGAGGTATATAATGTATATACTGTGTGTGTGTGTGTGCTGGGAGGTATATAATGTATATACTGTGTGTGTGCGTGCTGGGAGGTATATAATGTATATACTGTGTGTGTGCGTGCTGGGAGGTATATAATGTATATACTGTGTGTGTGTGTGTGCTGGGAGGTATATACTGTGTGTGTGTTGGGAGGTATATAATGTATATACTGTGTGTGTGTTGGGAGGTATATAATGTATATACTGTGTGTGTGTGCTGGGAGGTATATACTGTGTGTGTGTTGGGAGGTATATAATGTATATACTGTGTGTGTGTGTGCTGGGAGGTATATACTGTGTGTGTGTGTGCTGGGAGGTATATAATGTATATACTGTGTGTGTGTGTGCTGGGAGGTATATAATGTATATACAGTGTGTGTGTGTGCTGGGAGGTATATAATGTATATACTGTGTGTGTGTGTGTGCTGGGAGGTATATAATGTATATACTGTGTGTGTGTGTGTGCTGGGAGGTATATAATGTATATACTGTGTGTGTGTGTGCTGGGAGGTATATAATGTATATACTGTGTGTGTGTGCGCTGGGAGGTATATAATGTATATACTGTGTGTGTGTGTGCTGGGAGGTATATAATGTATATACTGTGTGTGTTGGGAGGTATATAATGTATATACTGTGTGTGCTGGGAGGTATATACTGTGTGTGTGTGTGCTGGGAGGTATATAATGTATATACTGTGTGTGTGTGTGTTGGGAGGTATATAATGTATATACTGTGTGTGTGTGCTGGGAGGTATATAATGTATATACTGTGTGTGTGTGTGCTGGGAGGTATATAATGTATATACTGTGTGTGTGTGTGCTGGGAGGTATATAATGTATATACTGTGTGTGTGCTGGGAGGTATATAATGTATATACTATGTGTGTGTGCTGGGAGGTATATAATGTATATACTGTGTGTGTGTGCTGGGAGGTATATAATGTATATACTGTGTGTGTGTGCTGGGAGGTATATAATGTATATACTGTGTGTGTGTGTGCTGGGAGGTATATAATGTATATACTGTGTGTGTGTGTGTGTGCTGGGAGGTATATAATGTATATACTGTGTGTGTGTGTGTGCTGGGAGGTATATAATGTATATAGTGTGTGTGTGTGTGTGTGCTGGGAGGTATATAATGTATATACTGTGTGTGTGTGTGTGTGTGCTGGGAGGTATATAATGTATATACTGTGTGTGTGTGTGTGCTGGGAGGTATATACTGTGTGTGTGTGTGCTGGGAGGTATATAATGTATATACTGTGTGTGCTGGGAGGTATATAATGTATATACTGTGTGTGTGTGTGCTGGGAGGTATATAATGTATATACAGTGTGTGTGTGTGCTGGGAGGTATATAATGTATATACTGTGTGTGTGTGTGTGTGCTGGGAGGTATATAATGTATATACTGTGTGTGTGTGTGTGCTGGGAGGTATATAATGTATATACTGTGTGTGTGTGTGTGTGTGCTGGGAGGTATATAATGTATATACTGTGTGTGTGTGTGTGCTGGGAGGTATATAATGTATATACTGTGTGTGTGTGTGTGTGTGCTGGGAGGTATATAATGTATATACTGTGTGTGTGTGTGTGCTGGGAGGTATATAATGTATATACTGTGTGTGTGTGTGTGCTGGGAGGTATATAATGTATATACTGTGTGTGTGTGTGTGCTGGGAGGTATATAATGTATATACTGTGTGTGTGTGTGTGCTGGGAGGTATATAATGTAATATACTGTGTGTGTGTGTGTGCTGGGAGGTATATAATGTATATACTGTGTGTGTGTGTGTGCTGGGAGGTATATAATGTATATACTGTGTGTGTGCTGGGAGGTATATAATGTATATACTGTGTGTGTGTGCTGGGAGGTATATAATGTATATACAGTGTGTGTGTGTGCTGGGAGGTATATAATGTATATACAGTGTGTGTGTGTGCTGGGAGGTATATAATGTATATACAGTGTGTGTGTGTGCTGGGAGGTATATAATGTATATACAGTGTGTGTGTGTGTGTGTGCTGGGAGGTATATAATGTATATACTGTGTGTGTGTGTGTGCTGGGAGGTATATAATGTATATACTGTGTGTGTGTGTGTGCTGGGAGGTATATAATGTATATACTGTGTGTGTGTGTGTGTGTGTGCTGGGAGGTATATAATGTATATACTGTGTGTGTGTGTGTGCTGGGAGGTATATAATGTATATACTGTGTGTGTGTGTGCTGGGAGGTATATAATGTATATACTGTGTGTGTGTGTGCTGGGAGGTATATAATGTATATACTGTGTGTGTGTGTGCTGGGAGGTATATAATGTATATACAGTGTGTGTGTGCTGGGAGGTATATAATGTATATACAGTGTGTGTGTGTGCTGGGAGGTATATAATGTATATACAGTGTGTGTGTGTGTGTGTGCTGGGAGGTATATAATGTATATACAGTGTGTGTGTGTGTGCTGGGAGGTATATAATGTATATACTGTGTGTGTGTGTGTGTGTGCTGGGAGGTATATAATGTATATACTGTGTGTGTGTGTGTGTGCTGGGAGGTATATAATGTATATACTGTGTGTGTGTGTGTGCTGGGAGGTATATAATGTATATACTGTGTGTGTGTGTGTGCTGGGAGGTATATAATGTATATACTGTGTGTGTGTGTGCTGGGAGGTATATAATGTATATACAGTGTGTGTGTGTGCTGGGAGGTATATAATGTATATACAGTGTGTGTGTGTGTGTGTGCTGGGAGGTATATAATGTATATACTGTGTGTGTGTGTGTGCTGGGAGGTATATAATGTATATACTGTGTGTGTGTGTGTGTGTGCTGGGAGGTATATAATGTATATACTGTGTGTGTGTGTGTGTGTGTGCTGGGAGGTATATAATGTATATACTGTGTGTGTGTGTGTGCTGGGAGGTATATAATGTATATACTGTGTGTGTGTGTGTGCTGGGAGGTATATAATGTATATACTGTGTGTGTGTGTGCTGGGAGGTATATAATGTATATACTGTGTGTGTGCTGGGAGGTATATAATGTATATACAGTGTGTGTGTGCTGGGAGGTATATAATGTATATACAGTGTGTGTGTGTGTGCTGGGAGGTATATAATGTATATACAGTGTGTGTGTGTGTGTGTGCTGGGAGGTATATAATGTATATACTGTGTGTGTGTGTGTGCTGGGAGGTATATAATGTATATACTGTGTGTGTGTGTGTGTGTGCTGGGAGGTATATAATGTATATACTGTGTGTGTGTGCTGGGAGGTATATAATGTATATACTGTGTGTGTGTGTGTGCTGGGAGGTATATAATGTATATACTGTGTGTGTGTGTGTGTGTGCTGGGAGGTATATAATGTATATACTGTGTGTGTGTGTGTGCTGGGAGGTATATAATGTATATACTGTGTGTGTGTGCTGGGAGGTATATAATGTATATACTGTGTGTGTGTGTGTGCTGGGAGGTATATAATGTATATACTGTGTGTGTGCTGGGAGGTATATAATGTATATACTGTGTGTGTGTGTGTGCTGGGAGGTATATAATGTATATACTGTGTGTGTGTGTGCTGGGAGGTATATAATGTATATACTGTGTGTGTGTGTGCTGGGAGGTATATAATGTATATACAGTGTGTGTGTGTGCTGGGAGGTATATAATGTATATACAGTGTGTGTGTGTGTGTGTGCTGGGAGGTATATAATGTATATACTGTGTGTGTGTGTGTGCTGGGAGGTATATAATGTATATACTGTGTGTGTGTGTGTGTGCTGGGAGGTATATAATGTATATACTGTGTGTGTGTGTGTGCTGGGAGGTATATAATGTATATACTGTGTGTGTGTGTGTGTGCTGGGAGGTATATAATGTATATACTGTGTGTGTGTGTGCTGGGAGGTATATAATGTATATACTGTGTGTGTGTGTGCTGGGAGGTATATAATGTATATACTGTGTGTGTGTGTGTGTGTGCTGGGAGGTATATAATGTATATACTGTGTGTGTGTGTGTGTGTGCTGGGAGGTATATAATGTATATACTGTGTGTGTGTGTGTGTGTGTGTGTGCTGGGAGGTATATAATGTATATACTGTGTGTGTGCTGGGAGGTATATAATGTATATACTGTGTGTGTGTGTGTGCTGGGAGGTATATAATGTATATACTGTGTGTGTGCTGGGAGGTATATAATGTATATACAGTGTGTGTGTGTGCTGGGAGGTATATAATGTATATACTGTGTGTGTGTGTGTGTGTGTGTGTGCTGGGAGGTATATAATGTATATACTGTGTGTGTGCTGGGAGGTATATAATGTATATACTGTGTGTGTGTGTGTGCTGGGAGGTATATAATGTATATACTGTGTGTGTGCTGGGAGGTATATAATGTATATACAGTGTGTGTGTGTGCTGGGAGGTATATAATGTATATACAGTGTGTGTGTGTGCTGGGAGGTATATAATGTATTGTAACCGGTTGCTTTTGATAATAGTCGGAGAAGGCTATAACCACACAGATTTATAGAAAAATAAGAGATTTATTACAGAAAACAATACTTAGCTGTAGTTACAGATGGGACAGATGCAGAGATGTTCCTTCCACAATGAAATGGGGAGCCCCTCTGTATATTATGGACTAATATACACCCATCTCGCCCGATGACCACCAGGGTGCTGGGCACCTTCCATCCATGGTCCCAGCTGGGACTGACTAGAAGCTACATACCCCGACCTGTATAGTAAGTTTGGGTGGGGGGTGATGGGCTTCTATGTCTGTGTAGACCACTGATCACCATGAATGGAAGTTATCTGATGTCTCCCCGGCCTTGTACATATTTACCAAGCACAATGGGGACCCAGTTTTACAATTACAGCTACAAGGTTCTGTCAGCCATAGAACAATAGCAACAAACAACTGTATCCTCCAATGTCCACACTATTGTGCAGGTATATGGCCGGACAGCTGACATAGGTGTGACAGTATACATACACACACACACAACTACAATGACTTCTACACACATAGCCATACGAATAAATATATATACACAGAAGACATTACAATAATACATTCCTTCTCATTACACCCATCCGGTTACACTCCAGCCCTTGTCTTATTGATGTGATGTAAGAAAGTTATAGACATTATTTGTGACGCCATTTACACATTCTTCTGACATCATCCTTATTTAACCATGTGATTGCTCACTTCCTATTTTCTCTTACATTGGTCGGTTGCTACAAACAGAAACCAGTGCGGTCACAGCTGAGGCTTAAAACCAAAAAAAAGAAAAATCAAATGTCCAGTGATACAAAATACAACGTCCATTTTGGTGGGAATTTTCTTTCTTCTGATCTTCTTAGACCCCAATCTCAGGTGCAGGGAAGCAAGGGGATTATTGTGCGCTCGCCACAGGGGCCTATTGCTCAGGTAACGTCACTACTTCCATGGTTGGCCAAAGGACAGACCCTCAGTAGGCATCTGCCCCCACTCTACATGTTCAGAAGTCTGTCTCATTCCTCCCCTCCCCCTCTGTATCTCTGGTGATGGGGGGGGGGTGCAGGTATGGCTGGAGGTGCAGGCTGTAGAGCCCCTCTGTATCTCTGGTGATGGGTCGGGGGGGGGGGTGCAGGTATGGCTGGAGGTGCAGGCTGTAGAGCCCCTATGTATCTCTGGTGATGGATTAGGGGGGTGCAGGTATGGCTGGAGGTGCAGGCTGTAGAGCCCCTCTGTATCTCTGGTGATGGGTCGGGGGGGGTGCAGGTATGGCTGGAGGTGCAGGCTGTAGAGCCCCTCTGTATCTCTGGTGATGGGGGAGGTGCAGGTATGGCTGGAGGTGCAGGCTGTAGAGCCCCTCTGTATCTCTGGTGATGGATTAGGGGGGTGCAGGTATGGCTGGAGGTGCAGGCTGTAGAGCCCCTCTGTATCTCTGGTGATGGGTCGGGGGGGGTGCAGGTATGGCTGGAGGTGCAGGCTGTAGAGCCCCTCTGTATCTCTGGTGATGGGTCGGGGGGGGTGCAGGTATGGCTGGAGGTGCAGGCTGTAGAGCCCCTCTGTATCTCTGGTGATGGGTCGGGGGGTTGCAGGTATGGCTGGAGGTGCAGGCTGTAGAGCCCCTCTGTATCTCTGGTGAGGGGTCGGGGGGGGGGGGGTGCAGGTATGGCTGGAGGTGCAGGCTGTAGAGCCCCTCTGTATCTCTGGTGAGGGGTCGGGGGGGGGGGTGCAGGTATGGCTGGAGGTGCAGGCTGTAGAGCCCCTCTGTATCTCTGGTGATGGGTCGGGGGGGGGGGGTGCAGGTATGGCGGGAGGTGCAGGCTGTAGAGCCCCTATGTATCTCTGGTGATGGATTAGGGGGGTGCAGGTATGGCTGGAGGTGCAGGCTGTAGAGCCCCTCTGTATCTCTGGTGATGGGTCGGGGGGGGTGCAGGTATGGCTGGAGGTGCAGGCTGTAGAGCCCCTCTGTATCTCTGGTGATGGGGGGGGTGCAGGTATGGCTGGAGGTGCAGGCTGTAGAGCCCCTCTGTATCTCTGGTGATGGATTAGGGGGGTGCAGGTATGGCTGGAGGTGCAGGCTGTAGAGCCCCTCTGTATCTCTGGTGAGGGGTCGGGGGGGGGGGGTGCAGGTATGGCTGGAGGTGCAGGCTGTAGAGCCCCTCTGTATCTCTGGTGATGGATTAGGGGGGTGCAGGTATGGCTGGAGGTGCAGGCTGTAGAGCCCCTATGTATCTCTGGTGATGGATTAGGGGGGTGCAGGTATGGCTGGAGGTGCAGGCTGTAGAGCCCCTCTGTATCTCTGGTGAGGGGTCGGGGGGGGGGTGCAGGTATGGCTGGAGGTGCAGGCTGTAGAGCCCCTCTGTATCTCTGGTGAGGGGTCGGGGGGGGGGGGTGCAGGTATGGCTGGAGGTGCAGGCTGTAGAGCCCCTCTGTATCTCTGGTGATGGGTCGGGGGGGGGTGCAGGTATGGCTGGAGGTGCAGGCTGTAGAGCCCCTCTGTATCTCTGGTGATGGGTCGGGGGGGGTGCAGGTATGGCTGGAGGTGCAGGCTGTAGAGCCCCTCTGTATCTCTGGTGATGGGTCGGGGGGGGGGGGTGCAGGTATGGCGGGAGGTGCGGGCGGTAGAGCCCCGCTGTATCTCTGGTGAGGGGTCGGGGGGGGGGGGGTGCAGGTATGGCTGGAGGTGCAGGCTGTAGAGCCCCTCTGTATCTCTGGTGATGGGTCGGGGGAGGTGCAGGTATGGCTGGAGGTGCAGGCTGTAGAGCCCCTCTGTATCCCTGGTGATGGGTCGGGGGGGGTGCAGGTATGGCTGGAGGTGCAGGCTGTAGAGCCCCTCTGTATCTCTGGTGATGGGTCGGGGGGGGTGCAGGTATGGCTGGAGGTGCAGGCTGTAGAGCCCCTCTGTATCTCTGGTGAGGGGTCGGGGGGGGGGGGTGCAGGTATGGCTGGAGGTGCAGGCTGTAGAGCCCCTCTGTATCTCTGGTGAGGGGTCGGGGGGGGGGGTGCAGGTATGGCTGGAGGTGCAGGCTGTAGAGCCCCTCTGTATCTCTGGTGATGGGTCAGGGGTTGCAGGTATGGCTGGAGGTGCAGGCTGTAGAGCCCCTCTGTATCTCTGGTGATGGATTAGGGGGGTGCAGGTATGGCTGGAGGTGCAGGCTGTAGAGCCCCTCTGTATCTCTGGTGAGGGGTCGGGGGGGGGGGTGCAGGTATGGCTGGAGGTGCAGGCTGTAGAGCCCCTCTGTATCTCTGGTGATGGATTAGGGGGGGTGCAGGTATGGCTGGAGGTGCAGGCTGTAGAGCCCCTCTGTATCTCTGGTGAGGGGTCGGGGGGGGGGGGGTGCAGGTATGGCTGGAGGTGCAGGCTGTAGAGCCCCTCTGTATCTCTGGTGATGGGTCGGGGGGAGGTGCAGGTATGGCTGGAGGTGCAGGCTGTAGAGCCCCTCTGTATCTCTGGTGATGGGTCGGGGGGGGGTGTGCAGGTATGGCTGGAGGTGCAGGCTGTAGAGCCCCTCTGTATCTCTGGTGATGGGTCGGGGGGGGGGAGGTGCAGGTATGGCTGGAGGTGCAGGCTGTAGAGCCCCTTTAGCAGTGTTGTTCCAGGTACATGGTCTTCCGTCACTCGTGCATCATCTTGGCACCTTGAAGACACTGTAGATCTCGGGATGTCAGCTCTTCAGGCTCTCTGCACTTGCTGAGTTTTAAGAGGGGTCAATATCCAAATAGGAATGAATCATTGAATCCACAGCAGATAGGAAACATGGCGGCTTTAGACTCAGTCACATGAGAACAGAAGGTCATTTGCGAAGTCTCTATAAACTCTGTATAAAGTCCTGTGCATTTTCATGGTGGTCGCTCATTCCTTCATCAAATGGAGAACTTAAAAATAAAAATCCAAATGTCTTTCTTAGGGAAAAAAAAACAACAAATCAAATCTCTGCCCAGGAAAGTGTTTCTGTTGATAGCAAGGACATGTAACAATGGCGATCTACCTAATCCCATTACCAACATGGTTATCATCAAACAACATTCTTACATTTCAAGCATACAAACTAAACATATAGTATATGACTTCAGTCTATTGGATGAATAAACAAATCAAGATTATACACACATATCCTTTAACCCCTTAAGGACAGAGCCTGAAATGGCCTTAATGACAGAGACAAATTTTATGAATATGACCAGTGTCACTTTATTCATTAATACCTTCGGGATGCTTTTACCTATCCGGCTGATTCTGAGATTCTTTTCTCGTGACATATTGTACTTCACATTTCTGGTAAATTGGAGTCGATACTCATAACAAATCTTTATGAAAAAAACCCAAATAATGTGAAAAAATGCATTTTTCCAACTTTGAAACTTCTTTGCGTATACAGAAAGTGGTTATACCACATAAATTATATATTAAATAGCATTAGCAACATGTCTACTTTATGTTGGCGGCATTTATTAAACTATCTTTCATTTTTTTAGACAATAGGAAGCTTAAAACATTAGCAGCAAATTTCCAAATTTTCAGTAAAATTTCAAAATCAGATATTTTTTAGGGACCTGTTCAGGTTTAAAGTGTATTTGAGGGGCCTGTATGTTAGAAAGCCCCACAAAGCACCCCATTTCAGAAACTGCACCCCCCAAACTCTGCAAAAGCATATCCAGAAAGTGTTTTAACCCTTTAGGGGAGTCACAGAAATAAAAGCTAAGTGTGTAAGGAATTTGAAAATTTTAATTTTCTGTGCAGAGATTTTATTGTAATCCAATATTTTTCATAATTATAAACCTATTACCAGAGAAATGCACCCCAATAATTATTGCCCCGTTTCTGCAGTTTATAGAAATACCCCATATGTGGCCCTATTGCGCTATTTGACGCAACCACAAGCCTCAGATATAAGGGAGCGCCTAGAGAATTTCAACGCCTCCGTTATATTTGGTCATTTTTGACTGTACCACTTCAGGTTGGCAGAGGCTCTGGGGTGCCAAACCTAAAAAACACCCCTAAAGGGACACCATTTAGAAAACTACACCCCTCAAGGAATGTAACAAGGGGTGCAGTGAGCATCTGGACCCCACAGGTGCTTCACAGATTTTCCGAACAATATGGCGTGAAAAAAGAAAAATTTATTTTTTACACTAAAACGTTGTTCTAGCCTTCAATTTTTCATTTTCTTAAAGGGATAAGAGGCAAAAAAAGACAAAAAATGTGTAGCGCAGTTTCTCCCGAGTACAGAAATACCCCACATGTGGCGATAGAGTGCCAAGGGGGCGCAGGACGAGCCTCCAAAGGGAAGGAGCGCCAATTGGCTTTTGGAAGCTGAATTTCACTGAAAAGGATTTCAAGGGCCATGTCGCATTTACAGAGCCCTCGTGCTGCCAAAACACTGGAAACCCCCCACAAGTGATTCCATTCTGGAAACTACACCCCTCAAGGAATCTAACAAGGGGTGCAGTGAGCATATGGACCCCACTGGTGACGGGCACAAATGTGGAACAATGTGACGTGAAAGGGAAAAATTTCATTTTTTCACTTTCATGGCACAAATGTGCCCGTCATCAAGGGGTCCATATCCTCACTGCACCCCTTGTTAGATTCCTTGAGGGGTGCAGTTTCCAGAATGGGGTCACTTGTGGGGGGTTTCCAGTGTTTTGGCAGCACAAGGGCTCTGTAAATGCGACATGGCGTTCATCATCCATTCTAGCCAAATCCAACCTCCAAAATCCAAATGGCGCTCCTTCCCTTCGGAGGCTTGCCCTGCGCCCACATGGCGCTTTATGTCCACATGTGGGGTATTTACGGACTCGGGGGAAATTGCTCTACACATATTGTGTGTTTTTTTTCTCTTTTAACCCCTTGTGAAAATGATAAATTCAAGGCTAAACCAACATTATAGTGTAAAAAATGTAATATTTCATTTTCACGCCACATTGTTCCACATTTGTGCCCGTCACCAGTGGGGTCCATATTCTCACTACACCCCTTGTTACATTCCCTGAGGGTGTAGTTTCCATAATGGGGTCACTTGTGGGGGGTTTCAACTGTCTTGGCAACACAGAGGCCTTTTGAATGCAACATGGCCCCTCGAAATCCATTCCATCCAAATCCAGCCTTCAAAAACCAAATGGCGCTCCGTCCCTTCGGAGGCTTACCCTGCACCCGCATGGCGCTTTATGTCCACATGTGGGGTATTTACGGACTCGGGGGAAATTGCGCTACACATTTTGTTTTTTTCTCCTCTTTTAACCCCTTGTGAAAATGATATATTCAAGGCTAAACCAACATTATAGTGTAAAAAATGTAATATTTCATTTTCACGCCATATTGTTCCACATTTGTGCCCGTCTCCAGTGGGGTCCATATGCTCACTACACCCCTTGTTACATTCCTTGAGGGGTGCAGTTTCCATAATGGGGTCACTTGTGGGGGGTTTCAACTGTCTTGGCAACACAGGGGCCTTTTGAATGCAACATGGCCCCTCGAAATCCATTCCATCCAAATCCAGCCTTCAAAAACCAAATGGCGCTTCTTCCCTTTGGAGGCTTACCCTGCACCCGCATGGCGCTTTATGTCCACATGTGGGGTATTTCCGTACTCAGGGGAAATTGCTCTACACATTAAATGTTTTTTTTTTTATCTTTTAACCCCTTGTGAAAATGAAAAAACATGACAAGATTAATGATTTAGAGTAAAAATTTTACAAAAATTACACTAAATGTTGGTCTAGCCTTGATTTTTTTCCATTTCCACAAGGGGTTAAAAAAGAAAATGAACACAAAACGTGTAGGGTAGTGTCCCCTGAGTACGAAAATACCCCACATGTGGACATAATGTGCCATATGGGCACAGGGCAAGTCACCAAAGGGACAGAGCGCCATTTAGAGGCTGGAATGGAGGATGGAGGCCATGTCGCAATTACAAAGCTCCTGTGCTGCCAGGACAGTAGAAACAAGTGACCCCATTCTGGAAACTACACCCCATAAGGAATCTAACAAGGGGTGCAGTGAGCATATGGACCCCACTGGTGACGGGCACTTACGTAGAACATGTGCCGAGAAAATAAAAAATACAATTTTTTTTTATTTTCACGTCCCAAATGTGGCCGTCACCAGGGGGCCATATCCCCGCTGCCCCCCTTCTTAGATTCCTTATGGGGTGTAGTTTCCAGAATGGGGTCACTTGTGGGGGGTTTCTACTGTCCTGGCCGCACAGAGGCTTTGTAATTGCGACATGGCATCCTCTAATGGAAATGGCGGCCATACCTACTTAGCTGGGGAAAAGGGACAATTCTAATTTATTTGGGGGTATTAGGCCAATTATTGGTTTATAAGGTTGGAAATGACAGGTGTCCATCAAATTCAACCTGTGTTGATCCAGAGGAAGGCAAAAAACCCTTCGTGAGGCAGACGACAGTAGCCTCATCACAGAGGAAAAATTCCTTCCCGACTCCATAATGGCGATCAGAATAATCCCTGGATCAACGTGACCCCTGAAATAGGAATAAGGGACAGAATTTAGATAATGTAGAACCCCAGTGACGTGTGGTGCGCCTTGAAGCGATCCAGTATGCAGAGGCCGGGGGGATCAGGACAGGCGTCACACTGGAAAATGTTGTCCTTCCTGATCCCCCTGTTACGCCACACTCTGCACTTTTTCTGGGGTCTCCCGTTCTCCAGTGTGGGGGACGTCACCTGGAAAATGTTGTCCTGGTGCGATACGGGGTCCTTCATATCCAGAAGCGCTGGGTCCGCTCCATGGCTGCTAAATATTAGGGCTCTATTACTGCTTCTGATATGTTCGGATCGTGCCGCAAGCTACAGTAGCTCGGGCAGCGAGAGACCAGAGGAGGGGGCGCTGGTATAAAAGTTATCCCTGTACGGGTGGTGGTGTCCTTTATCCAGCAGTGGGAAGATCAGTTCCCGGACGACCTTCCCACTAACTCCGAGGATGGGGGGGAGGGGGGCATCTGGGGGCTGGATTCGGGTGTCCCTTCCTACATACACTCTAAGGGTACATGCACACTGCGGAATCGCGACAGATAACCCTTCCTGCATTCCACAGCTGGCACCCACCGGCAGAGTGATGCAGGCGCACGTCTCCACACGTGTCATAGACTCCATTCTATGCACGGGCGGATTCCGCTCTCCGTCCAACGTGTTCATTCTATGGATGGACGATGGAATCCGCCCGTGCATAGAATGGAGTCTATGACACGGGTGGAGACACATGCCTGCATCAGTCCGCCGGCGGGTGCCAGCTGTGGAATGCACAAAGGGTTATCCTTCGCCATTCCGCAGTGTGCACGTACCCGAAATCTGTAAGTGTACCCTAAGGCACGCTCACAGAGTTTGTAGAATTTCACACCATACCGTCATCTCTTATTGGGACGGTACTGGCAGAAAAGACGTGTCTGGGGGGCAGCGTACGCTACGCTACCCCCAGATACGTCATTGGAGGATGAGGATGATGAGGATGAATGGAGGAACGAAGGACCCCCCATTCATCCTCACTGGCTGTTTCGGTGTCGGAGGTAATAATAACGTATCCCTCTGACGCCGAAAACACCCTGGGGGCCATCTTTATACGGGGATTGGTATATGGGGTATGTAGTGGTGTAGTGTCAAACTTTATTCAATGTAGTGTGGTGTAATGTAGTATTTTTTACGTGTTTTTTTACAGTAAGTATAAAAAAAAAAACCTACGCCAACAAAGGAGTTGCTGATAAATGCCGCACTTATGTGCGGCACTTATAAGCAGACCGTGGCAGTAGAATATAGAAAAAAAACACCCTACGCCAAAAAGGAGGAGTTGCTGATTAGCAGCGCACTTTCGTGCGATGCTGATCAACACTCAGCGGCGATAGGGTGCGGAAAATAGAAAAAAAAAATTTGAAAAAAAAAAAAAAAAAAAAATTTCTACATTTGAACATCCCTGTAGCTGCTGATAAGTGTATTACACATATCAGCCGCTAGAGGGCAGCAGAGCGCAAAATACGGAAAGAGCCGACGCTGGAGCCGAAAATAGCCGAGAGAAGCCGAACGTGACGTCACGGAAGAAGCCGAAGACCCGAACGAAGACGAGGATGCCGCGAACCCGGAAGACGCCGATCAGGAGCCCGGGACAGGTGAGTAATGTACAAATACCTGCTCTGGACCCCTCGGCTACCTAGCTGAGGGGTCCAGGGCAGGTATTTACTATATTGTGGGACTCTGATCGCCGTGCCACCGGCCCGATCGCCGTGAATGGCCGGCCGGTACCGGCCGGCCGTTCACGGCGATCGGGCCGGTGGCACGGCGATCACCATTACTTTTTACAGTAATGGCGGTCGGTGCCGTCCTCGGACAGCACCGACCGCCATTTTTTTCCGGGTCATCGGGTCGCCGATGACCCGGAAAGGTTCCGATTGCCGCTATTGGCTGATCTGAATTGATCAGCCTATAGCGGCGATCGTAAGCACGGGGGGTGTTAACCACCCCCCGTGCCGTGAAGCTAAGATGGCCTGCTATGATTTATAGCAGGCCATCTTCCCCGACCGCTGTGTGTGAACACGCAGCGATCGGGGAAACATCGGGCGTAAATTTACGCCCTGATGCGCCAAGTACCAGGGCGCGAGGGCGTAAGTTTACGCCCGATGTCGTTAAGGGGTTAATATGCATCCCATGTAAAGCAAACCCATCATCCTGTATTGGAGATATATATATACACACACATATATAGCTATATCCAATGCAGGCATTTTCTCACTAATGGTTACCCATACATATTTGCATTTTCCCAACACAATTCACCAATACCCTTATTGTTTTGTTTGTAAACAATCTTGAACGTTCTGAACTCATTCAGTTTATTACTTCAATATTGATTAATTTTTATCCCAAAACCAATTTCAGTGAAATATATTCAATTCAGCATTCAGACACACCACTTATATAGCACCAAGTAGGCATCTGAAGACAATTCAGACTTCTCAATCGTATTTCCCTCTCAGGGTTTCAAGTGACAATGAGGTCTTTAGGAGGGACAAAGGACTGGTATTTCCAAACATAAGGAGCTGTCACTCTCCCTTTCTCCTCCCACCTTTCTATGTCATTTGTCACCACCCCCTTAGTCCAGGGCTTTGTACTGTCATACTTCAGGTCAGTCGTCTGCAACCTTGGGACCATAAAAGCCTACTAACCTTCTTGTGGTATCACAAGACAGACAACACATATAACAATACAGACATGTACAAACATAAAACACACATGGGCCCATCCATTCATAACATACAATTCACACAAAAGAAATGTTAAAAATAAAACAAAACAAGGAGCTCCTTAAAAAAAATTAAAAAGCTTCATGAAATGCCTACAAAATTTGTGGTTAACCATATCAAAAAATGTCTCTTTCATGTGCAAATCCTAAAATATAAATGGACAATTGATGGCATTTTCACACAGTTGAAGTTCTCGGTGTCCTTCCTGCCAAACTGTGAAAAAACAAAACTTTTCATTAGGGCAAAACTTTCCTCCAGCTGTGGAAATAAACAAAACTCATGGTTATTTTTCCAATCTTATAAGGTGTAATCAATATCACCACGTGGATTTTTCTCTTTCTATACCCCAATTTACATTTACCAATATTACAAGTTATACACATACTATATACTGTATAGCAATACTCCTTCAAGAACCTGCAAATAAAACCCAGACATATTAGTTATATCATAGATTACATAATCCCATGAAGTCATCAGATTATCGTCTATCTGACTGGTCCACAAACACTAAAACAATGGACAGAGTACAACACTTTGCACAGAGATTACGTTTATAGCTCTCAGACACAAAATCTTCCAATGACAAACAGAGAGTCCTCAACTAATCTTTCCAGAGAAGTCACAAAAAGTAAACCTTCCTGCCGCAGCAGAGCTACATATTGTCATTTATCAATTACTATGAGATGAAACCTCCTGTGAGTTCCGCACCTTCTATTGTTTTCTTACTGACAAGCTGCTTCTCACTCTGCTCTCCCAGGTACAGAGAGAAACTTTTCTGCAGTGTAAAAACACATACAACGTCATTATAAAAACATATACAAGCCGTCATATATGGCTGGAAGTTACACTTCTCACTATCACACTGTTACCTTCTACACATTAATCGTTCCAATACCGGTAATACAATAACCTCCATTCTTACCGGCCAATAACACACAACTTCTACTCATACTCTTTGCACACACATTACTACAGGTTTCACATCTCTCTAACTCTTACCATGAGTTACTTCAAACCTATAAAACAACACACTGCGACCGCTCATTGGCCAAAACCTGGTGAGGAGCTGCTCCCACCCTACAATCTCCACATCCATGAAGCCACTTGCCTCACTTCTTTTTCTTGTATGTCTCTCTCAATTCGCACCAGCAGACAGATCCATCCCACATCTGCTGCCGTCTTCTGCCATTCAAGAGACATAACAAGGCACCACCAGCCGACTGGGATCTGTCAGCTGTCATGGTGTCACCACCTCGAGTGCTGGGTGCCCAGGGTCGCGAACTACACACCCACCAGGGGACTGGACTCGCTTTGTCATCTACCCCACAACTACACATCTCAGCTAACACATACATTATATTTCTATTATACAGTTATAGCAATTCTATGACTATTATCCCACTTCTGACACCATTATGTAACCGGTTGCTTTTGATAATAGTCTGAGAAGGCTATAACCACACAGATTTATAGAAAAATAAGGTATTTAATACAAAGAACAATACTTAGCTGCAGTTACAGATGGTACAGATGCATAGTTGTTTTATCCACAATGAGATGGGGAGCCCCTCTGTATACTATGGTCTAATATACGCCCATTTCCCTCGATGACCTCCAGGGTGCTGGGCACCTTCCATCCATGGTCCCAGCTGGGACTGACTAGAAGCTACATACCCCGACCTGTATAGTAAGTTTGGGTGGGGGGTGATGGGCTTCTATGTCTGTGTAGACCACTGATCACCATGAATGGAAGTTATCTGATGTCTCCCCGGCCTTGTACATATTTACCAAGCACAATGGGGACCCAGTTTTACAATTACAGCTATAAGGTTCTTTCAGCCATACAACAATAGCAACAAACAACTGTATCCTCCAATGTCTACACTATTGTGAAGGTATATGGCCGGACAGCTGACATAGGTGTGACAGTATACATACATACACACAACTACAATGACTTCTACACACATAGCCATACGAATATATATAAATATATATATATATATATATATATATATATATATATATATATACACACAAGACATTAAAATAATACATTCCTTCTCATTACATCAATAAGACACTTTAATTTTCTGAAATGACCCCATCCGGTTACATGTATATACTGTGTGTGTGCTGGGAGGTATATAATGTATATACTGTGTGTGTGTGCTGGGAGGTATATAATGTATATACTGTGTGTGTGTGTGTGCTGGGAGGTATATAATGTATATACTGTGTGTGTGTGCTGGGAGGTATATAATGTATATACTGTGTGTGTGTGTGCTGGGAGGTATATAATGTATATACTGTGTGTGTGTGTGTGCTGGGAGGTATATAATGTATATACTGTGTGTGTGCTGGGAGGTATATAATGTATATACTGTGTGTGTGCTGGGAGGTATATAATGTATATACTGTGTGTGTGCTGGGAGGTATATAATGTATATACTGTGTGTGTGCTGGGAGGTATATAATGTATATACTGTGTGTGTGCTGGGAGGTATATAATGTATATACTGTGTGTGTGCTGGGAGGTATATGATGTATATACTGTGTGTGTGCTGGGAGGTATATAATGTATATACTGTGTGTGTGCTGGGAGGTATATAATGTATATACTGTGTGTGCTGGGAGGTATATAATGTATATACTGTGTGTGTTGGGAGGTATATAATGTATATACTGTGTGTGTTGGGAGGTATATAATGTATATACTGTGTGTGTGTGTGTGTGTGCTGGGAGGTATATAATGTATATACTGTGTGTGTGCTGGGAGGTATATAATGTATATACTGTGTGTGTGTGTGTGCGCTGGGAGGTATATAATGTATATACTGTGTGTGTGTGTGCGCTGGGAGGTATATAATGTATATACTGTGTGTGTGTGTGCGCTGGGAGGTATATAATGTATATACTGTGTGTGTGTGTGCTGGGAGGTATATAATGTATATACTGTGTGTGTGCTGGGAGGTATATAATGTATATACTGTGTGTGTGCTGGGAGGTATATAATGTATATACTGTGTGTGTGTGCTGGGAGGTATATAATGTATATACTGTGTGTGTCTGCTGGGAGGTATATAATGTATATACTGTGTGTGTGTGTGTGTGTGCTGGGAGGTATATAATGTATATACTGTGTGTGTGCTGGGAGGTATATAATGTATATACTGTATGTGTGTGTGCTGGGAGGTATATAATGTATATACTGTGTGTGTGTGCTGGGAGGTATATAATGTATATACTGTGTGTGTGTGTGTGCTGGGAGGTATATAATGTATATACTGTGTGTGTGCTGGGAGGTATATAATGTATATACTGTGTGTGTGTGTGCTGGGAGGTATATAATGTATATACTGTGTGTGTGTGTGTGTGCTGGGAGGTATATAATGTATATACTGTGTGTGTGTGTGCTGGGAGGTATATAATGTATATACTGTGTGTGTGTGTGCTGGGAGGTATATAATGTATATACTGTGTGTGTGTGCTGGGAGGTATATAATGTATATACTGTGTGTGTGTGTGCTGGGAGGTATATAATGTATATACTGTGTGTGTGTGCTGGGAGGTATATAATGTATATTCTGTGTGTGTGTGCTGGGAGGTATATAATGTATATACTGTGTGTGTGTGTGTGTGCGCTGGGAGGTATATAATGTATATACTGTGTGTGTGCTGGGAGGTATATAATGTATATACTGTGTGTGTGTGTGTGTGTGTGTGTGTGTGTGCTGGGAGGTATATAATGTATATACTGTGTGTGTGCTGGGAGGTATATAATGTATATACTGTGTGTGTGTGTGTGTGTGTGTGTGCTGGGAGGTATATAATGTATATACTGTGTGTGTGTGCTGGGAGGTATATACTGTGTGTGTGTGCTGGGAGGTATATAATGTATATACTGTGTGTGTGTGTGTGTGTGCTGGGAGGTATATAATGTATATACTGTGTGTGTGTGCTGGGAGGTATATACTGTGTGTGTGTGCTGGGAGGTATATAATGTATATACTGTGTGTGTGTGCTGGGAGGTATATAATGTATATACTGTGTGTGTGTGCTGGGAGGTATATAATGTATATTCTGTGTGTGTGTGTGTGTGCTGGGAGGTATATAATGTATATACTGTGTGTGTGTGTGCTGGGAGGTATATAATGTATATACTGTGTGTGTGTGTGCTGGGAGGTATATAATGTATATACTGTGTGTGTGTGTGCTGGGAGGTATATAATGTATATACTGTGTGTGTGTGTGCTGGGAGGTATATAATGTATATACTGTGTGTGTGTGTGCTGGGAGGTATATAATGTATATACTGTGTGTGTGTGTGTGTGTGCTGGGAGGTATATAATGTATATACTGTGTGTGTGTGTGTGCTGGGAGGTATATAATGTATATACTGTGTGTGTGTGTGCTGGGAGGTATATAATGTATATACAGTGTGTGTGTGTGCTGGGAGGTATATAATGTATATACAGTGTGTGTGTGTGTGCTGGGAGGTATATAATGTATATACTGTGTGTGTGTGTGTGTGTGCTGGGAGGTATATAATGTATATACTGTGTGTGTGTGTGTGCTGGGAGGTATATAATGTATATACTGTGTGTGTGTGTGCTGGGAGGTATATAATGTATATACTGTGTGTGTGTGTGCTGGGAGGTATATAATGTATATACTGTGTGTGTGTGTGCTGGGAGGTATATAATGTATATACTGTGTGTGTGTGTGTGCTGGGAGGTATATAATGTATATACTGTGTGTGTGTGTGTGCTGGGAGGTATATAATGTATATACTGTGTGTGTGTGTGCTGGGAGGTATATAATGTATATACTGTGTGTGTGTGTGCTGGGAGGTATATAATGTATATACAGTGTGTGTGTGTGCTGGGAGGTATATAATGTATATACAGTGTGTGTGTGTGCTGGGAGGTATATAATGTATATACAGTGTGTGTGTGTGCTGGGAGGTATATAATGTATATACTGTGTGTGTGTGTGTGCTGGGAGGTATATAATGTATATACTGTGTGTGTGTGCTGGGAGGTATATAATGTATATACTGTGTGTGCTGGGAGGTATATAATGTATATACTGTGTGTGTGTGTGTGCTGGGAGGTATATAATGTATATACTGTGTGTGTGTGCTGGGAGGTATATAATGTATATACAGTGTGTGTGTGTGCTGGGAGGTATATAATGTATATACTGTGTGTGTGTGTGCTGGGAGGTATATAATGTATATACAGTGTGTGTGTGTGCTGGGAGGTATATAATGTATATACTGTGTGTGTGTGTGCTGGGAGGTATATAATGTATATACTGTGTGTGTGTGTGTGCTGGGAGGTATATAATGTATATACAGTGTGTGTGTGTGTGTGTGTGCTGGGAGGTATATAATGTATATACTGTGTGTGTGTGTGCTGGGAGGTATATAATGTATATAGTGTGTGTGTGTGCTGGGAGGTATATAATGTATATACTGTGTGTGTGTGTGTGCTGGGAGGTATATAATGTATATACTGTGTGTGTGTGTGTGCTGGGAGGTATATAATGTATATACTGTGTGTGTGCTGGGAGGTATATAATGTATATACTGTGTGTGTGCTGGGAGGTATATAATGTATATACTGTGTGTGTGCTGGGAGGTATATAATGTATATACTGTGTGTGTGCTGGGAGGTATATAATGTATATACTGTGTGTGTGCTGGGAGGTATATAATGTGTGTGTGTGCTGGGAGGTATATAATGTGTGTGTGTGTGTGCTGGGAGGTATATAATGTATATACTGTGTGTGTGTGTGCTGGGAGGTATATAATGTATATACTGTGTGTGTGTGTGCTGGGAGGTATATACTGTGTGTGTGTGCTGGGAGGTATATACTGTGTGTGTGTGTGCTGGGAGGTATATACTGTGTGTGTGTGTGCTGGGAGGTATATACTGTGTGTGTGCTGGGAGGTATATAATGTATATACTGTGTGTGTGTGTGTGCTGGGAGGTATATAATGTATATACTGTGTGTGTGTGTGTGCTGGGAGGTATATAATGTATATACTGTGTGTGTGTGTGCTGGGAGGTATATAATGTATATACTGTGTGTGTGTGTGCTGGGAGGTATATAATGTATATACTGTGTGTGTGTGCTGGGAGGTATATAATGTATATACTGTGTGTGTGTGTGTGCTGGGAGGTATATAATGTATATACTGTGTGTGTGTGTGTGTTGGGAGGTATATAATGGTGATCTCTGGTAAATGCCAAGCGTCCTGCACGTTGTTGGGCTGTGACCCTCATCTGTAGACGTTGGGCCTCATGGAGTCGGTACCGGTTGTGCGGACACCTACACATTAGTGGCTGCTGGAGGCCATTGTGCAGGGCTCTGGCAGTGCTCCTCCTGGTCCTCCTTACACAGAGGCGGAGGTAGCGGTCCTGCTGCTGGGTCGTTGCCTCCTCCACGTCTCCTGGTGGCCTCCAGCCTCTGGACACTACGGCCTCCTCCACGTCTCCTGGTGGCCTCCAGCCTCTGGACACTACGCTGACGACAGACACAGCAAAGCACCTTGCCACGGCTCACATTGATGTGCCATCCTGGAGGAGCTGCACTACCTGAGCCACCTGTGTGTGTTGTAGCGTCCGTCTCATGCTACCACGACATTGGTGACACGTGCAGATCCGGCCCTATTCCTACCCCCTCGCCTGCGCCATGTGTGCTAGAGTTGTTGCACTTCACATTTGGTAAAGAAAGCAGTCTGGTTTGGAAACGTGTTGTGATAAATAGTAGTTAGGTGTGATGCTTGGTATGAGTGGTTGTGGGGTGGAGTGCCGCCATTGGTTCCCAGTGAGGCTGCGGTCCGATTATTACATGTGTGTTTTGGAGAGTTGTGCCTCGCCCTTGCACAACCGATAAAGGTGAGCGTTCCCTCCCACTGTGTACCCAGCCATCTTCCTGAGGAGTGCCGTCCTCCTTTTCTGCATAGTCTGTGTGGTAGAGGATGATGGTGCGGCCCCTTCCATCCACCATAGTCTGTGTGGTAGAGGATGATGGTGCGGCCCCCTTCCATCCACCATAGTCTGTGTGGTAGAGGATGATGGTGCGGCCCCCTTCCATCCACCATAGTCTGTGTGTGTGTGGTAGAGGATGATGGTGCGGCCCCCTTCTATCCACCATAGTCTGTGTGTGTGTGGTAGAGGATGATGGTGCGGCCCCCTTCTATCCACCATAGTCTGTGTGTGTGTGGTAGAGGATGATGGTGCGGCCCCCTTCTATCCACCATAGTCTGTGTGTGTGGTAGAGGATGATGGTGCGGCCCCCTTCCATCCACCATAGTGTGTGTGGTAGAGGATGATGGTGCGGCCCCCTTCCATCCACCATAGTCTGTGTGTGTGGTAGAGGATGATGGTGCGGCCCCCTTCCATCCACCATAGTCTGTGTGGTAGAGGTTGATGGTGCGGCCCCCTTCCATCCACCATAGTCTGTGTGTGTGGTAGAGGATGATGGTGCGGCCCCCTTCCATCCACCATAGTCTGTGTGGTAGAGGATGATGGTGCGGCCCCCTTCCATCCACCATAGTCTGTGTGGTAGAGGATGATGGTGCGGCCCCTTCCATCCTCCATAGTCTGTGTGTGTGGTAGAGGATGATGGTGCGGCCCCCTTCCATCCACCATAGTCTGTGTGGTAGAGGATGATGGTGCGGCCCCCTTCCATCCACTATAGTCTGTGTGGTAGAGGATGATGGTGCGGCCCCCTTCCATCCACCATAGTCTGTGTGTGGTAGAGGATGATGGTGCGGCCCCCTTCCATCCACCATAGTCTGTGTGTGTGGTAGAGGATGATGGTGCGTCCCCTTCCATCCACCATAGTCTGTGTGTGTGGTAGAGGATGATGGTGCGGCCCCCTTCCATCCACCATAGTCTGTGTGTGTGGTAGAGGATGATGGTGCGGCCCCCTTCCATCCACCATAGTCTGTGTGTGTGGTAGAGGATGATGGTGCGGCCCCCTTCCATCCACCATAGTCTGTGTGGTAGAGGATGATGGTGCGGCCCCCTTCCATCCACCATAGTCTGTGTGGAAGAGGATGATGGTGCGGCCCCCTTCCATCCACCATAGTCTGTGTGTGTGGTAGAGGATGATGGTGCGGCCCCCTTCCATCCACCATAGTCTGTGTGTGTGGTAGAGGATGATGGTGCGGCCCCCTTCCATCCACCATAGTCTGTGTGGTAGAGGATGATGGTGCGGCCCCCTTCCATCCACCATAGTCTGTGTGGTAGAGGATGATGGTGCGGCCCCCTTCCATCCACCATAGTCTGTGTGGTAGAGGATGATGGTGCGGCCCCCTTCCATCCACCATAGTCTGTGTGGTAGAGGACGATAGTGCGGCCCCCTTCCATCCACCATAGTCTGTGTGGTAGAGGATGATGGTGCGGCCCCCTTCCATCCACCATAGTCTGTGTGTGTGTGGTAGAGGACGATAGTGCGGCCCCCTTTCATCCACCATAGTCTGTGTGGTAGAGGATGATGGTGCGTCCCCTTCCATCCACCATAGTCTGTGTGGAAGAGGATGATGGTGCGGCCCCCTTCCATCCACCATAGTCTGTGTGTGTGGTAGAGGATGATGGTGCGGCCCCCTTCCATCCACCATAGTCTGTGCGTGTGGTAGAGGATGATGGTGCGGCCCCCTTCCATCCACCATAGTCTGTGTGTGTGGTAGAGGATGATGGTGCGGCCCCCTTCCATCCACCATAGTCTGTGCGTGTGGTAGAGGATGATGGTGCGGCCCCCTTCCATCCACCATAGTCTGTGTGGTAGAGGATGATGGTGCGGCCCCCTTCCATCCACCATAGTCTGTGTGGAAGAGGATGATGGTGCGGCCCCCTTCCATCCACCATAGTCTGTGTGGAAGAGGATGATGGTGCGGCCCCCTTCCATCCACCATAGTCTGTGTGTGTGGTAGAGGATGATGGTGCGGCCCCCTTCTATCCACCATAGTCTGTGTGTGTGGTAGAGGATGATGGTGCGGCCCCCTTTCATCCACCATAGTCTGTGTGGTAGAGGATGATGGTGCGGCCCCCTTCCATCCACCATAGTCTCTTATCCCTTACAGGACACCGGACCCATCATGGACGACATATTCACACAGTGCCGAGAAGGGAATGCGGTGGCCGTGCGGCTCTGGCTGGATAACACTGAGAACGACCTCAATCAGGGGTGAGTGCTGTGTGCTTGCCGGCTCTCCCTGCTGTATTCCCCCCCCCCCCCCCCCTCCTGGGTGCCGGCTCTCCCTCTTGTTTCTCCCCCCTCCTCCTGTGTGCCCCCCCCCCCCCCCTTCCTCCTGGGTGCCGGCTCTCCCTGCTGTATTCCCCCCCCCCCCCCCCCCCCCTTTTCTCCTGGGTGCCGGCTCTCCCTGCTGTATCCCCCCCCCCCCCTTCCTCCTGGGTGCCGGCTCTCCCTGCTGTATTCCACTCCCTTCCTCCTGGGTGCCGTCACTCCCTGCTGTATTCCCCCCCCCCCCCCCTTCCTCCTGGGTGCCGGCTCTCCCTGCCGTTTTCCTCTCCCTTCCTCCTGGGTGCCGGCTCTCCCTGCTGTATTCCCATCCCCCCCCCCCCCCACCCCCTTCCTGGGTGCCGGCTCTCCCTGCTGTATTCCCCCCCACCCCCTTCCTGGGTGCCGGCTCTCCCTGCTGTATCCCCCCCCCCCCCCCCCCATCACCTCCTTCCTGGGTGCCGGCTCTCCCTGCTGTATTCCCCCCCCCCCTTCCTGGGTGCCGGCTCTCCCTGCTGTATTCTCCCCCCCCCCCCCCCCCCCCCCCCCCCCTTCCTGGGTTCCGGCTCTCCCTTACTGTAGCGCTGTTTCCCAGGGATGACCACGGCTTCAGCCCCCTGCATTGGGCGTGTCGGGAGGGCCGCAGTAACATTGTGGATATGCTGATAATGAGAGGGGCGCGAATCAACGTTATGAACCGGGGAGACGACACTCCGCTGCACCTCGCTGCCAGTCATGGCCACCGCGACATTGTTCAGAAGGTGAGGTCAGTGATACTGGGAGGTGATGCGGGTGACACCGGGAGGTGATGCGGAGGTCATGGAGGTCGTACTGGGAGGTGATGGGGGGGGGGGGGTGATAATGGGAGGTTGGCGGAGGTCGTACTGGGAGGTGATGGGGGGGGGGGGGGTGATAATGGGAGGTTGGCGGAGGTCGTACTGGGAGGTGATGGGGGGGGGGGGGGGTGATAATGGGAGGTTGGCGGAGGTCATGGAGGTTGTGATGGGGGTGATAATGGGAGGTTGGCGGAGGTCATGGAGGTCGTACTGGGAGGTGATGGTGGTGTGATAATGGGAGGTTGGCGGAGGTCATGGAGGTCGTACTGGGAGGTGATGGGGGTGTGATAATGGAAGGTTGGCGGAGGTCGTACTGGGAGGTGATGGGGGTGTGATAATGGAAGGTTGGCGGAGGTCGTACTGGGAGGTGATGAGGGTGTGATAATGGGAGGTTGGCGGAGGTCATGGAGGTCGTACTGGGAGGTGATGGGGGGGGTGATAATGGGAGGTTGGCGGAGATCATGGAGGTTGTGATGGGGGTGATAATGGGAGGTTGGCGGAGGTCATGGAGGTCGTACTGGGAGGTGATGGGGGTGTGATAATGGGAGGTTGGCGGAGGTCATGGAGGTTGTACTGGGAGGTGATGGGGGGGTGATAATGGGAGGTTGGCAGAGATCATGGAGGTTGTACTGGGAGGTGATGGGGGGTGATAATGGAAGGTTGGCAGAGGTCATGGAGGTTGTACTGGGAGGTGATAGGGGGTGATAATGGGAGGTTGGTGGAGGTCATGGAGGTTGTACTGGGAGGTGATGGGGGGGGGGGTGATACTGGGAGGTTGATGGGGGTCATGGAGGTCGTACTGGGAGGTGATGGGGGGGGTGATACTGGGAGGTTGATGGGGGTCATGGAGGTCGTACTGGGAGGTGATGGGGGGGGTGATACTGGGAGGTTGATGGGGGTCATGGAGGTCGTACTGGGAGGTGATGGGGGGTGATACTGGGAGGTTGATGGAGGTCATGGAGTTCAAACTTGGAGGTGATGGGGGTGATACTGGGATTGGATTTGAAGCTTGGTCTCTTGTGGTCACTGGGGGCTATAGCAGGCGGCGTCCCCTGCAGGCTGACTTACTGACTGCTCCTCTTGTCCTGCAGCTCATTCAGTATAAGGCAGATGTGAATGCTGTGAATGAACACGGAAACTCCCCCCTGCACTACGCCTGCTTCTGGGGACAGGACGAGGTTGCTGAGGTAAGGACCGGACAGGACGCTGCTAGACCGGACAGGACGCTGCTACCCCGGACCACTCCTCCCTCGTACTGACTGATTCTCTCTTTTCAGGACTTGGTGAATAATTCTGCCCTGATCTACATCAGTAATAAGTATGGAGAGACCCCGCTGGACAAGGCCAAACCCCATCTCCGCGAGCTGCTGCGAGGTGCCTCATGCCTGCCGCCTTGCCCTGTATGCGCTCTGTGTGGATGGATGTGGTGTAGTGTAGCGGCATGCGCTCTGTGTGGATAGATGTAGTGTAGCGGCATGCGCTCTGCGTGGATGGATGTGGTGTAGTGGCATGCGCTCTGTGTGGATAGATGTGGTGTAGTGTAGCAGCATGCGCTCCGTGTGGATGGATGTAGTGTAGCGGCATGCGCTCTGCGTGGATGGATGTGGTGTAGTGGCATGCGCTCTGTGTGGATAGATGTGGTGTAGTGTAGCAGCATGCACTCCGTGTGGATAGATGTGGTGTAGTGGCATGCGCTCTGTGTGGATAGATGTGGTGTAGTGGCATGCGCTCTGTGTGGATAGATGTGGTGTAGTGGCATGCGCTCTGTGTGGATAGATGTGGTGTAGTGGCATGCGCTCCGTGTGGATAGATGTGGTGTAGTGGCATGCGCTCTGTGTGGATGGATGTGGTGTAGTGGCATGCGCTCTGTGTGGATGAATGTGGTGTAGTGGCATGCGCTCCGTGTGGGTAGATGTGTTGTAGTGGCATGCGCTCTGTGTGGATGGATGTGGTGTAGTGGCATGCGCTCTGTGTGGATGGATGTGGTGTGGTGTAGTGTAGCAGCATGCGCTCCGTGTGGATGGATGTGGTGTAGTGTAGCGGCATGCGCGCCGCGTGGATGTGTTACCCTGTACGTGTAGCGGCATGTGGTAAGGTGTTTGTCTCCATAGATCGGGCAGAGAAGATGGGGCAGAGCATGAATAGGATCCCGTACAAGGACACCTTCTGGAAAGGAACCACTAGAACTCGACCACGTGAGAATCTTCTCTTACTGCAGCGTGTTTCCCCCTCCGTGCAGTCAGGTCCCCCCTCCGTGCAGTCAGGTCCCCCCACCGTGCAGTCAGGTCCCCCCACCGTGCAGTCAGGTCCCCCCTCCGTGCAGTCAGGTCCCCCCTCCGTGCAGTCAGGTCCCCCCACCGTGCAGTCAGGTCCCCCCTCCGTGCAGTCAGGTCCCCCCTCCGTGCAGTCAGGTCCCCCCACCGTGCAGTCAGGTCCCCCCACCGTGCAGTCAGGTCCCCCCTCCGTGCAGTCAGGTCCCCCCTCCGTGCAGTCAGGTCCCCCCACCGTGCGGTCAGGTCCCCCCACCGTGCAGTCAGGTCCCCCCACCGTGCAGTCAGGTCCCCCCTCCGTGCAGTCAGGTCCCCCCTCCGTGCAGTCAGGTCCCCCCTCCGTGCAGTCAGGTCCCCCCACCGTGCAGTCAGGTCCCCCCACCGTGCAGTCAGGTCCCCCCACCGTGCAGTCAGGTCCCCCCACCGTGCAGTCAGGTCCCCCCACCGTGCAGTCAGGTCCCCCTTCTCACACTTCTCCATCTTGTCTGCAGGAAATGGGACGCTCAACAAACAGGCCGGGATAGATTATAAGCAGCTAACACTCAGCCACAAGCTCAACGACAACCACTCTGGAGAGGTGAGTGCGCAAGGACCCCCCGCCATAATGTGTGCGAGGGACCCGCCAGGCCCCGCCATAGTGTGTGCATGCGTGCGAGGGACCCGCCAGGCCCCGCCATAGTGTGTATGCGTGCGAGGGACCCCCCGCCAGGCCCCGCCATAGTGTGTGCATGCGTGCGAGGGACCCCCCTGCCAGGCCCCGCCATAGTGTGTGCATGCGTGCGAGGGACTCCCCTGCCAGGCCCCGCCATAGTGTGTGCATGCATGCGAGGGACCCCCCTGCCAGGCCCCGCCATAGTGTGTGCATGCGTGCGAGGGACCCCCCCCCCCCCCCCCCCCCCGCCATAGTGTGTGCATGCGTGTGAGGGACCCGCCCCGCCATAGTGTGTGCATGCGTGCGAGGGACCCCCCCTGCCAGGCCCCGCCATAGTGTGTGCATGCGTGCGAGGGACCCCCCTGCCAGGCCCCGCCATAGTGTGTGCATGCGTGCGAGGGACCCCCCTGCCAGGCCCCGCCATAGTGTGTGCGAGGGACCCCCCGCCAGGCCCCGCCATAGTGTGTATGCGTGCGAGGGACCCCCCGCCAGGCCCCGCCATAGTGTGTATGCGTGCGAGGGACCCCCCGCCAGGCCCCGCCATAGTGTGCATGCGTGCGAGGGACCCCCCTGCCAGGCCCCGCCATAGTGTGTGCATGCGTGCGAGGCACCCCCCTGCCAGGCCCCGCCATAGTGTGTGCATGCGTGCGAGGGACCCCCCTGCCAGGCCCCGCCATAGTGTGTGCATGCGTGCGAGGGACTCCCCTGCCAGGCCCCGCCATAGTGTGTGCATGCGTGCGAGGGACCCCCCTGCCAGGCCCCGCCATAATGTGTGCATGCGTGCGAGGGACCCCCCCGCCAGGCCCCGCCATAGTGTGTGCATGCGTGCGAGGGACCCCCCCCCCGCCATAGTGTGTGCATGCGTGTGAGGGACCCGCCCCGCCATAGTGTGTGCATGCGTGCGAGGGACCCCCCTGCCAGGCCCCGCCATAGTGTGTGCATGCGTGCGAGGGACCCCCCCTGCCAGGCCCCGCCATAGTGTGTGCATGCGTGCGAGGGACCCCCCTGCCAGGCCCCGCCATAGTGTGTGCGAGGGACCCCCCGCCAGGCCCCGCCATTGTGTGTATGCGTGCGAGGGACCCCCCGCCAGGCCCCGCCATAGTGTGTATGCGTGCGAGGGACCCCCCGCCAGGCCCCGCCATAGTGTGTATGCGTGCGAGGGACCCCCCGCCAGGCCCCGCCATAGTGTGTGCATGTGTGCGAGGGACCCCCCCCGCCAGGCCCCGCCATAGTGTGTGCATGTGTGCGAGGGACCCCCCCGCCAGGCCCCGCCATAGTGTGTGCATGTGTGCGAGGGACCCCCCTGCCAGGCCCCGCCATAGTGTGTGCATGTGTGCGAGGGACCCCCCCGCCAGGCCCCGCCATAGTGTGTGCATGTGTGCGAGGGACCCCCCTGCCAGGCCCCGCCATAGTGTGTGCATGTGTGCGAGGGACCCCCCCGCCAGGCCCCGCCATAGTGTGTGCATGGGTGCGAGGGACCCCCCCGCCAGGCCCCGCCATAGTGTGTATGCGTGCGAGGGACCCCCTGCCAGGCCCCGCCATAGTGTGTGCATGCGTGCGAGGGACCCCCTGCCAGGCCCCGCCATAGTGTGTGCATGTGTGCGAGGGACCCCCCCGCCAGGCCCCGCCATAGTGTGTGCATGTGTGCGAGGGACCCCCCCGCCAGGCCCCGCCATAGTGTGTATGCGTGCGAGGGACCCCCTGCCAGGCCCCGCCATAGTGTGTGCATGCGTGCGAGGGACCCCCTGCCAGGCCCCGCCATAGTGTGTGCATGTGTGCGAGGGACCCCCCCGCCAGGCCCCGCCATAGTGTGTGCATGTGTGCGAGGGACCCCCCTGCCAGGCCCCGCCATAGTGTGTGCATGTGTGCGAGGGACCCCCCTGCCAGGCCCCGCCATAGTGTGTGCATGCGTGCGAGGGACCCCCCCGCCAGGCCCCGCCATAGTGTGTGCATGTGTGCGAGGGACCCCCCCGCCAGGCCCCGCCATAGTGTGTGCATGTGTGCGAGGGACCCCCCCGCCAGGCCCCGCCATAGTGTGTGCATGCGTGTGAGGGACCCGCCCCGCCATAGTGTGTGCATGTGTGCGAGGGACCCCCCCGCCAGGCCCCGCCATAGTGTGTGCATGTGTGCGAGGGACCCCCCCGCCAGGCCCCGCCATAGTGTGTGCATGTGTGCGAGGGACCCCCCTGCCAGGCCCCGCCATAGTGTGTGCATGTGTGCGAGGGACCCCCCTGCCAGGCCCCGCTGTAGTGTGTGCATACATGCGAGGGACCCCCTGCCAGGCCCCGCCATAGTGTGTCCGAGGGCCCCACCATATGAATACGATAAGGCTGCATTTGTTATACGGGCCGTGTGAATGCAGCCTTATACTTATAATCTTGTTATCTCTGTAGCTGTGGAAAGGCCGCTGGCAGGGCAACGACATAATCATCAAGGTTCTAAAGATCCGAGACTGGAGCACCAGGAAGAGCCGGGACTTCAATGAAGAGTATCCCAAACTAAGGTGAGGGGGCGGGGCTAGCTGAGGAGAGTACTAGGAGGGTGGGGGCGGGGCTAGCTCTGAGGAGAGTACTAGGAGGGTGGGGCGGGGCTAGCTCTGAGGAGAATACTAGGAGGGGGCCGGGCTAGCTCTGAGGAGAGTACTAGGAGGGTGGGGGCGGGGCTAGCTCTGAGGAGAATACTAGGAGGGTGGGGGCGGGACTAGCTGAGGAGAGTACTAGGCGGGTGGGGGGCGGGGCTAGCTCTGAGAGTACTAGGAGGGGGCGGGGCTAGCTCTGAGGAGAGTACTAGGAGGCTGGGGGGGGGCTAGCTGAGGAGAGTACTAGGAGGGGGCGGGGTTAGCTCTGAGGAGACTACTAGGAGGGTGAGAGGTGGGAGTAGCTCTGAGGATAGTACTAGGAGGGTGGGGGGTGGTGTTAGCTCTGAGGAGAATACTAGAAGGGTGGAGGTGGTGTTAGCTCTGAGGAGAATACTAGAAGGGTGGGAGGTGGTGTTAGCTCTGAGGAGAGTACTAGGAGGGTGGGGGCAGGGGCTAGCTCTGAGGAGAGTACTAGGAGGGTGGGGGCGGGGCTAGCTCTGAGGAGACCACTAGGGGGGTGGTGTTAGCTCTGAGGAGAGTACTAGAAGGGTGGGGGGTGGTGGTAGCTCTGAGGAGACTACTAGGAGGGTGAGGGGCGGGGCTAGCTCTGAGGAGAATACTAGGAGGGTGGGGGCGGGGCTAGCTGAGGAGAGTACTAGGCGGGTGGGGGGTGGGGCTAGCTCTGAGGAGAGTACTAGGAGGGGGCAGAGCTAGCTCTGAGGAGAGTACTAGGAGGGGGCAGGGGCTAGCTCTGAGGAGAGTACTAGGAGGGTGGGGGGCGGGGCTAGCTCTGAGGAGAGTACTAGGAGGGTGGGGGCGGGGCTAGCTCTGAGGAGACCACTAGGGGGGTGGTGTTAGCTCTGAGGAGAGTACTAGAAGGGTGGGGGGTGGTGGTAGCTCTGAGGAGACTACTAGGAGGGTGGGGGCGGGGCTAGCTCTGAGGAGAGTACTAGGAGGGTGGGGCGGGGCTAGCTCTGAGGAGAATACTAGGAGGGGGCCGGGCTAGCTCTGAGGAGAGTACTAGGAGGGTGGGGGCGGGGCTAGCTCTGAGGAGAATACTAGGAGGGTGGGGGCGGGACTAGCTGAGGAGAGTACTAGGCGGGTGGGGGGCGGGGCTAGCTCTGAGAGTACTAGGAGGGGGCGGGGCTAGCTCTGAGGAGAGTACTAGGAGGCTGGGGGGGGGGGCTAGCTGAGGAGAGTACTAGGAGGGGGCGGGGTTAGCTCTGAGGAGACTACTAGGAGGGTGAGAGGTGGGAGTAGCTCTGAGGATAGTACTAGGAGGGTGGGGGGTGGTGTTAGCTCTGAGGAGAATACTAGAAGGGTGGAGGTGGTGTTAGCTCTGAGGAGAATACTAGAAGGGTGGGAGGTGGTGTTAGCTCTGAGGAGAGTACTAGGAGGGTGGGGGCAGGGGCTAGCTCTGAGGGGAGTACTAGGAGGGTGGGGGGCGGGGCTAGCTCTGAGGAGAGTACTAGGAGGGTGGGGGCGGGGCTAGCTCTGAGGAGACCACTAGGGGGGTGGTGTTAGCTCTGAGGAGAGTACTAGAAGGGTGGGGGGGGGTGGTAGCTCTGAGGAGACTACTAGGAGGGTGAGGGGCGGGGCTAGCTCTGAGGAGAATACTAGGAGGGTGGGGGCGGGGCTAGCTGAGGAGAGTACTAGGCGGGTGGGGGGTGGGGCTAGCTCTGAGGAGAGTACTAGGAGGGGGCAGAGCTAGCTCTGAGGAGAGTACTAGGAGGGGGCAGGGGCTAGCTCTGAGGAGAGTACTAGGAGGGTGGGGGGCGGGGCTAGCTCTGAGGAGAGTACTAGGAGGGTGGGGGCGGGGCTAGCTCTGAGGAGACCACTAGGGGGGTGGTGTTAGCTCTGAGGAGAGTACTAGAAGGGTGGGGGGTGGTGGTAGCTCTGAGGAGACTACTAGGAGGGTGGGGGCGGGGCTAGCTCTGAGGAGAGTACTAGGAGGGTGGGGCGGGGCTAGCTCTGAGGAGAATACTAGGAGGGGGCCGGGCTAGCTCTGAGGAGAGTACTAGGAGGGTGGGGGCGGGGCTAGCTCTGAGGAGAATACTAGGAGGGTGGGGGGCGGGACTAGCTGAGGAGAGTACTAGGCGGGTGGGGGGCGGGGCTAGCTCTGAGAGTACTAGGAGGGGGCGGGGCTAGCTCTGAGGAGAGTACTAGGAGGCTGGGGGGGGGGCTAGCTGAGGAGAGTACTAGGAGGGGGCGGGGTTAGCTCTGAGGAGACTACTAGGAGGGTGAGGGGTGGGAGTAGCTCTGAGGAGAGTACTAGGAGGGTGGGGGGTGGTGTTAGCTCTGAGGAGAATACTAGAAGGGTGGAGGTGGTGTTAGCTCTGAGGAGAATACTAGAAGGGTGGAGGTGGTGTTAGCTCTGAGGAGAGTACTAGGAGGGTGGGGGCAGGGGCTAGCTCTGAGGGGAGTACTAGGAGGGTGGGGGGGCGGGGCTAGCTCTGAGGAGAGTACTAGGAGGGTGGGGGCGGGGCTAGCTCTGAGGAGACCACTAGGGGGGTGGTGTTAGCTCTGAGGAGAGTACTAGAAGGGTGGGGGGTGGTGGTAGCTCTGAGGAGACTACTAGGAGGGTGGGGGGCGGGGCTAGCTCTGAGGAGAATACTAGGAGGGTGGGGGCGGGGCTAGCTGAGGAGAGTACTAGGCGGGTGGGGCTAGCTCTGAGGAGAGTACTAGGAGGGGGCGGAGCTAGCTCTGAGGAGAGTACTAGGAGGGGGCAGGGGCTAGCTCTGAGGAGAGTACTAGGAGGGTGGGGGGCGGGGCTAGCTCTGAGGAGAGTACTAGGAGGGTGGGGGCGGGGCTAGCTCTGAGGAGACCACTAGGGGGGTGGTGTTAGCTCTGAGGAGAGTACTAGAAGGGGGGGGGGTGGTGGTAGCTCTGAGGAGACTACTAGGAGGGTGGGGGGCGGGGCTAGCTCTGAGGAGAATACTAGGAGGGTGGGGGCGGGGCTAGCTGAGGAGAGTACTAGGCGGGTGGGGGGTGGGGCTAGCTCTGAGGAGAGTACTAGGAGGGGGCGGAGCTAGCTCTGAGGAGAGTACTAGGAGTGGGCAGGGGCTAGCTCTGAGGAGAATACTAGGGGGGTGAGGGGTGGGAGTAGCTCTGAGGAGAGTACTAGGAGGGTGTGGGGCGGGGCTAGCTCTGAGGAGAGTACTAGGAGGGGGCCGGGCTAGCTCTGAGGAGAGTACTAGGAGGCTGGGGGCGGGGCTAGCTCTGAGGAGAGTACTAGGAGGGGGCCGGGCTAGCTCTGAGGAGAGTACTAGAAGGGTGGGGGGTGGGGCTAGCTCTGAGGAGACTACTAGGAGGGTGGGGGTGGGAGTAGCTCTGAGGAATCTACTAGGAGGGTGGGGGGTGGTGTTAGCTCTGAGGAGACTACTAGAAGGGTGGGGGGTGGGGCTAGCTCTGAGGAGACTACTAGGAGGGTGGGGGTGGGAGTAGCTCTGAGGAATCTACTAGGAGGGTGAGGGGGTGGTGTTAGCTCTGAGGAATCTACTAGGAGGGTGGGGGGTGGGAGTAGCTCTGAGGAGAGTACTAGGAGGGTGGGGGGCGGGGCTAGCTCTGAGGAGAGTACTAGGAGGGTGGGGGGCGGGGCTAGCTCTGAGGAGAGTACTAGGAGGGTGGGGGTGTTGGCTCTGAGGAGAGTACTAGGAGGGTGGGGGTGTTGGCTCTGAGGAGAGTACTAGGAGGGTGGGGGGTGGTGTTAGCGCTCAGGAGAGTACTAGAAGGGTGGAGGTGGTGTTAGCTCTGAGGAGAGTACTAGGAGGGTGGGGGGTGGTGGTAGCTCTGAGGAGAGTACTAGGAAGGGGCGGGGCTAGCTCTGAGGAGAGTACTAGGAGGGTGGGGGCAGGGGCTAGCTCTGAGGAGAGTACTAGGAGGGTGGGGGGGGGTGGTAGCCCTGAGGAGACTACTAGGAGGGTGAGGGGTGGGAGTAGCTCTGAGGAATCTACTAGGAGGGTGGGGGGTGGTGTTAGCTCTAAAGGGAGACTACTAGGAGGATGAGGGGGTGGGAGTAGCTCTGAGGAATCTACTAGGAGGGTGGGGGGGGGGTGGTAGCTCTGAGGAGAGTACTAGGAGGGTGGGGGGCGGGGCTAGCTCTGAGGAGAGTACTAGGAGGGTGGGGGGGCGGGGCTAGCTCTGAGGAGAGTACTAGGAGGGTGGGGGGCGGGGCTAGCTCTGAGGAGAGTACTAGGAGCGGGGGTGGTAGCTCTGAGAACACTACTAGGAGGGTGGGGGGTGGTGTTAGCTCTGAGGAGAGTACTAGGAGGGTGGGTGGTGGTGTTAGCGCTGAGGAGAGTACTAGGAGGGTGGGGGGGGTGGTGTTAGCGCTGAGGAGAGTACTAGGAGGGTGGGGGTGTTGGCTCTGAGGAGAGTACTAGGAGGGTGGGGGGTGGTGTTAGCTCTGAGGAGAGTACTAGGAGGGTGGGAGGGGGGCCGGCTAGCTCTGAGAATACTAGGAGGGGGCGGAGCTAGCTCTGAGGAGAATACTAGGAGGGGGCAGGGGCTAGCTCTGAGGAGAGTACTAGGAGGATGAGGGGGCGGGGCTAGCTCTGAGGAGAGTACTAGAAGGGTGGGGGTGGTGGTAGCTCTGAGGAGAGTACTAGAAGGGTGGGGGCGGGGCTAGCTCTGAGGAGAGTACTAGGAGGGTGGGGGGGTGGTAGCTCTGAGGAGAATACTAGGAGGGGGCAGGGGCTAGCTCTGAGGAGAATACTAGGAGGGTGGGGGGTGGTGGTAGCTCTGAGGAGAGTACTAGAAGGGTGGGGGGTGGTGGTAGCTCTGAGGAATACTAGAAGGGTGGGGGTGTTGGTAGCTCTAAGGAGAGTACTAGGAGGGTGGGGGCGGGGCTAGCTCTGAGGAGACCACTAGGAGGGTGGGGGGTGGTGTTAGCTCTGAGGAGAGTACTAGGAGGGGGGGGGGTGGTGTTAGCTCTGAGGAGAGTACTAGGAGGGTGGGGCGGGGCTAGCTCTGAGGAGAGTACTAGGAGGGTGGGGGGCGGGGCTAGCTCTGAGGAGACTACTAGGGGGGTGGTGGTAGCTCTTGAGGAGAGTACTAGGAGGGTGGGGGGTGGTGTTAGCTCTGAGGAGAGTACTAGGAGGGTGGGGGGGTGGTAGCTCTGAGAACACTACTAGGAGGGTGGGGGGTGGTGGTAGCTCTGAGGAGAGAACTAGAAGGGTGGGGGGTGGTGGTAGCTCTGAGGAGAGTACTAAAAGGGTGGGGGCGGGGCTAGCTCTGAGGAGACTACTAGGAGGGTGGGGGGCGGGGCTAGCTCTGAGGAGACTACTAGGAGGGTGGGGCGTGGGGCTAGCTCTGAGGAGAGTACTAGGAGGGGGGGTGGTAGCTCTGAGAACACTACTAGGAGGGTGGGGGGTGGTGGTGGTAGCTCTGAGGAGAGTACTAGAAGGGTGGGGGGCGGGGCTAGCTCTGAGGAGAGTACTAGGAGGGGGGGGTGGGGCTAGCTCTGAGGAGAGTACTAGGAGGGGGGGGGAGTGGTGGTAGCTCTGAGGAGAATACTAGGAGGGGGCAGGGGCTTGCTCTGAGGAGAGTACTAGGAGGATGAGGGGGCGGGGCTAGCTCTGAGCAGACTACTAGGAGGGTGGGGCTAGCTCTGAGGAGAGTACTAGGAGGGGGGGTGGTAGCTCTGAGAACACTACTAGGAGGGTGGGGGGTGGTGGTAGCTCTGAGGAGAGTACTAGGAGGGTGGGGGGTGGTGGTAGCTCTGAGGAGAGTACTAGAAGGGTGGGGGGTGGGGCTAGCTCTGAGGAGAGTACTAGGAGGGTGGGGGGCGGGGCTAGCTCTGAGGAGAGTACTAGGAGGGTGGGGGCGGGGCTAGCTCTGAGGAGAGTACTAGGAGGGTGGGGGCAGGGGCTAGCTCTGAGGAGAGTACTGGGAGGGTGGGGGGGGGTGTTAGCTCTGAGGAGAGTACTAGGAGGGTGGGGGGTGGTGGTAGCTCTGAGGAGAGTACTAGAAGGGTGGGGGCGGGGCTAGCTCTGAGGAGAGTACTAGGAGGGGGGGGGGCTAGCTCTGAGGAGAGTACTAGGAGGGGGGGGGTGGTGGTAGCTCTGAGGAGAATACTAGAAGAGTGGGGGTGGTGGTAGCTCTGAGGAGAGTACTAGGAGGGTGGAGGGCGGGGCTAGCTCTGAGGAGAGTACTAGGAGGGGGCCGGGCTAGCTCTGAGGAGAGTACTAGGAGGGTGGGGGCAGGGGCTAGCTCTGAGGAGAGTACTAGGAGGGTGGAGGGCTAGCTCTGAGGAGAGTACTAGGAGGGTGGGGGCGGGGCTAGCTCTGAGGAGAGTACTAGGAGGGTGGGGGGCGGGGCTAGCTCTGAGGAGAGTACTAGGAGGGTGGGGGCGGGGCTAGCTCTGAGGAGAGCACTAGGAGGGTGGGGGCGGGGCTAGCTCTGAGGAGAGTACTAGGAGGGTGGGGGTCGGGGCTAGCTCTGATTGGTTTGAGTTATTGGCTCCTCCCACATTCACGTGTTGTGGTGACATCACTGTTCCCATGTCTTGACCCTTTTCTGTCCTCCTCGTTACATAGGATATTCTCCCATCCTAATGTCCTCCCGGTGTTGGGTGCCTGTCAGTCCCCTCCTGCCCCCCATCCTGTGCTCATCACACACTGGATGCCATACGGATCCCTGTATAACGTCCTGCATGAGGGAACCAGTGAGTATGGAGGCGCTGCGTGACTGAGCGGTGGTCAGGAGGACGGGGGAGGTGACTGAGCGGTGGTCAGTAGGACGGATTGGGGGAGGTGATAGCGGTGGTCAGTAGGGCAAAGCGGGGGAGGTGACTGAGCGGTGGTCAGGAGGGCGGGGAGGTGACTGAGCGGTGGTCAGGAGGACCGAGCGGGGGAGGTGATCTGAGCGGTGGTCAGGAGGACCGAGGCGGGGAGGTGACTGAGCGGTGGTCAGGAGGGCGGGGGAGGTGACTGAGCGGTGGTCAGGAGGACCGAGCGGGGGAGGTGACTGAGCGGTGGTCAGGAGGACCGAGCGTGGGGAGGTGACTGAGCGTGGTCAGGAGGACCGAGCGGGGAGGTGACTGAGCGGTGGTCAGGAGGACGGCGGGGGAGGTGACTGAGCGGTGGTCCAGGAGGACCGAGCGGGGGAGGTGACTGAGCGGTGGTCAGGAGGCACCGAGCGGGGGGAGGTGACTGAGCGGTGGTCAGGAGGACCGAGCGGGGGAGTGACTGAGCGGTGGTCAGGAGGACCCGGCGCGGGGGAGGTGACTGAGCGGTGGTCAGGAGGACCCGATGCGGGGGAGGTGACTGAGCGGTGGTCAGGAGGACCGAGCGGGGGAGGTGACTGAGCGGTGGTCAGGAGGACGAGGCGGGGGGAGGTGACTGAGCGGGTGGTCAGGTAGGACCGAGCGGGGAGGTGACTGCGCGGTGGTCAGGAGGACCGAGCGGGGGAGGTGACTGAGCGGTGGTCAGGAGGACGAGCGGGGGATGGTGACTGAGAGGTGGTCAGGAGGACCGAGCGGGGGGAGGTGACTGAGCGGTGGTCAGGAGGACCGAGCGGGGGAGGTGACTGAGCGGTGGTCAGGAGGACCGAGCGGGGGAGGTGACTGAGCGGTGGTCAGGAGGACCGAGCGGGGGAGGTGACTGAGCGGTGGTCAGGAGGACCGAGCGGGGGAGGTGACTGAGCGGTGGTCAGGAGGACCGAGCGGGGGAGGTGACTGAGCGGTGGTCAGGAGGACCGAGCGGGGGAGGTGACTGAGCGGTGGTCAGGAGGACCGAGCGGGGGAGGTGACTGAGCGGTGGTCAGGAGGACCGAGCGGGGGAGGTGACTGAGCGGTGGTCAGGAGGACCGAGCGGGGGAGGTGACTGAGCGGTGGTCAGGAGGACCGAGCGGGGGAGGTGACTGAGCGGTGGTCAGGAGGACCGAGCGGGGGAGGTGACTGAGCGGTGGTCAGGAGGACCGAGCGGGGGAGGTGACTGAGCGGTGGTCAGGAGGACCGAGCGGGGGAGGTGACTGAGCGGTGGTCAGGAGGACCGAGCGGGGGAGGTGACTGAGCGGTGGTCAGGAGGACCGAGCGGGGGAGGTGACTGAGCGGTGGTCAGGAGGGACCGAGCGGGGGAGGTGACTGAGCGGTGGTCAGGAGGACCGAGCGGGGGAGGTGACTGAGCGGTGGTCAGGAGGACCGAGCGGGGGAGGTGACTGAGCGGTGGTCAGGAGGACCGAGCGGGGGAGGTGACTGAGCGGTGGTCAGGAGGACCGAGCGGGGGAGGTGACTGAGCGGTGGTCAGGAGGACCGAGCGGGGGAGGTGACTGAGCGGTGGTCAGGAGGACCGAGCGGGGGAGGTGACTGAGCGGTGGTCAGGAGGACCGAGCGGGGGAGGTGACTGAGCGGTGGTCAGGAGGACCGAGCGGGGGAGGTGACTGAGCGGTGGTCAGGAGGACCGAGCGGGGGAGGTGACTGAGCGGTGGTCAGGAGGACCGAGCGGGGGAGGTGACTGAGCGGTGGTCAGGAGGACCGAGCGGGGGAGGTGACTGAGCGGTGGTCAGGAGGACCGAGCGGGGGAGGTGACTGAGCGGTGGTCAGGAGGACCGAGCGGGGGAGGTGACTTAGCGGTGGTCAGGAGGACCGAGCGGGTGAGGTGACTGAGCGGTGGGTCAGGAGGACCGAGCGGGGGAGGTGACTGAGCGGTGGTCAGGAGGACCGAGCGGGGGAGGTGACTGAGCGGTGGTCAGGAGGACCGAGCGGGGGAGGTGACTGAGCGGTGGTCAGGAGGACCGAGCGGGGGAGGTGACTGAGCGGTGGTCAGGAGGACCGAGCGGGGGAGGTGACTGAGCGGTGGTCAGGAGGACCGAGCGGGGGAGGTGACTGAGCGGTGGTCAGGAGGACCGAGCGGGGGAGGTGACTGAGCGGTGGTCAGGAGGACCGAGCGGGGGAGGTGACTGAGCGGTGGTCAGGAGGACCGAGCGGGGGAGGTGACTGAGCGGTGGTCAGGAGGACCGAGCGGGGGAGGTGACTGAGCGGTGGTCAGGAGGACCGAGCGGGGGAGGTGACTGAGCGGTGGTCAGGAGGACCGAGCGGGGGAGGTGACTGAGCGGTGGTCAGGAGGACCGAGCGGGGGAGGTGACTGAGCGGTGGTCAGGAGGACCGAGCGGGGGAGGTGACTGAGCGGTGGTCAGGAGGACCGAGCGGGGGAGGTGACTGAGCGGTGGTCAGGAGGACCGAGCGGGGGAGGTGACTGAGCGGTGGTCAGGAGGACCGAGCGGGGGAGGTGACTGAGCGGTGGTCAGGAGGACCGAGCGGGGGAGGTGACTGAGCGGTGGTCAGGAGGACCGAGCGGGGGGAGGTGACTGAGCGGTGGTCAGGAGGACCGAGCGGAGGGAGGTGACTGAGCGGTGGTCAGGAGGACCGAGCGGGGGAGTGACTGAGCGGTGGTCAGGAGGACCGAGCGGGGGGAGGTGACTGAGCGGTGGTCATGAGACCGAGCGGGGAGGTGACTGAGCGGTGGTCAGGAGACCGAGCGGGGGAGGTCGACTGAGCGGTGGCAGGAGGACCGAGCGGGGGAGGTGACTGAGCGGTGGTCAGGAGGACCCGATGCCGGTGGTCAGGAGGACCGAGCGGGGGAGGTGACTGAGCGGTGGTCAGGAGGACGAGCGTGGCGGAGGGACTGAGCGGTGGTCAGGAGGGGACGAGCGGTGGTCAGGAGGACCGAGCGGTGGGAGGTGACTGAGCGGTGGTCAGAGGACCGAGCGGGGGAGGTGACTGAGCGGTGGTCAGGAGGACCGAGCATGGGAGGTGACTGAGCGGTGGTCAGGAGGGGACCGAGCGGGGGGGAGGGTGACTGAGCGGTGGTCAGGAGGACCGAGCGGGGGAGGTGACTGAGCGGTGGTCAGGAGGACCGAGCGGGGGAGGTGACTGAGCAGGTGGTCAGGAGGACCGAGCGGGGGAGGTGACTGAGCGGTGGTCAGGAGGACCGAGCGGGGGAGGTGACTGAGCGGTGGTCAGGAGGACCGAGCGGGGGGAGGTGACTGAGCGGTGGTCAGGAGGACCGAGCGGGGGAGGTGACTGAGCGGTGGTCAGGAGGACCGAGCGGGGGAGGTGACTGAGCGGTGGTCAGGAGGACCCGAGCGGGGGAGAGGTGACTGAGCGGTGGTCAGGAGGACCCGAGCGGGGGAGGTGACTGAGCGGTGGTCAGGAGGACCGAGCGGGGGAGGTGACTGAGCGGTGGTCAGGAGGACCGAGCGGGGGAGGTGACTGAGCGTGGTCAGGAGGACCGAGCGGGGGAGGTGACTGAGCGGTGGTCAGGAGGACCGAGCGGGGGAGGTGACTGAGCGGTGGTCAGGAGGACCGAGCGGGGGAGGTGACTGAGCGGTGGTCAGGAGGACCGAGCGGGGGAGGTGACTGAGCGGTGGTCAGGAGGACCGAGCGGGGAGGTGACTGAAGCGGTGGTCAGGAGAGACCGAGCGGGGGAGGTGACCTGAGCGGTGGTCAGGAGGACCGAGCGGGGGAGGTGACTGAAGCGGTGGTCAGGAGGAGCCGAGCGGGGGAGGTGACTGAGCGGTGGTCAGGAGGACCGAGCGGGGGAGGTGACTGAGCGGTGGTCAGGAGGACCGGAGCGGGGAGGTGACTGAGCGGTGGTCAGGAGGACCGAGCGGGGAGGTGACTGAGCGGTGGTCAGGAGGACCGAGCGGGGGAGGGACTGAGCGGTGGTCAGGAGGACCGAGCGGGGGAGGTGACTGAGCGGTGGGTCAGGAGGACCGAGAGGCGGGGAGGTGACTGAGCGGTGGTCAGGAGGACCGAGCGGGGAAGGTGACTGAGCGGTGGTCAGGAGGACCGAGCGGGGGAGGTGACTGAGCGGTGGTCAGGAGGACCGAGCGGGGGAGGTGACTGAGCGGTGGTCAGGAGGACCGAGCGGGGGAGGTGACTGAGCGGTGGTCAGGAGACCGAGCGTGGGAGGTGACTGAGCGGTGGTCAGGAGGGACCGAGCGGGGGAGGTGACTGAGCGGTGGTCAGGAGGACCGAGCGGGGGAGGTGACTGAGGCGGTGGTCAGGAGGACCGAGCGGGGGAGGTGACTGAGCGGTGGTCAGGAGGACCGAGCGGGGGAGGTGACTGAGCGGTGGTCAGGAGGACCGAGCGGGGGAGGTGAACTGAGCGGTGGTCAGGAGGACCGAGCGGGGGAGGTGACTGAGCGGTGGTCAGGAGGACCGAGCGGGGGAGGTGACTGAGCGGTGGTCAGGAGGACCGAGCGGGGGAGGTGACTGAGCGGTGGTCAGGAGGACCGAGCGGGGGAGGTGACTGAGCGGTGGTCAGGAGGAACCGAGCGGGGGAGGTGACTGAGCGGTGGTCAGGAGGACCGAGCGGGGGAGGTGACTGAGCGGTGGTCAGGAGGACCGAGCGGGGGAGGTGACTGAGCGGTGGTCAGGAGGACCGAGCGGGGGGAGGTGACTGAGCGGTGGTCAGGAGGACCGAGCGGGGGAGGTGACTGAGCGGTGGTCAGGAGGACCGAGCGGGGGAGGTGACTGAGCGGTGGTCAGGAGGACCGAGCGGGGGAGGTGACTGAGCGGTGGTCAGGAGGACCGAGCGGGGGAGGTGACTGAGCGGTGGTCAGGAGGACCGAGCGGGGGAGGTGACTGAGCGGTGGTCAGGAGGACCGAGCGGGGGAGGTGACTGAGCGGTGGTCAGGAGGACCGAGCGGGGGAGGTGACTGAGCGGTGGTCAGGAGGACCGAGCGGGGGAGGTGACTGAGCGGTGGTCAGGAGGACCGAGCGGGGGAGGTGACTGAGCGGTGGTCAGGAGGACCGAGCGGGGGAGGTGACTGAGCGGTGGTCAGGAGGACCGAGCGGGGGGAGGTGACTGAGCGGTGGTCAGGAGGACCGAGCGGGGGAGGTGACTGAGCGGTGGTCAGGAGGACCGAGCGGGGGAGGTGACTGAGCGGTGGTCAGGAGGACCGAGCGGGGGAGGTGACTGAGCGGTGGTCAGGAGGACCGAGCGGGGGAGGTGACTGAGCGGTGGTCAGGAGGACCGAGCGGGGGAGGTGACTGAGCGGTGGTCAGGAGGACCCGAGCGGGGGAGGTGACTGAGCGGTGGTCAGGAGGACCGAGCGGGGGAGGTGACTGAGCGGTGGTCAGGAGGACCGAGCGGGGGAGGTGACTGAGCGGTGGTCAGGAGGACCGAGCGGGGGAGGTGACTGAGCGGTGGTCAGGAGGACCGAGCGGGGGAGGTGACTGAGCGGTGGTCAGGAGGACCGAGCGGGGGAGGTGACTGAGCGGTGGTCAGGAGGACCGAGCGGGGGAGGTGACTGAGCGGTGGTCAGGAGGACCGAGCGGGGGAGGTGACTGAGCGGTGGTCAGGAGGACCGAGCGGGGGAGGTGACTGAGCGGTGGTCAGGAGGACGAGCGGGGGAGGTGACTGAGCGGTGGTCAGGAGGACCGAGCGGGGGAGGTGACTGAGCGGTGGTCAGGAGGACCGAGCGGGGGAGGTGACTGAGCGGTGGTCAGGAGGACCGAGCGGGGGAGGTGACTGAGCGGTGGTCAGGAGGACCGAGCGGGGGAGGTGACTGAGCGGTGGTCAGGAGGACCGAGCGGGGGAGGTGACTGAGCGGTGGTCAGGAGGACCGAGCGGGGGAGGTGACTGAGCGGTGGTCAGGAGGACCGGGCGGGGGAGGTGACTGAGCGGTGGTCAGGAGGACCGGGCGGGGGAGGTGACTGAGCGGTGGTCAGGAGGACCGGGCGGGGGAGGTGACTGAGCGGTGGTCAGGAGGGACCGGGCGGGGGAGGTGACTGAGCGGTGGTCAGGAGGACCGGGCGGGGGAGGTGACTGAGCGGTGGTCAGGAGGACCGGGCGGGGGAGGTGACTGAGCGGTGGTCAGGAGGACGGGGCGGGGGAGGTGACTGAGCGGTGGTCAGGAGGACGGGGCGGGGGAGGTGACTGAGCGGTGGTCAGGAGGACGGGGCGGGGGAGGTGACTGAGCGGTGGTCAGGAGGACGGGGCGGGGGAGGTGACTGAGCTGTGGTCAGGAGGACGGGGCGGGGGAGGTGACTGAGCGGTGGTCAGGAGGACGGGGCGGGGGAGGTGACTGAGCGGTGGTCAGGAGGACGGGGCGGGGGAGGTGACTGAGCGGTGTTCAGGAGGGCGAGGCGGGAGAGGTGACTGAGCGGTGGTCAGGAGGGCGGGGGAGCTGACTGAGCTGTGGTCAGGAGGACGGAGCGGGGGAGGTGACTGAGCGGTGGTCAGGAGGACGGGGCGGGGGAGGTGACTGAGCGGTGTTCAGGAGGGCGAGGCGGGAGAGGTGACTGAGCGGTGGTCAGGAGGGCGGGGGAGCTGACTGAGCTGTGGTCAGGAGGACGGAGCGGGGGAGGTGACTGAGCGGTGGTCAGGAGGACGGGGCGGGGGAGGTGACTGAGCGGTGTTCAGGAGGGCGAGGCGGGAGAGGTGACTGAGCGGTGGTCAGGAGGGCGGGGGAGCTGACTGAGCTGTGGTCAGGAGGACGGAGCAGGGGAGGTGACTGAGCGGTGGTGCGGGAGAGGTGACTGAGCGGTGGTCAGGAGGACCGAGCGGGGGAGGTGACTGAGCGGTGGTCAGGAGGACCGGGCGGGGGAGGTGACTGAGCGGTGGTCAGGAGGACGGGGCGGGGGAGGTGACTGAGCTGTGGTCAGGAGGGCGAGGTGGGAGAGGTGACTGAGCGGTGGTCAGGAGGGCGGGGGAGCTGACTGAGCTGTGGTCAGGAGGACGGAGCAGGGGAGGTGACTGAGCGGTGGTGCGGGAGAGGTGACTGAGCGGTGGTCAGGAGGACCGAGCGGGGGAGGTGACTGAGCGGTGGTCAGGAGGACGGGGCGGGGGAGGTGACTGAGCGGTGGTCAGGAGGACGGGGCGGGGGAGGTGACTGAGCTGTGGTCAGGAGGACGGGGCGGGGGAGGTGACTGAGCGGTGGTCAGGAGGGCGAGGTGGGAGAGGTGACTGAGCGGTGGTCAGGAGGGCGGGGGAGCTGACTGAGCTGTGGTCAGGAGGACGGAGCAGGGGAGGTGACTGAGCGGTGGTGCGGGAGAGGTGACTGAGCGGTGGTGCGGGAGAGGTGACTGAGCGGTGGTGAGGAGGACGGAGCGGGGGAGGTGACTGAGCGGTGGTCAGGAGGGCGAGGTGGGAGAGGTGACTGAGCGGTGGTCAGGAGGGCGGGGGAGCTGACTGAGCTGTGGTCAGGAGGACGGAGCAGGGGAGGTGACTGAGCGGTGGTGCGGGAGAGGTGACTGAGCGGTGGTGAGGAGGACGGAGCGGGGGAGGTGACTGAGCGGTGGTCAGGAGGACGGAGCGGGGGAGGTGACTGAGCGGTGGTCAGGAGGGCGGGGGAGGTGACTGAGCGGTGGTGAGGAGGACGGGGCGGGGGAGGTGACTGAGCTGTGGTCAGGAGGGCGGGGCGGGGGAGGTGACTGAGCTGTGGTCAGGAGGACGGAGCGGGGGAGGTGACTGAGCTGTGGTCAGGAGGGCGGGGGAGCTGACTGAGCTGTGGTCAGGAGGACGGAGCTGGGGAGGTGACTGAGCGGTGGTCAGGAGGACGGGGGAGGTGACTGAGCGGTGGTCAGGAGGACGGAGCGGGGGAGGTGACTGAGCGGTGGTCAGGAGGACGGGGCGGAAGATGTTTTGTGGTTGTGCTGCCCGGACGTGCTGGTCCTGCTGCTCGGACTGATAATGGATGAGGAAGTGTTGGTCAGGATGCAGTTCTGTGCAGTTTTCCCTCTCGTCCTTCCCTTACAGATCTCGTGGTTGATCAGTGCCAAGCAGTGAAGTTTGCCCTGGACATTGCCCGCGGCATGGCCTTTCTCCACACCCTGGAGCCTCTCATTCCTCGCCATTACCTGAACAGTCGCAGCGTCATGGTGAGCATGTGCGGCTCCTGTCAGTGAGCACCTACCCAGTGTTCTCTTCTGCCGTCCATGGTACCTTATGCTCCCCGCCACTCACTTCCTTTGACTCCACGTATTGGAGCAAAGTCCTCACGTGTGGTCCAGGTGTCCAGTAGCTGCTAATGTCACTGATGTCCCATACTGAGGTGTGGAATCAGGAATGAGCACCCCGGAGCATGACCCCCAAGGAGTACGCACCCAACCTGCCACTCCCAGACCTAGATGTGACCTAAACCACTGAGCGACATCTCCGAACAGAAGAGACTTGACACCATATTGTGGGTTTTAAATTGGCCACTGCTTTATTAACCAATTATAACACAATATGCCTGCCACATATAGGAGATGTCCTCTCCCACGGGTCTCCACCCCCAGATAGGGTACGATCTCCAGGTGTTACTCCCCTGCCATGTAACCTCTCTGGCCTGGGCATTCTGCCACATAAACGGGACAGTAAACAATAGAAATATGAGTGCCCATGAAGTAAGAACCTAGACCTTATTTACACCCAGGTCTCATAATAAGACAGGAGCCAATCACTCATATAAATCAAGCAAAGCGCTTGGTCAGTGCTGCTCCGATCCCTGCCGTTCCTCCCTGGGTGCTGGTGAAAAGTGGGAGCGATTCACTCATCTATAATCATTATGTCGGTGAGGAGGACGGGGCGGGGGAGGTGACTGAGCTGTGGTCAGGAGGACAACCTGGGAGAGGTGACTGAGCGGTGGTCAGGAGGGAGAGGTGACTGAGCTGTGGTCAGGAGGACGGACCGGGAGAGGTGACTGAGCTGTGGTCAGGAGGGAGAGGTGACTGAGCGGTGGTGAAGAGGACGGGGCGGGGGAGGTGACTGAGCTGTGGTTAGGAGGACGGACTGGGAGAGGTGACTGAGCTGTGGTGAGGAGGGAGAGGTGACTGAGCTGTGGTCAGGAGGACGAGCCAGGAGAGGTGACTGAGCGGTGGTCAGGAGGACGGAGCGGGGGAGGTGACTGAGCGGTGGTCAGGAGGACGGGGCGGGGGAGGTGACTGAGCTGTGGTCAGGAGGACGAGCCGGGAGAGGTGACTGAGCTGTGGTCAGGAGGACGAGCCGGGAGAGGTGACTGAGCTGTGGTCAGGAGGATGAGGTAGGGGAGGTGACTGAGCGGTGGTCAGGAGGGAGAGGTGGGGGAGGTGACTGAGCTGTGGTCAGGAGGACCAGGTGGGAGAGGTGACTGAGCTGTGGTCAGGAGGATGAGGTAGGGGAGGTGACTGAGCGGTGGTCAGGAGGACGAGGTGGGAGAGGTGACTGAGCTGTGGTCAGGAGGACCAGGTGGGAGAGGTGACTGAGCGGTGGTCAGGAGGACGAGGTGGGGGAGGTGACTGAGCTGTGGTCAGGAGGACGAGGTGGGGGAGGTGACTGAGCTGTGGTCAGGAGGGAGAGGTGGGGGAGGTGACTGAGCTGTGGTCAGGAGGACGAGGTGGGAGAGGTGACTGAGCGGTGGTCAGGAGGACGAGGTGGGGGAGGTGACTGAGCTGTGGTCAGGAGGATGAGGTGGGGGAGGTGACTGAGCTGTGGTCAGGAGGATGAGGTGGGGGAGGTGACTGAGCTGTGGTCAGGAGGATGAGGTGTGGGAGGTGACTGAGCTGTGGTCAGGAGGATGAGGTGGGGGAGGTGACTGAGCTGTGGTCAGGAGGATGAGGTGGGGGAGGTGACTGAGCGGTGGTCAGGAGGGCGGGGCGGGGGAGGTGACTGAGCTGTGGTCAGGAGGATGAGGTGGGAGAGGTGACTGAGCTGTGGTCAGGAGGATGAGGTGGGAGAGGTGACTGAGCTGTGGTCAGGAGGGAGAGGTGACTGAGCTGTGGTCAGGAGGCAGAGGTGACTGAGCTGTGGTCAGGAGGACGAGCCGGGAGAGGTGACTGAGCTGTGGTCAGGAGGACGAGGTGGGGGAGGTGACTGAGCTGTGGTCAGGAGGACGAGGTGGGGGAGGTGACTGAGCTGTGGTCAGGAGGACGAGCCGGGAGAGGTGACTGAGCTGTGGTCAGGAGGGAGAGGTGACTGAGCGGTGGTCAGGAGGGAGAGGTGACTGAGCTGTGGTCAGGAGGACGAGCCGTGAGAGGTGACTGAGCTGTGGTCAGGAGGGAGAGGTGGGAGAGGTGACTGAGCTGTGGTCAGGAGGATGAGGTGGGAGAGGTGACTGAGCTGTGGTCAGGAGGATGAGGTGGGGGAGGTGACTGAGCTGTGGTCAGGAGGATGAGGTGGGGGAGGTGACTGAGCTGTGGTCAGGAGGATGAGGTGGGGGAGGTGACTGAGCTGTGGTCAGGAGGACGGACTGGGAGAGGTGGCTGAGCTGTGGTCAGGAGGATGAGGTGGGAGAGGTGACTGAGCGGTGGTCAGGAGGATGAGGTGGGAGAGGTGACTGAGCGGTGGTCAGGAGGATGAGGTGGGAGAGGTGACTGAGCGGTGGTCAGGAGGATGAGGTGGGAGAGGTGACTGAGCTGTGGTCAGGAGGACGAGCCGGGAGAGGTGACTGAGCGGTGGTCAGGAGGACGGCGTAGGAAGGTCCTGCCACCTGTGTCCTCAATTTAATGGTCACCTAGTGCAACTAAAGGTTTGATCTGTCTTCTGCTCCCCAGACAAGCACTATAATGCAAATTAACATAGGTGCCAATGCCCCAGAGTTGCCCTCTTAGTGCTCCCCTATGGGCAGAAGGGAAATCCTCACCATTCCTGTTTCCTGTCCGCTACAGATTGATGAAGACATGACTGCTCGTATAAGCATGGCAGATGTGAAGCTTTCCTTCCAGTGCCCGGGGCGCATGTACTGCCCTGCATGGATTGCACCAGAAGGTAACATATTCTCTCAGGGCAACCTGCCACTGTCTCTGTATTGTGTGGCACCTCCTTGATGTCCTCCTCCTCATGTCTCCATATTGTGTGGTACCTCCTTGATGTCCACCTCCTCATGTCTCCATATTGTGTGGCACCTCCTTGATGTCCACCTCCTCATGTCTCCATATTGTGTGGCACCTCCTTGATGTCCACCTCCTCATGTCTCCATATTGTGTGGCACCTCCTTGATGTCCACCTCCTCATGTCTCCATATTGTGTGGCACCTCCTTGATGTCCTCCTCCTCATGTCTCCATATTGTGTGGTACCTCCTTGATGTCCTCCTCCTCATGTCTCCATATTGTGTGGTACCTCCATGATGTCCACCTCCTCATGTCTCCATATTGTGTGGTACCTCCTTGATGTCCACCTCCTCCTGTCTCCATATTGTGTGGCACCTCCTTGATGTCCTCCTCCTCATGTCTCCATATTGTGTGGCACCTCCTTGATGTCCTCCTCCTCATGTCTCCATATTGTGTGGCACCTCCTTGATGTCCACCTCCTCCTGTCTCCATATTGTGTGGTACCTCCTTGATGTCGTCCTCCTCATGTCTCCATATTGTGTGGCACCTCCTTGATGTCCACCTCCTCATGTCTCAATATTGTGTGGTACCTCCTTGATGTCGTCCTCCTCATGCCTCCATATTGTGTGGTACCTCCTTGATGTCCTCCTCCTCATGTCTCCATATTGTGTGGCACCTCCTTGATGTCCTCCTCCTCATGTCTCCATATTGTGTGGTACCTCCTTGATGTCCTCCTCCTCATGTCTCCATATTGTGTGGTACCTCCTTGATGTCCTCCTCCCCATGTCTCCATATTGTGTGCCGTCTCCTCAATTTGGTGTGGTGTCATCTCAAGACTTGACTCCCTTTTTTGATGTCAGAGGGTCCCAACGCTCGGACCTCCCACTACTCTTATCCTGTGTGTTAATGGTTTGATAATTTTTTTGATCACATGGATTGTCTCTGATCCCTTCAGCCCTACAGAAGCGACCGGAGGACATTAACCGTCGCTCTGCCGACATGTGGAGCTTTGCGGTTCTGCTTTGGGAGTTGGTGACACGAGAGGTTCCTTTTGCAGATCTTTCAAACATGGAGATTGGTATGAAGGTAGGTCCCAGCCCATCTTCGGAGAGAACACCGATCTGTTGGGCTGTTATGGGTCATCTCACCTGTTCTGTCATTGTGTCTTAGGTCTCTCTGGAGGGTCTGCGCCCCACTATTCCTCCAGGGATTTCTCCTCACATCTGCAAGCTTATGAAGATCTGTATGAATGAGGATCCCGCCAAAAGACCCAAGTTCGATATGATTGTGCCCATCCTGGAAAAGATGCAAGACAAGTAATCTGCTTCCTCTTAGCCTTGTCCCATCCTGACTTTGCAGAACCACCATGTGCACCAAGAGGACCCATCTCACAGCTACTGAAGCCACCCCCGAGCAAAATGTCACCACCCCGAGCAGAATGTCCCCATTGCTGCCCAATGCATCCCCTGTCTGATCCACAACCAAGTGCCTTCTGGGAACCTGTGGTCTCTGTTCTATATGGAAGTGACACAGGAAGCACTGATCTGTCACAGAAGACCAATGTACGTGAAGAATTTCATACGTTGGCTCAAGTAATGAGCAGCTGGGGGCCATGTGAGCCTTTGCCATCGGCTGGGGCCCTCATGAGCTTCTGCCGTCGGCTGGTGGTTCCACAAGCTTCTGCCGTTGGCTGCCGGTCCCACAAACTTCTGCCGTCTGTTGGGGGCCTCGTGAACTTCTGCCCTTAGCTGGCGGTCCCTAGAGCTTCTGCCATCGGCTGGGGCCCTTATGAGTTTCTGCCATAAGCTGGGGGCCATGTGACTATTTGTCAGCACGGTACATTACAGCAGTCTCTAGCATATTCTGATTAGATGACTGCCTCTTCCAGATGTTTACTCTCATAACAAAGGAAATGTGTTTTCCCCCGTAAGGGACCAAGGGCCCATTTTGTGACCCCTAGGTTCGGTTTGACCCTTTCTTAGTTGGGATAGATTGATCCTTTAGGTGTAGGGGTTGTATTCTGTGTTTTCATCACTGAGGGTGGTGAGGACTGTACTTGTCATCGGCCAGTCACGTGTAGATGGAAACGTTTTCTCTCAGGACTTTGTTGGGAATGGTCCCTGATATTTCACTGTGCGATTGGATGGTGGGAGGGGACAGAATCGCTGTGCACAGCCTTACTCTATGTTAGAAGCGGCATGAAGCTCCGCCACTGCATGTTGTGCCCCGGGGTGGGGGGCTTTACCGTGTGCCTTGGGCAGTGCACTGTATTAACAAGCCCTTTAGTTCATATTTTGCTGCCACACATCTGTATACGTCTGCTCTGCCATGTATAAGTGTATATAATATATATGTCTCACAATGTATCACTATGACGTATTATAACCTGTAGGTGGAGGAGGACTGGTGCTCGGATCGTCTCCTCGCCTCCACTTACCTTCTGCCCTTGTGCAGGAGCAGAGAAATGTATTTTTATATATATATATATATAAATTAACCCTGCGCACCTTGTGATAGCTTAATAAATATTCTACAACACCCTGCCGCCTCCTGCTCTACATTTGACCGCCATTCATCACGGGGTATCCGTCCCCTCTATATTAGAATGAGCATTTCCCATCGTAGCCAGCGTCCTGGTAGGACAATTTCTCTCCTCACCGGCTTACCGGTAAGACTAATCCTAATTTCTCTCCTCACATTCACAACGGCACCAGTATCCTATGGCTTACCGTTAGGACTAATCCTAATTTTTTTTTTTTTTTGTTTCTAAGCATCAGGAGGCTGGGTCTTTGGAGCAGCAGGGCTGTGACCAGGCTGTAGCCTGGAGGTAGAATAAATCTAAACGCCCCAACCTACAAAGAAGACATGGCCTCCTGAAAGACCGGCCGGTGTGCAATGTTCCAGTGTGTTGGAACTCTGTGTGTGAATATCTGTACAACCTGCCAAGAGCTATTATGGACTTCTAGTGCTTCAAAGCGGTGATTTCTGGAGCCAGTTTTACTGTACGTTGATGCAGAGGCAGCTGATCAGGAATGCATGTCGCCCGCTGAGGCTATTTGAGGAGGTAACAAGGTTTGTGAGCGGAGACAACAGTGCTGGAATGAATGATGTCATCCTGCTCATATTCATGATGGAACTGATGCTCACAGTCATGATGGCCGACCATGTGGAGGAAGGCCAGTATTTCAGCTCTAAGGAGAAGGATGAGTTACAGGAGGAAATACTGTATGAGAAGGAGAGGGATGTGCATACGGCATTGACCCAGCAAGGGACGAAGGAGGAGCCGGAGGGCCACAATGGCAGTGCTGATAAGAAGGGTGACGATCAGCTGCAACCGTACCAGAATAGGGAGATGGAATGGGTGGGCACTAGATAGAGCCTGTGTACAGTAGATACTGTTTTTTTTTTCTCAAAAAGGAGGCAACAGTCAGAAAACAGGAAGTCCTGTGTACCCCAGGTCATCGGAGCACTTACAGAGAGAAGGCAGTCGTGATTGATGGACACATTGAACCGTGATTCTCTGTACTGGCCGGAACTCCTGGGTTTAGTCTGTTTTTTTTTTGCAGCCAGAACAAGTCTAAAAATCTGCCATCAGGAGACTGGACCTGGATACAGTAAGTACAGCTGTAATATAGCAGTCAGGAGACTGGACCTGGATATAGTAAGTATAGCTGTTATATAGCAGCCATCAGGAGACTGGACCTGGATACAGTAAGTACAGCTGTAATATAGCAGTCTGGAGACTGGACCTGGATATAGTAAGTATAGCTGTTATATAGCAGCCATCAGGAGACTGGACCTGGATACAGTAAGTACAGCTGTTATATAGCAGTCAGGAGACTGGACCTGGATACAGTAAGTACAGCTGTAATATAGCAGTCAGGAGACTGGACCTGGATATAGTAAGTATAGCTGTTATATAGCAGCGTTCAGGAGATTGGGCCTGGATATAGTAAGTATAGCTGGTATATAGCAGCATTCAGGAGACAGTCTTCAGGTCCCCTACAGTCAGAACTGGTAGTGAGTGTAGTACAACTGCACCACATGGAAGTCATCTCTCCAGTACCCTCAAAAGAAAAGGGTTCGGGACACTAGCCGAGCTTATTCCTAGTGAAAAAACCCAACGGCACGTATTACCTAATTATAAATTTAAAACCACTAAACTAGTATGTAAAATATAAAAAAATTCAAGATGGAGTCTATAAAGTCCACAGCTATTCTAATAGCGATAGATGCTTGGATGGTCTAAATAGACCTCCTAGACGCCTATTATCACGTCCCAATCCATCAATCATCTCAAAAATACCTGTCATTTTCAGTTCAGGGTACTCCTGTTCAGGATCTCATCTGCCCCAAGAATTTTCATTAATGTAATATCAGAAGTTGTGTCTTTACTCCACTTACGGGGGATAAATATAGTGGCTTACTTAGATGATCTCCTGATCGTGGCAGATTCCCGGTGGAAACTCCTACAGCATCTGGAAACGACTCGCAATCTGCTGTTTCCACTAGGATGGCTTAATTCCATCCCCCAGAAAAATTTTACTGGGAATTCTAGACTCTAATCTACAGATGTCATTTCTCCCAGAAGATAAGATATTGAAATTCTTAACAAAAGTAAGGAAATTCAACAACTCTACGGTCAGTACGAGAAGCCATGTCAGTGTTGGGCTCAATGAAGGCATGCATTCCGGCAGTACCATGGAGTCAGGCTCACTCTCGGATTCTGCAGGCACAGGTCCTAAAAGTATGGAACAAAAAACCTGTCTGTGCTGGGGCTCATGGCTTTTACCATTTCGGCAGTAAGTTGGGCCCAATACCACTCTTGCGTCCTGCAGCATCAGGTTCTTCAGGTTTGAGGCAGCAGCAAACAGTCTTTAGATCTTCTTTTCTCTCTCTCCCTGCGCACAAAGAGGTCTCTAAGGCGATGGCTCTCTCTGGAGAATCAGGAGGGGTTCCCTGGGTGCAAAAACCTTTCTCCTTAACACAGACGCCAGCCCTTCAGGGTGGGGGCACACACGGAATCTCTTCTCCAAGGGTTGGGAATCAACAGGAGGCCAGGGACCCCCAGAATGCAAGGGAATTGAGAGCAGTACTGTACGCTCTATGCCATTGTCTCCTCCATGATTTTAGAGAAAGGTGTAAGAATCATGTAGGACAACTCCTCTGTGGTGGCCTATCTAAAACACCAAGGGGGAACTAGGTCGGAGATGCGGATCAGCCACTTCATCTTTCGATTGGTAGAGGGGAAGGTCAGCTTCTATCAGCACTCCATTTGAAGGGGTCAGAGAACTTAGCTGCGGATCTCCTCAGCAGAGTTCGTCTGAACCAGGGTGATTGGGTTCTAAACAGATCTGTGTTCCTTCAAATAGTGAAACTTTGGGGTGGCCGGTAGTAGACCTCTTTGCCGCAAGGGAGAACCGTCAAGTAGAAAGGTTTTTCTCTCTAAACCTGACGGAATTTTCATCAGGGATGGATGCTCTGGTCCAGGATTGGAGCAAGGGTATTCTTTATGCGTTTCCCCCGTAAGACTCCTTCCCAGAGTTCTCAGAAAGATCAGGGAGGACAGGGCATATGGTATTCTGGTGGCATCCTTCTGGCCCAAAAGGGTATGGTTTTCCTGGCTCCAGACACTCAATAGCTAGGCCCTGGGTTTTTCCGGATCTTCTGAACCTTCTCTCCTAGGGCCCAGTTCTTCATCCTCACTTTTCCAGGGCCCAGTTCTTCATCCTCACTTTCCCAGGGCCCATTTCTTCATCCTCACTTTATCAGTCTGCACCTGACGGCCTGGCTATTGAGAGGGAGTTGATATTGGAGCGGGGTTTGTCTGAACAAGTCATTTCTACCCTCCTAGCTAGTAGAAAGAAGGTTACATCTCAGATTTACCTACGCTCCTGGAAAGCCTTTTGTAGATTCCTAGGGTCTCTGGTCAATGTCCTAGCACCCCCTGACATTCCCAATATTCTAGAATTTTTGCAGGAAGGGCTAAATAAAAATCTTAGTCTCAGTACACTTAAAGTGCAAATTTCAGCCCTTTGTGCTTTGACCATAAAATTTTGGATCACCCTTGGATAAAGAGGTTTATTAGAGCGGCTTCCAGGTTGCGTCCCACTTTAAAGTCAAGGCTTCCTCCGTGGGATTTGAATGTAGTTCTGAACGCACTTACTCTTCCTCCTTTTGAACCGTTAGATGAAGCTTCTGACAAGATTCTTTCCCTGAAATTATCCTTCCTCCTGGCTGTTACTTCTGCCAGAAGGGTGGGAGAAATTTCAGCTTTTTCAATTAATGCTTCATACATGTCAGTTGTGCAGGATAGAATTGTCGGTCTACTGATCCTGCCTTTCTTCCTACAGTGGTTACTGATTTCCATCGTTCCCAGGAGGTTATTCTCCCCTCCTTCTGCCCTGATCCTAAGAATGATGGAGAGATTAGATTTCATCCATTAGATGGGAGACAATGTTTACTTCTTTATTTGGATAGATGTACGGAATGGTATTATTTCAGGGGGCAGGCAGGGGTAATGCAGCATCATCTAAAACCATAGCTAGATGGATCAAAGACTGTATTGCCTTTAGCCTACTCTTCCTCTAATCTTCCAATACCTGGGGGGTTTGCGGTCCATTCCTCCAGGTCGGTAGCTACATCGTGGGCAGAGAGAGCTTCGGCTTCTATAGACCAGATCTGTAGGGCGGCTACGTGGAGTTCTCCGCATACATTTTTCAAACATTTATAGGTTGCTTTTGCCCGCAAGTGAAGATTTAGCCTTTGGCAGAAAGGTTCTGCAGGCAGTGGTCCCTCCCTAAATTAGCTATTCTAGTCTCCATGGGTGCTGTCATAGGGCGAAAAGGGAAAACTGAAATCACGTATGGTAATTTGTTTTTCTTTGAGCCCATGACAGCACCCACCTAATACCTATATATATATATAAATACTGTTTGAATTCTGTACTATAGTAACTACACCCAAAAAAAAGTTTCAAAATGTAAAAAATAAAAATTATTTTATATATAATATAGCCCGTTTAAATAGTTTCACCATTCGGCCCTAGGGATATTAGTTTTGCTAGATTTTTTTTTTTTGTCGGCTCTTCCGAGTTCTGGTGGACGCCTGGGGATTATGGGAAGTCCGGACTACTTATGGAAGCTTCCTGGTGCCTGTTTCCTGTCTGACGAGAAGGAGGTAGACGCTCTCCATGGGCTCAAAGAAAAACAATTACCGTACGTAATTTAAGTTTCCCTTGCGTCCCATTGGCATCACAACGATAGGGGTATTATCATATTTAATGAAAACATAATAAACTTTAATAATTTTTTCAATAAACCCCTCCCACAGGAAGTATAAATAGATCCTCCTCCCTACAATCATCAGTCTTTTTTTCTTCGTCTCCTCTTAGCCCCCAGGGACCTTGCTCCCTCCCCTCTTTCTCATTTGAGACTATTATTCATTATTCTTCTAGGTTGTTTTTCTTAAACTTCTTGTGCTTACTTATAGATGTGTGGGGTACTTCCCCACTCATGGCTGGCTATAGCCGTCTTTTCTATTACCTTCCTTTTCTGTTGCCGGATCGCGCACGCGTTCGTTCCGGGCGCCATCTTGGTGACGCGATTCGCGTCATCAATAGGGGCGGCGTAATCCGATGACGCAATTTACATCATCATGTACAGAGCCAGCCCCGGATTGTTATTGGTCGATGACATCACACCTGGAAGTACGTACGGGTAGCGGACAATCCCGGATGGCAGGATCTTCATTTAAAGGACCTCAAGCTAGGTAAGACCAGGTCTGACTTCTGTGAGGTCCTGACACCTCTGCTGTTTATGTAAGCTGCTGCTGGATTGCTGTGCTGATATACTAGGCTATATATTGCGATCTACTATTCCTCCTGCAAAGTAAGTGGTCCTTTGCTGCCATCTAGTGGTTTACTTGATAATTACAGTCTCTGATTCAGGCTAGGCCTGTTATATTCAGACAATTCATTGGCATATATATGTATATGTTTAACAGATGTCTGCTATGGAAACCAGCCCTTCGGGAAAAAGAGGATCTAAGCGTAAACACTTGTGCAGAATGTGAAACGCCACTCCCGGATGGCTATGAATATCGTACAATGTTTCTTCTAGCAAACATTAAGGTTCCATTTATGTGTATGATGAATCTTATAATGTGATATATATTACAGTACGTTGTGCCTCTTGCCGTCCTAAGAACACTGGGGAACCAGATACCCAGGATGTCGTGATTTGGGTAAAAGATTTTGTAGAGAAATCACTTGCTACCAGAGAGTGTCATCATTCCTGTCATAAAAAGAAAACTAAGCGTAGTATTTCTCCTTCTGTTTCCCATCGTGTGAGTATCTGTAGACTAGGGCCTACAGGTTCTATATTCACTATGCTAAGTCTAGTTCTTTTTTTTACCCTAGGGGTCTGAATACAAGGTGATTGACGAGGTTGGATCTTCCTCTGATTCTGACTCATCTTCTACTTCTGAAGATGATAATGAAGTATTTAAAGGTTATTTTCCTGTGGATAGTATCAATAAATTACGCAAAGCTGTCCAGGCTGAAATTCATCCTGAAGAAGTAGAAGATGGTCCCTCTGCTAAAAAGCCTAGGGCTTTTTTTGGTAGGGGAAACATCTATGTCTATGCTTCAGATAAAATGGAAGAAACCGGAAAAAGCTCCGGTATTAAGTAAAAGATTCAAAACCTTGTATGTCCTCAAGGAGGAACAATCCAAGGATTGGGCTGAGCCTCCAAAAGTAGATACGGCCATAGGTAAAATATCAAAGAACACTGTTTTTCCTGCAGAGGATGGGTCTAATCTAAAAGACCCTATGGATAGGAGAATAGAAGTAGCGTTTAAAAGATCCTATACGGCCGTAGCAGCCCAAGGGGCAGTTGCCATATCTTCATTTGAAGTAGCAAGGAGTCTTAGAAGATGGCTGGCAAAAGCTCAAGAGAATCTTGAATCTGGAGTGAACAGGGACAAGGTCCTACGTTCATTCAAGAAAATCAACATGGGAATTGATTTTCTTTGCGATGCAGCATCCCAAGAGACTAGACTTGCTTCCAAGTCTATGGCCTTATCAACAGCAGGTCGTCGTGCACTTTGGCTGAAACCTTGGGCTGGGGATGCCAACTCTAAATTCCAACTATGCAATATGGAATTTCAGGTCTGAAATTCGGGTCTGAATTGGATAAATTAATGGACAAAAAAGGGAATTCGTTACCCCTAACATCTGCTAGTGGGTCTTATACAAGAAACCGTGGGTCCTTTCGTAGAGGAAGATCTCCTCAACGTGGTAAAGCCAGGTACCAGCTTAAAGGTAGAGGTAAATACTATAATAAGAGGGTCTGGAAAGCAACAAAATAAAGATACAAATAAAAAGCCAGACTTCTGACGCCAGAGGTACTCCAGTAGGAGGGCGTCTTACCGTATTTCTCCCTGCCTGGATAAAATTAATAAAGGACCCTTGGGTCAGCAGCATTATCCAGTATGGTTACGTGCTTCCTTTATCGACGTTTCCTCCCCCAAGATTTCTTCTCTCCCGTCTTCTAGGGTCAGCAAGACAGCCAATTTTAGAAGAAGTCCTTCACCTCCAGGACATCAAGGCTCTGGAAGAAGTTCCTCCCGAAGAAATCGGGTCAGGGATCTATTCTCCGATATTTATTGTACCCAAGCCATCAGGAAAGTGGAGGACTATTATAGATCTGCGATACTTAAACAAGTGAATGGTAAAGAAAAAGTTCCGGATGGAAAATATAAGGTCGGTAAAGAACATTCTCCAGGAGGAAGACCTTATGGCTTCAATAGATCTGCAGGATGCCTACTTTCACATTCCCTTTCTGCCTGCACACAGAAAGTATTTGAGGATTGCTGTTCACCTACAGGGAAGGGTAAGTCACCTTCAATTCAGAGTTCTTCCATTCGGCATAACTTCAGCCCCCTTTTGTGTTCACAAAGGTTGTCTCGTCTATGATGGTCCTGTCCAGACTTCAGGGAATAAAGATCATTCCCTATCTAGACGACTGGTTGATTATGGCCCAGACTCAGACTCTTCTGAGTTCTTAACTGAACCATGTCTTGGACATTCTTCAGCAATTGGGTTGGATAATCAATCCAGAAAAATCGGATCTGACACCATCCAAGAGAAAAAATTTTTGGGCTTCATAATAGACTCCTCACTGATGAAGTTATTCCTCTCACCGCCCAGACTACTACTCATACAGAGGGGCGCTCAATTTCTGATCCCTCCACGTCAAGTCTCGATTCGGACCTTGATGAAATATCTAGGCCTTCTCTCATCAGCCGCAGACACAGTTCCGTGGGCATTGTGGCACATGCGATATCTTCAGAGGGAAGTTCTGACAGTGTGGAATTGACAGATAGTACGTGAAGTGTGTCTAGATGTTCTGTCTACAAGAACCCGCCAATCTCTAATCTGGTGGAGAGAGGTCAAGCATGGAGCCGACATACTAGAACCACAATGGATAACGATCACCACAGATGCGTCAGGCTCGGGTTGGGGAGCGCATCTAGAAGAGATGACTGTATCAGGTACTTGGAACAACCAAGAAGCGGCTCTCCCATCCAATGCACGGGAACTAAGGGCTATATATCTAGCCCTTCTTCATTTTTCTCAGAAGTTAATACAGATAGCTGTCAGAATCCGTACGGACAACATTGCCTGTGTTGCATATATAAACCAGCAGGGAGGCACCAGATCTCCCCTACTTCTCAGGGAAGTAGAACACATTCAATTGGGCGGAACCCAGAATAACGAAACTGACCGCACTACATATAAGAGGCATCCACAACACATTAGCAGACCATCTGAGCCGAGGAATGACGATACCAGGGGAGTGGTCGCTTTCAAGGAAAGTGTTTATCCAGTTAACCCAAAAATGGGGACACCCTCAGATAGATCTTATGGCAACGAAAAACAATGCCAAACTGAGGAATTTTTGTTCCCTCTACTCGGCGTACAATGCGACGATGGTGGATGCGATGTCTATCCAGTGGAAATTCCAGCTGGCATAAATCTTTCCGCCGATCTCAATGATTCCCAGAGTTCTAATGAAGATCAGGCAGGATCAAGCGTCAGTCATCATGATCACGCCTTTTTGGCCCAAAAGATCGTGGTTTGCCCTGCTCATGATGATGAGCAGAGGAGAATTTTGGAAGCTCCCAATACTACCAGATTTAATATCCCAGGGTCATCATCTTTGCCAGGACCTTCCTAGCCTCAGCCTAACGGCCTGGAGGCTAAAGGGTCTTTATTAAGACCAGAAGAATTTTCGGATCGGGTCCTACAAACTTTATCTCATGCTCGTAGCCATGCAACTAATCTATCATATGCCAGTATATGGAGAATTTTCCAATCCTGGTGTAATTCTAAAGGCTTGAATGGAGGTAAACCACCTAGGGCCTAACACTAAGTTCTATCAAAGTTCAAATCGCGGCCTTATCAGCCCATCTAAAGTGCAGGCTGTTCCAGATATCCGAGGTGAAAAGCTTTGTTAAAGCTATTACGAGATTAAGGCCAAGATTAAATAGGCATATTGACTTCTGGGATCTGTCATTGGTTCTACAGCAGTTATGTCTTCCTCTATTTGAACCACTAGGGACAGTGGACTTGAAATTTCTCACTTTGAAGTGCGCTCTTCTTTTGGCAGTGACTTTGGCTAAACGTGTAGGAGAGCTTCAAGCTCTTGGATCAACATCTCCATACATTCTATTCACGGAAGACAAAGTCACACTTAGATTTTGCCAGATGAAGTGTCGGATCCTCGGGGTAGGCGGGGACCACAGGAGCCAGAATGACGGCGCTTCACGGCTTCAGGTTTAATGAAGTAAAAACGATGAATTTTAATGGTCTCATAAACAACGCGTTTCGAAGCATAAATTTCCCCTTTGTCAAGTAGGAGAGACATTGATGTCTCTCCTACTTGACAAAGGGGCAATTTATGCCTCGAAACGCGTTGTTTGAGACCATTAAAATTCATCGTTTTACTTCATTAAACTTGAAGCCGTGAAGCGCCGTCATTCTGGCTCCTGTGGTCCCCGCCTACCCCGAGGATCCGACACTTCATCTACCATTCTCCATTCCCTGATCTCCTGGCTTGGGATCTCGGCATCTACCCTTGGAGCCTGGCTGCTACGGCTACTACCTCTTTCTTCACTGATTTAGTGCATACAGGTGTTGTGTTCTTAGCACAACACCATCAGGTGAGCAGTTTTATTATCAGCTTGTTCGACCTACAATCTGTTGTTTACGTTATCACCCTATGGCGCCCTTTCCACTTTTTTAGCCCTACTCACTTAGATTTTGCCGGGGTTTATCCCAAAAGTGGCTTTATTCATAAACATCAATGAACCTATCGTCCTTCCTGTATACTCACCATCAGATCCATCTCATGAGATAGATCTTTCTCTATTAGATGTGCCTAGAACCCTAAAGATTTATTTGGACAGGATGGATCCTTTGAGAAAGGAAGAAAACCTGCTGATCCTATTTACGGGGAAAAACAAAGGGAAGAAGGCCTCCTAACCGTCCATTTCCAGGTGGATCTGTGTAGCTATTGAATTATGCTACTCTGCAGCTGGTAAATCTCCACCATCTTTTACCAGAGCCCACTCCACTAGGGCTGTAGCCTCTACTTGGGCAGAAAGATCGTTGGTCTCCTTGGAAGACATCTGTCAGGCTGCTTCATGGTCATCTACATCTACGTTTATTAAGCATTATAGGCTGGATGCTAAACTTTCTACCAGAACAGCGTTTGCCAGATCAGTGCTTAATGCCGCTGTTCCGGATGTCCTGCCCTTAGGGGGTCTATCATCCCCTATCATTGTGATACCAATAGGACGCAAGGGAAGCAAAAATTATAATGTTAATTTGTTTTCCCTCAGACCCAATGGCATCACAAGACTCTCTACCCTTGATTTTTTTTCTTGTTTATTGACTGATGATTGTAGGGAGGAGGATCTATTTATACTTCCAGTGGGAGGGGTTTATTGAAAAAAATTATTAAAGTTTATTATATTTTCATTAAATATTCCTTCGTCCCAGGGGCTCGCAGGGGCGATAATACCCCTATTGTTGTGATGCCAATGGGGCTTAGGGAAAACAAATTAACATTATAATTTTTGTTTTCCCTCACAGGTGAAGCTATCTCTTCACTGGTGGCTAGATCAGGAAAATCTGGAGAAAGGAGTACAGTGTAACTCTCACCCCAGGATGATAATAAAGCTAGACGCAAGTCCAGACAGGTTGGGGAGCCCAGATAGGGACAGACGATCTCCAGGGAGTCTGGAATCTAGACAGTACAAAAGACTCCTCAAAACTCAGAGAACTCAAAGCAGTTCAAAATTCCTTACAAAAGGACGCTGGTTGACTTCAGGGAGCTCAACCAAAACACCGCAGAGACATCATCATGTGTGTCAACATCAGTGTATTCTAGAGCAGTGCCCCCGGGAAATCAAATATGTAAAAGAACACTGCAGAGACACCATCACAGGTCTCAACGTCGGTGAACTAGCCAGACCTTCCTCCGGGAAGGAACAACCAAGCCAAGGAATGTCTCCAATTAAAGAAACCACCCAAGCAAGGTAACCATCCACAGACAGATGTTTCAGGGTATTTGCCCCTCATCAGTGTGGAGTAGGTTTACAGGCAGCTCAAAGTATGGGGCCCAATTCGGCCGATTATCACTCCGTGGAATAGAGAGAACGATCAGCCGATGATCGTGTCATCAGCTGATCGTTCATTTAGGTGCAAATCTAAAATCATTGGTCGCCACCCGTGCATCGCAACGTGCGGCGGGCGATCGGCGATTTAAGTATGATGTATTATGGTTCAAAATATTTTTTATTAACCAAGATTTTCAACTAGAAAACAAGTACAACGAGTAGTACATTGAAGCCAAACAGCAATGTGCTTATAGAAAACAGGTTTGATAAGAACGTGTTCCAAAAGGATCAACAAATTGCAAAAAAGTAAATAAAGCAGAATGAAATACACTAAGTCCTGTTTCATTTCTGGTACGTTCCGCTGTACATAAAGAAAAAGATAGACAACCAAGGTATAACAAGGGAAACAAGGCCACAGATTCTATCCAAGGCACCGGGCCTAACAAAGATGAATATTATAAACTTATTCCAACAGTGATAACATAACACCAAAACACATCGAAACATAGACATACAAGAGGGGAACACAAAAAGGGGTAAGGAAGGGAAGGTGGGGGAAAGATTCTCACCATACTGGGTCCACCTCAGCCAATATGCCATGGGGAAGTCACAGTCTACCTACTCAGAGCAGGTGACCCTGCCAGCCACGTAGCCAGATCCGGTGAGGATTTAAAGTCCAACCACGGTCTCCATCTGCTGCTAAATTTGGCTCCCGTATTATGTTTGTCAGACCTCAACTCCTCCATACTCATGATCACATTAAAGGCCTCCACCCATTGGCTTCTAGAAGGGTGAGACTGACTTCCATAATCTTGAGATGTTTTGTCAGCAGAAAACATCCCAAGAGACCCTTTTTAACTTTGGAGAGGGGGCCAGGTAGTACAGATAAAAGAGCCATTTCCAGAGTAAAGGTCACGGCACCACCTGTGACCTTATTGTACAAATCCTGGACCCCTTTCCATAGATTAGCAACAGGTGGACAGGACCACCATATGTGTTTCATGGAGCCCACCGCTGAGGAGCATCTCAAACACAGATTGGACACAGAGGGATACATTTTATGCAACTTTTCAGGAGTCCTATAACATTGGGTCAGGATTTTATAATTAAGTTCCTGAAGTCTACTAGAAACCGTTTGTGTGTCAAAATAAAAGACTTCGACCATTCCTCCTCAGTAAGCTCCTTACCTAGCTCTTTGTGCCAAGAAGTCTAGAACCTCAAGAGCAGGTCCCTTGTCCCATCAGAAGTAAGTGCCATAAATCAGAGAGATCATATGCTTAGGGGCCTCAGAGGCCACGCATAGTTGTTCAAACGATGTTCGAGAGGCTGTCTGTACCAATAATGTAGCCAAGGACCTAGTCTGTCCTCTGAGCTGGAGATATTACATACCCACCTGCATAGGCCTGTCCCCTCAAAGATCATTAAGAGTCCACACCCCCGTCTGTCCCACTACAAGCCAAAAGGCCCCTCTAGATTTATGCAAATGAGTAGAATGTTCAATCTCCACCCAAAGCTTAGAGTCGCCATGGTGTAGAAGATCCAACACACAAGTAGTGATGGCAGCTCTATGGTATAAAGTGAAATCTGGTATAGCAGCGTCTCCCCTGTGTTTTGCTCTAATAATCAGGGTGTGTCCCAGTCTAGCTCTAGAGTTCCCCTACATGAATTTAGAAGCTAGAAACTCAGAGGGGCTGTCTGAAATATATATATAAAAACCTGGGTAGCAAATCCATTTTCAGGACACTCATTTTACAAAACCACGATAGTGGAAGGGAGCTCCAACTTTGGAGGTCCTTCTCTAATGTGCTAACATTGGTTTATCATTTAGCTCAAAGAGAAGGATCTGCAAGGATAGTCACACCCAAGTATTTAATATGGTCAGACCGCCACCTGAATGGAAAGCTATCTTGTAGTGCCGAAACCTCTGTGGCAGGAATTGGGATGTTTTAAGATATCTGATTTTTGTAGGTTTACTTTAAAATTACTAAGTGCCCCGAAGGCCTAAAACTCCTTTAATACACTAGGCAAACTGAGCCGAGGCGAGGACAAATATAGCAGTAACAGTAATCGGCGAACAGGGAGAGCTTATGTACCCCAGGGTGCAACAACCTCCAAAGGTCAACTAGGTGAAGGCAAGACAGCTCTTTTTTAAGGGCCCTATTCCTAAGGCCCTATTCAGATTATCGTTAAATCGTTCTAATCTAAGCGATAATCGTTCAGTTGAATAGCAGTTAACAATTAATGACCGAACGAGAAATCGTTGATCGCTTAATAAGACCATGACCTATTTTTATCGTTGCTCTTTCGTAAATCGTTCGTATTGAATAAGACGTCGTTTGCAGTAGTGACGAACGCAATAGCGACGACAAGAGGACCCTTTGGGGTCACATTGAAATGTCCTTATTTTTGAAGGAAAAGCACTGTACTTTTCAATGAAGATAACTTTAAACTAGTCCTAACTTTAAAGAAATCCACTCTATACATTGCTAATGTGGTAACTGACTATTTTAGCTCAAATCTAGTCTGGTTTTTGGTGCAATATCTACATAGGTGTATAGAGGCCCATTTCCAGCAACTATCACTCCAGTCTTCTAATGGTACAATGTGTTTGCTCATTGGCTCAGAAGGATAATTGATGATTAGAAAACCCTTGTGCAATCATGTTCACACATCTGAAAACAGTCTAGCTCGTTACAGAAGCTACAAAACTGACCTTCCTTTGAGCAGATTGAGTTTCTGGAGCATCCCATTTGTGGGGTCAATTAAACGCTCAATATGGCCAGAAAAAGAGAACTTTCATCTGAAACTCGACAGTCTATTCTTGTTCTTAGAAATGAAGGCTATTCCATGCGAGAAATTGCTAAGAAATTGAATATTTCCTACAACGGTGTGTACTACTCCCTTCTGAGGACAGCACAAACAGGCTCTAACCAGAGTAGAAAAAGAAGTGGGAGGCCGCGATGCACAACTAAGCAAGAAGATAAGCACATTAGAGTCTCTAGTTTGAGAAACAGACGCCTCACAGGTCCCCAACTGGCATCTTCATTACATAGTACCCGCAAAACACCAGGGTCACCATCTACAGGGAAGAGACGGCTGCCGGATTTTGGGCTTCAGGGCAGAGTGGCAAAGAAAAAGCCATATCTGAGACTGGCCAATAAAAGAAAAAGATTAAGATGGGCAAAAGAACACAGACATTAGGCAGAGGAAGACTGGAAAAAGTGTTGTGGACGGATGAATCCAAGTTTGAGGTGTTTGGATGACAAAGAAGAAGGTTTGTGAGACGCAGAAGAAATGAGAAGATGCTGGAAGAATGCCTGACGCCATCTGTTATACATGGTGGAGGTCATGTGATGGTCTGGGGTTGGTGCTGGTAAGGTGGGAGATTTGTACAGGGTGAAAGGGATTGTGAATAAGGAAGGCCATCACTCTGCACCGCCATGCCATACCCAGTGGGCAGCGCTTGGTTGGAGCCAATTTCATCCTACAACAGGACAATGACCCTAAACACCTCCAAATTGTGCAAGAACTATTTCCAGCAGAAGCAGCAGCTGGTATTCTATCATAGGTAATGGAGTGGCCAGTGCAGTCACCAGATCACCACCCCATTGTGGGAGCAGCTGGACCGTATGGTACGCCAGAAGTGCCCATCCAACCAATCACACTTGTGGGAGCTGCTTCTAGAAGCGTGGGGGGCAATTTCTCCAGCTAACCTGGGTGTGCAATGCTGTAATTGCTGCAAAAGGAGGATTCTGGGACGGAAGCAAAGTGTGATGTAAGAACAATGTTATTTCAAATACAAATCATTATTTCTAACCTTGTCAATGTCTTGACTCTATTTTCTATTCATGGTGGTGAATAAGTGTGACTTTTCATGGAAAACACAAAATTGTTTGGGTGACCCCAAACCTTTGAACGGTAGTGTACCTGTCGAGGAATCCAGAGCCGGGTCAAAGCAGAGGTTAAAGTCTACACCTAGAGCAATATTGGAACCATCTGCGAAGTCTGCAAGATCACGAAGTACCTTAAAGGGGTAGTGCACCCAAAAAAAATTTCTTTCAAATCAACTGCTGCCATGAAGTGCCAGAGATTTGTAATTTACTTCTATTAAAAAATCTCAAGCCTTCCAGTACTTATCAGCTGCTGTATGCCCAGCAGGAAGTGGTATTATTTCCAGTCTGGAGAGCAGGAGAGGTTTTCTATGGGGATTTGCTCCTTCTCTGGACAGTTCCTGACATGGACAGAGGAGGCAACAGAGAGCACTGTGTCAGACAGGGAAGAAAACACCACTTCCTGCTGGACAGACAGCAGCTGATAAGTACTGGAAAGCTTGAGATTTTTTAATAGAAGTAAATTACAAATCTCTGGCACTTCATGGCAGCTGTTGATTTGAAAGAAAAATTTTTTTGGTGCACTACCCCTTTAAGGCCAAAAGCCACCTGTCCCTGGTTGGGGAAATAAACATTGGCAATTGTTAACACAGTAGAAGGTAACTTAAGTTTAACAAATAAAAACTTGCCCTCTGTGTCCAATCGTGTATCTATGATCTCATGTTGCAAGGACCTATGTAAGGCGATAGAAACACGACATACCTTCCTATCTGGGTGGGTACTATGGAACCAAGTAGTGTAGTATTTAGAAGAACATTACGGGGTACTGTGATCAGTGAAATGCATCTCCTGGAACACGGCCACCATTATCCTCTTTTTATGCATGCGATATAAGATTTGACCCCATTTTGAGGGACTATTCAGACCCCTAACATTGTAAGTACATAAAGTTACACAAGCCATAAGAATAAGTAAGGAAGAACCATATCACATGACTACGTACATAAAAGGTAAACAACGGGCAAGGTGAGAGAAGGGATAGGAAGGGAGGAGGGAAGGGAAAACAAACCAGACAAGGACAAACAAACACAGGACACTCCCACCAGACATTATACAATAAAACATGGTACAGACAGAAATTGAGACTAATAAGTCTCCAAGGCACAACTATTAGACTATTGTCTCCGACAGCCTCTGCTGTCCACCCTAAGTGGGGAAGAGGAAGGTGAAACGGGAAGCAATGTAACCCCCCTCCACTACAATATGAAAAATGAAGCAAACTATAAAACTCAGCAACATATGAGCTTAATATAATATCATATTAGCAGCACCCTACAAAACAGGTATAGATATGTCAACAGGTATACAACTGTAATTGCTCATGGCGTCTTCTCTCTTTGGGGTCTCGCCTTTCGCTGTGATGTAGATTCCACTCTTTGCCAACCTTCTCCTGGGGGAGGCTGCAGACAGATGGCCATTCAGGAAGAGACAACATAGGTATTTCAAAAGTTCCAAGAAACTGGGGCAGGTCACCCAAGGACCGAAATACGGCCAATTTTCCATCCTTTCTAGCATGCAATTGAAAGGGGTAATCCCATCTGTATTGGATATCCTTCTCACGTAAAGCTGTTAGTATGGGCCGCATCGCCTTGATCAATAACAAAGTACGTCTAGCTAGATCAGGTAGAATGGTCAACAGGCAACCCTTTTAAGATCCTTAATCTCCCTTGCTTTATTGAGGATAGCTTCCTTTTCTTTATAGAAGTGGATCCTGCATATTACGCCACGCGGGTGTTGTGGATCATTTGGTTTAGGGCCCAGGGATTGATGTATGTGATCAATCTCAATCTTGTATTCTGGAGGGCTATGCAAGAGATCAGAGAAAAATTCCGTGGCCCACTCCTCAAGTTTAGCGGGGCCTACCTCCTCGGTCAGTCCTCTTATACGCAGTTTGCTGCGGAGATGACGATTCTCCAAATTGTCTAAATGAAGTTGTATCTCTGCAATCTGAGTGGCATTAGTAAGTATCTCTTGTCTATGCTGGTCCAGAGTAGTCATTGTCCGCTCCTTGGCCTCCTCGGCCTCCACAAGCCTATGGCCTAGTGAATGAAGATCCTAATGAATAGCAGCCAAGTCCTTTCTATAGGATGCTTCCAGGTTGGCAAAAAGAGAATTCATCTCTGATCTAGTGGGCATAGCCTTAAGATGTGCTTTCCAGTCCCATGCATCATCGTCCACCTCTCCCCCCTGTATCTCCGGACTGAACCTGTAATGGCGTGGCCGACTGTGAGGCCGTAACCCAAGAGGGCGCTCGTGACTCAACAGGATTTGTAGTGGGGAGGGGTGAGGTCTCAGCAGCCGTGTCAAGGGCTCCCGCTGTTGACGGAGATTTGGATCTCTCTGTCCCCTCCAGGGGATCATCCACCAGGCTGGAGGCATTTGTCTCTGCCGGAGATGGCACGGAGTAGAAGGGAGAAGATGGCGCCTTCCCTGACTGCAGGTCCACCATCCCATCCAGCCCAGGGTTCGTGCGGGTGCTGCGGAGGTAACGCTCCATGGAGCCCGAATTATCTGCTGTAATATGGCTATGAGTGTTCCTGCGTCTTCTCCCATGCATTCGGGTGCTGCTAGGAATGATAGATGCTGCTAAGGACAGGTGTTTCTGTGGAGAGGGTCTAGAGTCCAAGCGCCATGCTTACTCCGCCGTGTCCAAGCCACGCCCCCAAAGTATGATGTTTAAACAAGGGCTGCAAGGACATTGGTAACGATGTCCCTGCAGCCTCCGCTAAACGATTATCAGGCCATGGAATAGGCCCAGTAAACGAGCGCCGATCTAGCCCTGGTTGGCCCGCGGAATAGGACCCTATCTTAGAAGGCGTTCATGTACACGTACTGTTGGGCAACATCACCACAGTAGCTCACCTGAGCCATCAGGGGAGCGCAAAAAACAACTGCCTATGGCCCATCTCCCAACAGATATTCTCCTGGGCAGAGACACATCTTCTGTCCCTTTCAGCAACACATCTAAGCGGAACAGAAAACCCTCAGGCAGACTACCTCAGCAGCAATAAACATTCATCCGGGGGAATGGTGTCTGAAGGACCAGGTCTTCCGTCAACTAGTAGGTCGATATGGTTAGCCCCAGAAAGATCGGTTTGCTACAAGAAGGAACAGGAAAGTAAAAAAACTTTTGACTCCCTAGATTCAGCAGATTGACCTACAGCAATAGGCGCCTTGACTTAAAACTGGGAGGTAGAGTTAGCCTACGGGTTTCCTCCCAAACCTCTGATTCCTAGAGTAGTTCAAAAGATCAGGGACCAGAGAACAAAGGTCATTCTCATAGTCCCGTATTGGCCGAAGAGGAGTTGGTTCGGTCTCCTCAAAACACTGGCACTAGAGGACCTGATATTCTCTTTCAGGGTCCAATACTGCATCCGGATCCGAAAAAACTTCATCTCTCTGCATGGATCCTGAGGAGTCATTGCTAAGGAGCAGAGGCCTGTCAGAAAACGTAATATCTACGCTCACAAAAAGCAGGAAGAAGGTAACAGCATCCACCTATCTAAAGTTATGGAAGGTGTTCTCCTCCTGGTGCAATTTACCACCACCATTTTCTGCTGAGGCAAACACAGCTCAAATCCTAGACTTTCTACAGGCTGGACTGTCAAAGGAACACACAAATACGCTGCACATGAGTCTCTCACACTGGTGTGTAATCTAGAGGGCCTGTGAACCTCTAATAGCAATCCAAGAAAACAGAAGATGCACACCATGAAATTCTGCTCCCGCGACGCTGTTCACCTCCATGAGGACGACAGAGCTCTGATTGAGCCTTAAAGGACTTTACCGTCTCTCACACAGCATCTGAAGATTATGAGCACGAGTGTTGGGTGATATACCTTATGTGCATTGTTATCCTGAAATTATTTTGGATAAAGAAACTGAAAAGAATTTCATGGTGTGTATCTTCTGTTTTCTTGGACTGTCAAAGGGTCTCAAACCTGCCACCTTAAAAGTACAGGTATCTGCCTTATCTGCCATCTATGACACCTAATCAGGCAGATCACAGGTGGATCAAGAGGTTCATCAAAGCAGCCTCTAGAATCAATCCCAAAGTCCAGAAGATTCATCCATCTTGGGATTTAAATGTGGTCCTAGAAGTCTTAAGCAGCACTACTTACGAGCCTATATCACAGCTGAGTATTAAACTTCTTTCCTACAAAACAGTTTTTCTTGTTGCCATCTGTTCCGCCAGAAGGATAAGCGAAATTCAAGCCCTAACAATTCCTAATCCATACCGTACTATCTCAGAGAATCGTATAGTCCTGAAAACAGACCCCTCTTTCCTACCAAAAGTAGTTATGGAATTCCACAGATCACAGGACATTATTTTCCCTTCATTTTGTCCAAATCCAAAGAATCAACTGGAAAGGAAGTTCCATGCTCTGGATGTTAGAAGAGCGGATCTCCAATACATTGAGACTACAGCTCCCTGGCAAATAGATGAAAATCTCTTATACAATTCCAAGGCAAAAACAGAGGCAAAAAAGTGTCAGAGTACCATCGCTAGGTGGATAAGGAACTCAATAATGGAAGCTTACAGAGCTCAAGATCTTCCTTCTCCCATTAATATTAGGGCCTACTCTACTAGTGCAATCTCCACCTCATGGACAGAAAGAGCGTCCGCATCTCTGGAACAAATCTGCAGGGCAGCGACATGGTCGTCTCCCCAAACATTCATAAGACACTACAGACTACTACTTCAGTTGAATGAAGATCTCACCTTCGGCAGGAAGGTCCTCCAGGCTGTGGTCCCCCCCCCTAACAGTAATGTTTGGTATTGCTCCTATGGTGCTGTCGTGAAGGTGAGGTGAGAAAATAGGATTAGTCTTACTGATAAGCCGGTTTCTTCGAACCTTCACGATGGCACCAACATCCCTCCCTAGTATTGTATGTTTAATATGATACTCACGTGGTGCTCTTTGGTTGTTATGAAGGCACTGGGGCACTCTCTGCTTTTTCCTGTCCCTACGGTATAACCAGTCGTCCTATGGTGCCGAAGGTCCGAAGAAGCTGAATTACCGGGAAGACTAATTCTATTATATAGCTGCCTTCAGGAGACTGGACCTGGATACAGTAAGTATAGCTGTTATATAGCAGCCTTCAGGAGACTGGACCTGGATACAGTAAGTATAGCTGTTATATAGCTGCCTTCAGGAGACTGGACCTGGATACAGTAAGTATGGATGTTATATAGCAGCCCTCAGGAGACTGGACCTGGATACAGTAAGTATAGCTGGTATATAGCAGCCTTCAGGAGACTGGACCTGGATACAGTAAGTATGGATGTTATTATATATAATCCCGGCAAAAACCACAACCTGCTGTGTATATATATGGAGAAAAGGTCCGATTTACAGTTCATCCCATTAGGATATCTGGTTCCGAGATCAAGAATCCAAAAAGCTTCTCTACACATGAGAGTTTGTTGCCAATCCCCACCGCCTCCCTTCAACCTGTTTATGCAATGCTCCTCCTCTTCTCACTCCCTCCCCTTTCCTTCCCTGCCTCCACCACCATCCATGCTCCCAAAATCCATGCTGCTGCCGCCTCTCCCTGCCTCCACCATCCATGCTGCCGCCTCTCCCTGCCTCCACCATCCATGATGCCGCTGCCGCCTCTCCCTGCCTCCACCATCCATGCTGCCGCTGCCACCTCTCCCTGCCTCCACCATCCATGCTGCTGCTGCCGCCTCTCCCTCCACCATCCATGCTGCTGCCTTTCCCTGCCTCCACCATACATGCTTCCACCTCTCCCTGCCTCCACCATACATGCTTCCACCTCTCCCTGCCTCCACCATCCATGCTGCTGCTACCACCTCTCCCTGCCTCCACCATCCATGCTGCTGCCGCCTCTCCCTGCCTCCACCATCCATGCTGCTGCCGCCTCTCCCTGCCTCCACCATCCATGCTGCTGCCGCCTCTCCCTGCCTCCACCATTCATGCTGCTGCTACCACCTCTCCCTGCCTCCACCATCCATGCTGCTGCTGCCGCCTCTCCCTGCCTCCATCATCCATGCTGCTGCCGCCTCTCCCTGCCTCCACCATCCATGCTGCCACCTCTCCCTGCCTCCACCATCCATGCTGCTGCCACCTCTCCCTGCCTCCACCATCCATGCTGCTGCTGCCGCCTCTCCCTGCCTCTACCATTCAAGCTGCCGCCTCTCCCTGCCTCCACCATCCAAGTTGCCGCCTCTCCCTGCCTCCACCATCCAAGTTGCCACCTCTCCCTGCCTCCACCATCCAAGTTGCCGCATCTCCCTGCCTCCACCATCCATGCTGCCGCCTCTCCCTGCCTCCACCATCCATGCTGCTGCCGCCGCCTCTCCCTGCCTCCACCATCCATGCTGCCGCCGCCTCTCCCTGTCTCCACCATCCATGCTGCTGCTGCCACCTCTCCCTGCCTCCACCATCCATGCTGCCACCTCTCCCTGCCTCCACCATCCATGCTGCCACCTCTCCCTGCCTCCATTATCCATGCTGCCACCTCTCCCTGCCTCAACCATCCATGCTGCCGCCTCTCCCTGCCTCCACCATCCAAGCTACCGCCGCCTCTCCCTGCCTCCACCATCCATGCTGCTGCTGCCTCTCCCTGCCTCCACCATCCAAGCTGCCGCCTCTCCCTGCCTCCACCATCCAAGTTGCTGCCGCCTCTCCCTGCCTCCACCATCCAAGCTGCCGCCTCTCCCTGCCTCCACCATCCATGCTGCTGCCGCCTCTCCCTGCCTCCACCATCCATGCTGCCGCTGCCTCTCCCTGCCTCCACCATCCATGCTGCCGCCGCCTCTCCCTGCCTCCACCATCCATGCTGCTGCTGCCGCCTCTCCCTGCCTCTACCATTCAAGCTGCCGCCTCTCCCTGCCTCCACCATCCAAGTTGCCGCCTCTCCCTGCCTCCACCATCCAAGTTGCCACCTCTCCCTGCCTCCACCATCCAAGTTGCCGCCTCTCCCTGCCACCACCATTCATGCTGCCACCGCCTCTCTCTGCCTCCACCATCCATGCTGCTGCCTCCCCCATCCATGCTGCTGCCTCCCCCATCCATGCTGCTGCCACCTCTCCCTGCCTCCACCATCCAAGCTGCCGCCTCTCCCTGCCTCCACCATCCATGCTGCCACCTCTCCCTGCCTCCACCATCCATGCTGCCGCCTCTCCCTGCCTCCACCATCCAAGCTGCTGCCGCCTCTCCCTGCCTCCACTATCCAAGCTGCCGCCTCTCCCTGCCTCCACCATCCATGCTGCTGCTGCCGCCTCTCCCTGCCTCCACCATCCATGCTGCCACCTCTCCCTGCCTCCACCATCCAAGCTGCCGCCTGCCACCACCATTCATGCTGCTGCCGCCTCTCCCTGCCTCCACCATCCATGCTGCTGCCACCGCCTCTCCCTGCCTCCACCATCCATGCTGCTGCTGCCGCCTCTCCCTGCCTCCACCATCCAAGATGCCGCCTCTCCCTGCCACCACCATTCATGCTGCTGCCGCCTCTCCCTGCCTCCACCATCCATGCTGCCACCTCTCCCTGCCTCCACCATCCATGCTGCTGCCGCCTCTCCCTGCCTCCACCATCCATGCTGCCGCCACCTCTCCCTGCCTCAATCATCCATGCTGCCACCTCTCCCTGCCTCCACCATCCATGCTGCCGCCTCTCCCTGCCTCCACCATCCATGCTGCCGCCGCCTCTCCCTGCCTCCACCATCCAAGCTGCCGACGCCTCTCCCTGCCTCCACCATCCAAGCTGCCGACGCCTCTCCCTGCCTCCACCATCCAAGCTGCCGCCGCCTCTCTCTGCCTCCACCATCCAAGCTGCCGCCGCCTCTCCCTGCCTCCACCATCCATGCTGCCGCCGCCTCTCTCTGTCTCCACCATCCATGCTGCTGCCGCTGCTATGCCCTGGCCCCTAGGGGCCACTCCGCAGTATAGATGGTGCTAACAGGCAGGAACCAGGGCAGCTGTAGGATATAGGGTTGTCACGGTGTAGGCACGAGGGTGATACAGCTGGAAACCGGGCCCCTGACCCTGCGGGAATACTGGGCATGCGATTCTTCGTTGTCCTTAGTCAGGGCACCAATTATCACACCAATGCCAGGGTTCGAAAACGACGGTAGTTGTATACTTATTGTAACGGTGGTAACTAGTAGCAACAGTCTCTCCGGATGCAACCGGGAATAAGGCAATCTTGGATAAAGCAGAGTAATGGGTGATGCTGCAATAGGCTATGAGAGTAGCATGCTGAATGATGGGAGTAGTAGTGAAACTGAAGTTGAGATGCTGGGTGGAATGAGACTTGAATGAAATACTTGCTGTTGATGATTAGAGAAGATGATGATGAGAGGAACTGAAGAATGACTGAATAATCAACACCCAGATGAGAATCTTGAGACTTGAGACAGGAACACAGCCAGTGGACTGGAGCAGCAGAGCACACAAGGCCTCTCTCTTAGCAGGGAGAGAGGACAAACACACACAACCTATCCCCTTTGGGATAGGAGATAGACTGAGGAAGAACAGGAAGTCACATGGTAACCCCAGCCAAAAGCTCGATGACCATTGGAGCTACCATGGAAGCAGGGCACAGTCACGTGACATCCTGCCATTGCATCACCACACCATTAGGCATATACAGAGAAATATACATGAGAAGTACCATACTTGAACACTAGGAGGCTACATAATACCATTAGACACTGATACCTGAATATACATGCAATAAATGAATGAAATAGCGGACCTGAATACTGCAGGGGTGACACAATACACGCAGTTTGCAGTGGACCATAGCTTTCCAGAACAGAACTGGTTATAATAAAAGTATGAGCATGAGAAGGGCTGTTTTGGGACACTGCATACCTCCCTACTAGAAATGAGCCGACCTCGGTGAACCACAAGTTGAGGTGGATGTGGCCGAATGAACATAGAGGACTAGGACAACAAGACAAGAGGCAGGAATGTTAGTGTGAGTGAATATGGAGATGTGTGTTTCTCACGCTCAAGGCACAGGTGACAAGAGATATGAAGAGAAAGAAAACCCTAGTGGCGGGACTTCACCTAGGGGTGCCTAACGTACTCTGGTTACAGGTAGTTAGTGCGTGGACCATCTGACATGGAAGCCAGGACAACTTAACTGCTGGCGGGGGACCCTCAATATTCCAGTCAGTTTGACAGTAGGTTTCCAATGAAAATGAGTTACCCTACTGGAAAGAAAACTGTGAAGACCTGTGTACTACCTTGGGTGTCTGTGAAGTGTCTTGGACACCTGGAAGAGAAAAGAATAAAATAACAAAAGCAAGCATACACCTGGTGCGCCATACATACCAGTCAATAACGCGATACAATTACTCAATAGGCCAAACACACGAAAAGGTATCCAAGGTGCAATATGTATGGACAAATGTGAATGTTAGGTATGACTATGTGTAGCAACTACGGTGTGTAGGGACAAGACAGAGGTGAACAAACACTGGAAACAAAAGGAAAGGAAATACAAAAGACAACAAATACTGCGAGGTCTGGAGGAGAACTGGCTCACATAACTCTGAAGACATCTGAAGAAAACCGGCTCCAATATCCTTTCCAGCTGTAGATATAATAATCCTATACATGGAGAAAATAGAAGATCCTTCTGAAAAATACACTCTTTAGAAAATAGACTTTTTTTTAGAAAATAAACTCTCTCTGAGGCTATAGATATAAATATGTAGACTGACTACTTTACTCAGAGGAGGAGGAAACTGTCTGACTCTGACATGAGAATATACACTGTGAGAAGAAATACTTTTTCTAAAGACACACTTTACTCTGAGACTATCTAAACGACTTTTCTGCTTACTCAGAGATAGGAAAATATATATATACGACTGACAAGAAAATAGACTTTTGACTACTGAAGTGCAATACTGAAGTGCAATAATAACCCTCTGACAATCACATAATCATGACAAGTGCTTTAGGAAGAACTGGATAAGTGTCTCTGTGTGGTAGAGTCTCTTTAGGCAATATACACCATCGTCCATGTAAAGGCTCTGGGACAGGCACTAGAGAACAGTTTGAGTCAATGAGTGTCCATCAGCACATAGCTGGGTGATAATAAGGAAACTTGGTCAGGAGGACCAGGCACGAACCCTGAACGTTGCATAGGAATTCTTAATCACACAGGAACAACAACAAAACAGGAACAGTTTATGGACTTTGGTCTCTGTAGCGGATTGGTGGTGTTCCCCGAGTTGAGCGCTCAGACCGTCTCAGCATGAGGTTGGCTTCATGAGTAGCTTGCTCTGGAACAGATTGGGGGTCATTGACAACAGCTGGTTGCAGAGGAGGAACCGCAGGAGGCGGAGCCGCAGGAGGCAGGACAACTGGAGTGCTCATCGGAATCCCCTGATAGCCAATAGCCATGAGGAATGGTTCAGTTTGGAGCATATCTTCAAGAGAGACCGGCTTAGATGGGGCCTCTGAGACTGGCGGAAGTGCCTGTACAGGTGCTGGACAGAATGCTGTGAGGCCTTGCAGATCCTCTCTTACACAGCGCTTTATCCTATTCCGGTGTACAGTTTGAGGGGCCAGACCTGGCTTCTTGACCTCATACACATCAGTCTCTGGATAGGGAATAGCAGAAATGACATAGGGTTCAGGCTCCCATAGACTCTCCAACTTGTGAGTGCGGTGATATTTCTTTAGCCAGACTCTGTCCCCCACTCTTAGTGGTGGGGCATGCGCCCCTTGATTATAAACATCTTCCTGACGCTGGTGGGCCTCTCCCATCTTCTGGTCGACAATCTCTCGGGCGTCTTGAATCCTCCTCTGATGCTCTTGGACCCAGTCGGTATCAGGCAGAGGGTTGACAGTGTCAGTTACTTGAACTCCAAGCGCGCGGTCTTGAGGAAGCTGACCTTGGCGCCCAAACATCAGATAGAAAGGGGAGTAACCTGTAGAGCAATGGGTGGTGTTGTTATAGATTTCCACCAGCTCATTCAACAGGTGAGGCCATTCCACCCGTTTTGCCACCGAAGCTGTTCTTAGCATATTGAGGAAGACCTGGATGATTTTCTCGCAGAGACCACTGCCTTGTGGGTGATAAGCCGTGGTACGAAGCTTTTTGCACTCGTGGTAAGTGCATAGCTCATGGAAGAGTTGAGATTCGACAGCCGGGCCTCGGTCTGTGAGCAGGGACTCAGGACAGCCGTAGTGTTTCACATACTCTTTGTAGAAAGTGATGGCTGTGGTCCTTGCAGTCAAGTCTCGGACGGGTACCACGACTACCCACTTGGAATAGTGATCGACCATGGTCAGGGCATAGGTGTATCCACATCTCGTCGGGGCCAACTTCACATGGTCCAAGGCAATAAGCTGATTTGGCCGGTGGGACACAATGGAATGCAAGGGAGCTCGAGTCTCTCTTCCTCCCGCCTTGGAGATGTTACAGGCGGGGCATTCAGCACACCAGTTCTCAATGTCAGCCCGCATCCCGATCCAATAGAACCGTTGACGGATGGTCGCCTCAGTCTTATGGACCCCGAAATGGCCAGAATGCTCATGGTAGGCATCTAACAAAAATTTGGCGTCTCGCCGGGGAATCAAGATCTGATGGCATCGTTATCCAGAGACGGGGTCCAATGAATTACTTAGAAGTAGGCCCTTATGGAGGAAGAGCCGATTCCTCTGTCTCCAAAGACGTCTCAGTTCAACGTCTGGATAGGGCCTCTTGATTCTCATGGGGACTCTCCCAGTAGACAAGTAGTCGTAGATTTCCCCCAAGACTCTGGACTCATTCTGGATGGTTTGCCATCGGGACAAATCTTGATAGGGCCCCGGGTCAGGGGACGTCCCGCTCTCTTTGACCGCCGTGGTAATACTCTGAGTAGCGAATCTCTGATAAAATGGGGGCATCTCTACATCTTCCCAGTCGTCATCCTCCAGGGCTTCCTCACCTCTAGGCAGTCGAGACAGCAGTCGAGACAGTGAACGGGGTAGCCGCGAGGTAATCTTTGAATTTTTCAGTAACGGCCCACACCAGAGCAAGCAACTCCAATTTGAACGAGCTGTAGTTACTATCGTTCTTTTCAGCGCCTCTTAAACTTCGGCTGGCATAGGCGATAACTCTTTCCTGATTACCCTGGACTTGAGACAGGACAGCCCCTAGGCCTTGGAAGCTGGCGTCTGTGTAGAGATGGAAAGGCTTACTGTACAAAAGGAGAAGGTGGGAGCTACTAAAAATCTCTAAATGGGATGCTGCCCATGTCCTTATAACAGAACATATACCAAACAAGACAGAAAGACAAAGAATGGCGCACCCGCAATATAATAATAAATGAATATGATATCTTTATTTTCAAAACACACAAACAAAAAAGCAAATGGACATACACTTAAAAACACCTAAAAACCCAATCCGGGTAAACCATCACAGGGAATACTCGTAATTATATACGTGTCCCTCTAGCCGCAGCCCCAATAACAAATAAGTATCAGGCCCTATATCCTGTCTAAACAAATAAGTCAGAACCCTGACTGTTCAAAATACATATGTCCTAAAGTGCACGTGCTCACAAAAATAACATAAACTAATCAATAGATAAATAAACAATCATGTATGAAATATAAATACTGAAAATCGTAATCATCCCTCCCCAAAAAAGTGACCAAGTGCAAAACTTATCCTATCATTTCAAAAAGTCAGGGTCGAAGCCATAACAGAATAGTAACATATCACGCAGGGCTCTGAGATGGGGCTCCGGTCTGTAACCCTACGCGTATCGTCACCTCACGTGACTTCGTCAGGGGTAATGGTTCAACATTCAATACGTCCTTATATACCCATTTGCCCCCCCCTAAAAAAACATAAATCAAATTACATGCAGGTGTCCATTACCATGTCCACTGAGGGAGAACATCCACTGGCCCCCATCATGGCGGATAGCAGCGTGCGTGTCACACAGTGCGCATGACCGGAAGTGCGTTCCACCATTGTGACCAGGATCCTAAACAATATATAACTCTTTTTGTTTAGGATCCTGGTCACAATGCTAGAGATAGATGGTGTCTATCATTTAGGTATTTATGATATTATTATGATATTATTATGATATTATTTATGTGAGTAGCGCAATTTATAATATTTACAAGAGTGGTGTAATATAGTGATTATGTGATTTGGTGGAATTATGTTTTGGATAGGTTATCATCTCGCCAGTATCATTTTTACATTACTCACGTGAGTAATGCAATGTACAGTATTATCTATGTGAGCAGCGTATAGCGTATAGCGATCATGTGACATGTGATCATGTGTTTAGCGTATAGCGGTCATGTGACTTGGTGGAACGCAGACATGTGATTCCGGATGGAACGCATGGTCTAGTTCCGGAGATAACGTGGTGGAACGCACTTCCGGCCATGCGCACTGTGTGACACGCACGCCGCTATCCGCCATGATGGGGGCCAGTGGATGTTCTCCCTCAGTGGACATGGTAATGGACACCTGCATGTAATTTGATTTATGTTTTTTTGGGGGGGGCAAATGGGTATATAAGGACGTATTGAATGTTGAACCATTACCCCTGACGAAGTCACGTGAGGTGACGATACGCGTAGGGTTACAGACCGGAGCCCCATCTCAGAGCCCTGGGTGATATGTTACTATTCTGTTATGGCTTCGACCCTGACTTTTTGAAATGATAGGATAAGTTTTGCACTTGGTCACTTTTTTTTGGGGAGGGATGATTACGATTTTCAGTATTTATATTTCATACATGATTGTTTATTTATCTATTGATTAGTTTATGTTATTTTTGTGAGCACGTGCACTTTAGGACATATGTATTTTGAACAGTCAGGGTTCTGACTTATTTGTTTAGACAGGATATAGGGCCTGATACTTATTTGTTATTGGGGCTGCGGCTAGAGGGACACGTATATAATTACGAGTATTCCCTGTGATGGTTTACCCGGATTGGGTTTTTAGGTGTTTTTAAGTGTATGTCCATTTGCTTTTTTGTTTGTGTTTTGAAAATAAAGATATCATATTCATTTATTATTATATTGCGGGTGCGCCATTCTTTGTCTTTCTGTCTTGTTTGGTATATGAGATGGAAAGGCTGACTATAGTCAGGGTAAGCCAGGATGGGAGGCGAGATCAACAGGGCCTTCAGGGTTTGAAACGCTGTCTCCTGACGTTCAGACCACTCTATGGGTAGCCGTCGATTGTAGTTCTCTCGAGGGCAGCTGCGGAGTAGCTCGTTGAGTGGTTCAGCCACCTGGGCGAAGTGGGGTATGAAGCGGCGGTAATAGCCCGCAAATCCAAGGAAGCTTCTCACCTCTTTCACCGTCTTGGGAATGCCCCAATTTCCCAAAGCCGAGATCTTCTCGGGGTCAGGTTGTATCCCCTCGGCACTCACGACATGCCCCAAATAGTTCACCTGCGGTTTGAGGAGGTGGCACTTCGACGGTTTGATCTTGAGGCCATGGTCAATAAGGACTTGAAACACTTCGGCTAAGTGATGAATATGGTCCTCATAAGTGCGAGAATAGACAATAACGTCATCCAGGTACACTTACAATACACTTTGGAAGTTGACGTGACCGAGGCACCTCTCCATTAACCGCTGAAATGTGTCGGGGGCGTTGCAGAGCCCAAACGTCATACTTGTGAACTCATAGAGTCCCATGGGGGTAGTAAACGCTGTCTTCTCCCGGTCTTCCGGGGCCATGGGTACCTGCCAATACCCACTGGTGAGGTCCAACGTTGAGAAGTAGGCGGCTGAACCCAGAGCAGCAATAGATTCCTCTATACGAGGCAGCGGATAGGCATCCTTGTGAGTAATGGTGTTCAGCTTCCGGTAGTCAACACAGAACCTGATGTTGCCATCCTTCTTTTTAACGAGGACGATAGGGGCAGCCCACGGACTTTGGCTCTCCTGGATGACGTTGGTGTCCTTCATTTCCTGGAGCAGTTTCTTCACCTGCTGATAGCTGGCAGGCGGAATAGGCCGGTGCTTCTCCTTGATAGTAGGGTGATCTTTGGTATTAATTCGATGCTGGACCAGACCAGTTTTACCAAAGTCAAGTGAGTGCTTGCTGAAGGCCTCGTGATGGCGCTTGGCGACTTTGAGTACCCCCTGAATATGCTTGATTGGGGTGTTGGCATCCCCGATGTTGAGGGCATCCCACCAAGGAGCGCGGGACTGTTTGGATTCTCCTGATGATGTCCTAATCGACCTCTGGTGGGCAATAGTCTCTTCAGCATGGCAACCGTAGTAAACTTAGGTAGATCGACTGGAGATGCACTGAGGTTGACCAGCCGGACCGGAACCTGACCATTGGAGACGGTCACTAGACTTCGGGCAGCCATGACGAGGGGTTGCCCCTCAATCTCGATGGAATCTAGTAGAGCCTCGTAGTCGGCGTTGTCTAGGCCCGGTCGAGCCCTGCACCAGATAAGGGTCTCACTGTTAGCTGGGATAGTGAATGGGCGAGCATCTCTAGTACGGACACGACAAATCTCCCCACGGTGATTGACAAACCTCTGCTGAGCGGTGAGCGCCTTGATAGTCTTCTGGATGGCTTGTCTGTAGGGGGAAGAAGCTTGAGACAGAGAGTTATGCAGGGCAGCTACTAATTCAGAGAATACATGGCGAATGACATTCATGCCCAAGACTGTAACACCACTGTCCCCTTGAGCCTCGGTGACTATGACACCCTGCTGGGTTAACCTCCGGTTACCAATGCATATAGTGGGTTCCCAATATCCTAGTTGTGAGATAGGCTGACCATTACTAGCAATCAGTTTCAGCCTGGCCTTCTCCACTGGACACAACACCCTGCGGTCCCAATGTGCTTCAAAAACATGCTTGGGGATGGTAGTAACTTGGGAACCAGTGTCCACCAAGGCCTCGAGAGGCACACCGTCTATCCATAGAGTCACATGCGGGCATTGCGATAAGAATTTTGAGAGCCATTGTGACTCCTGCGGGCCTGAGATTCTACCTCCCAGGTGTTGGCCCTCGGACCCAGGGGTGGCCCGTTTAACTGAAAGCACTGGGATTGGTAGTGTCCATGTCGCCGACAGTAGTCACAGTAGGGCCGCTCTGGAGGTGGGGCCCTGTGGGGTATGGATAGGGCAGAGCGTGGACGCCCGGGAGGTGACTCTAGAGACAGGGCCTGGCTGGAGGTAGAGTAAGAGGAGGAGGTGGATGAAGTCCCCTTTAGCTCTTTGATGGCTTGACATAGAGAGCTGACTACGTGAGTAAAGAGGTCAGGAGTAACCAGGGGGCTGGTGAGAGAAGCTTGCACGGCCTGGACAGCGGGAACAGATGAGATGGCAGGCGTGGTGACAGGCCCAGGGGTCACACCTGTCAGTACTGGCTGACTCGAGGTCGGGGGGCAGTCATGGCAGGGGGAGTCAGTTCAGATTACCCTGAGAGCCAGAGTTTTGAAATCCAGGAAGGTCATATTAGGGTTCTGCGCAGCCAACATGCGCAGCTGGCTTTGAATGAGCCTAGAGTCTATGCCCTCTATGAAGCGGTCTGTGATTATGTTTTCTGCTGCAGAGGGGTCAATGACATCCACCTGTTGTAGGGCCCGATAGGCAGATTGGAGGGCAAGGGCATAGTCTCTCAGGGTCTCACCTGGCTTCTGGCGCCGATCATAGAACTGGAGGCGAATTTCTGTGGGGGACTGCACCTCAAATTCTCTCCTCAGGCGATCAAGAATCTGCTGCACCCCGGCTTTCTCCGTAGCGGGCCATGACCGGACCTCTTCTGCAGCAGGACCTTCTAATTGTCCGAGTAGGAGCTGTACCTGCTGGGTAGGGAAGAGAGAAACCAGTTCAAGAGTACGAGAGATCTTCTCCTTAAAAGCAGCCAAGGTGTGGGGCTCCCCCTTATATCTGGGCAGGTGATTGGGCCCAATGAAAAACGGCACTCCAGCAGCACTAGCAGATGCAGGGGGGGGCAGCTGGAGGAGCGGGTGCGCCAGCGGGTGAGGACGGTGGACTGTTTGACCCGCCGACGGCATCATCATCTGGGCTGGACATGATGGGGAACTTTCACTTATCTGACTGTCCCAGCGCAGCAGACGGGATCCCCGGATGAGCTGCACGAGTGATCCGGATGATTGGCAGTGAGCTGAGATGACCGAGACAGGAGCAGCAGGCCTGCAGGAGACAGTGGTGGAGCGGGCGGAAGCTGGGCCCGGCGACTTCCGGCAGGTGCAGCAGAAATCTTCTTCCCCCGGCAACGGAGGTAATAGCTGAAGGGCCGGGGGCGGAGAGTGAGCGGGAACCTGGGAAATGCGGCCTTAACCCCTTCCTGGGCCACAGCGGGACAGTTGCAAAGTCTCTTTGGGGTTGCGGCAAACTCTTGGGGACACACAATGCGATCGTAATCCTGTTCGTGACGCCAAAATGCTATGCCCTGGCCCCTAGGGGCCACTCCGCAGTATAGATGGTGCTAACAGGCAGGGACCGGGGCAGCTGTAGGATAATGTGGTCACGGTGTAGGCACGAGGGTGATACAGCTGGAAACCGGGCTCCTGACCATGCGGGAATACTGGGCATGCCATTCCTCGTTGTCCTTAGTCAGGGCACCAATGATCACACCAATGCCAAGGTTCAGAAACAACGGTAGTTGTATATTTATTGTAACGGTGGTAACTAGTAGCAACAGTCTCTCCGGATGCAACCGGGTATAAGGCAATCTTGGATAAAGCAGAGTAATGGGTGATGCTGCAATAGGCTGTGAGAGTAGCGTGCTGAATGATGGGAGTAGTAGTGATACTGAGGATAAGATGCTGGGTGGAATGAGACTTGAATGAGATACTTGCTGTTGATAATTTGAGAAGATGATGATGAGAGGAACTGAAGAATGACTGAAGAATGGACACTCAGATGAGGATCTTGAGACTTGAGACAGGAACACAGCCAGTGGACTGGAGCAGCAGAGCACACAAGGCCTCTCTCTTAGCAGGGAGAGAGCACAGACACAGAACTTGTCTCCTGAAGGTGGAGAACAAGACTCGACTGTACAGGAACAGCAGAGCAACACACCCTATCCCCTCTGGGACAGGAGATAGACTGAGGTAGAACAGGAAGTCACATGGTAACCCCAGCCAAAAGCTCGATGACCATTGGAGTTACCATGGAAGCAGGGCACAGTCACGTGACATCCAGCCATTGCATCATCACACCATTAGGCATATACAGAGAAATATACATGAGAAGTACCATACTTGAACACTAGGAGGCGACATAATACCATTAGACACTGATACCTGAATTCACATGCAATAAATGACAGGAATGGCAGACCTGAATACTGAGAAGGGGGACACAATACACACAGTTTGCAGTGGACCATAGCTTTCCAGAACAGAACTAGTTATAATAAAAGTATGAGCATAAGAAGGGCTGTTCTGGGACACTGCACCGCCTCTCCCTGCCTCCACCATCCATACTCATACCTCCCAACTGTCCCGGATCCGGAGGGACAGTCCCGATTTTGGGGTCATGTCCCTCTGTCCCGGTACAGCCCCCATGTGTCCCGCCGCCCCCCGCACCTCCCTTACACTGGCAGAGCAGGAGACATCGGCTTCCTGCTCTGCAAAGACTCTTGTGGCTGAAGGCGTCATTCTGCCTCCGGCCACAAGAGGCCGCTCTCTCCCCCATAGCTCCTGCCAGGGCCGGATTATCACAGCTCTGTGGTACCTGGCAGTGAGAGCTGGGGCCGGAGGAGGAGCAAGGCTGCCGGGGTACAGAGAGGGGGCAGAGCACATGCATCAGCCTGGAGGAGGGAGAGCAGAGCAGTGGTGAGTGCTCTGGGGAGGGGGTGTCTGGGGGTTCTGTCAGGTGTCCCCCAGCTGTACATGATGCTTGTCCCCCCTCCTTCCCCTGCACTCAGTGCCCCTGGGCTTATCCCCTGAACCTGCTGCTCTCTCTCTCCCATCTATCTATCTCCTATCTATCTATCTCCTATCTATCTATCTATCTATCTATCTCCTATCTATCTATCTATCTATCTCCTATCTATCTATCTATCTATCTCCTATCTATCTATCTATCTATCTATCTCCTATCTATCTATCTATCTATCTATCTCCTATCTATCTATCTATCTATCTCATATCTATCTATCTATCTATCTCCTATCTATCTATCTATCTCCTATCTATCTATCTATCTCCTATCTATCTCCTATCTATCTATCTATCTATCTATCTATCTATCTATCTATCTATCTATCTCCTATCTATCTATCTATCTATCTATCTACAGTATCTATCTATCTCCTATCTCTCTCTCTATCTATCTATCTATCTATCTATCTATCTATCTATCTATCTCCTATCTATCTATCTATCTATCTCCTATCTATCTATCTATCTATCTATCTATCTATCTATCTATCTCCTATCTATCTCTCTATCTATCTATCTATCTATCTATCTATCTATCTATCTCCTATCTATCTATCTATCTCCTATCTATCTATCTATCTATCTATCTATCTATCTATCTATCTCCTATCTATCTCTCTATCTATCTCTCTATCTATCTCCTATCTATCTCTCTATCTATCTCCTATCTATCTATCTATCTATCTATCTCCTATCTATCTATCTCCTATCTATCTCTCTATCTATCTCCTATCTATCTCTCTATCTATCTATCTCCTATCTATCTATCTATCTATCTATCTATCTATCTATCTATCTATCTATCTCCTATCTATCTCTCTATCTATCTATCTAAGCAAGTAGATAACCGCAGCACTCAGAGTTGAGTCAAAAAAGCGTGAATTTTATTCCACCCAAAACTTGCGACGTTTCGCTCCCACACTGGGAACTTTTTCAAGCAGTGTAACAACATGTGCTCAATCCAAGTATATATGTGTTCACATTTCAATAAGATGATTGATAAACAATCAATAAATAAAGTGCAAAAAAATTCATATTCATAATGTGTCATTTCACAAAAAGCAAATCATAGTGTAAACATAAATGTGCCATACCACATGTAAAAATAGTGACATTACAAAAGTGCAACCAATGCAGAAAAATACAAAAATGACATTAATAGGTATAATTAACCAGCTGGGTACACAGAGGGGGGTCACTCACCACGGAGACTTACAGGTGTGGCATACAAAACAATGTACGCATGTACAGATGGCATGGTTCTAGGCCGTAGCTGCCGGCGTCTCAGCAGCAGAACTGCGCATGTCCGTACACTGGCCAATCCGGTTCCGCTTCTGACGTCAGCTGGAATCACGGCCAAGTCATTGGTTGGGCCAGTGCACATAATAAACAAAGATGATGACACTACTGTGCAGATTGTTACTAAGTAAAACAATAACTTGCATAAAGGGGCGCTAACTCAGTGAAAAGATATACATTCATACCACCCCGCACGGCACATCCAATTAACAGGGGAAATCTCCGACACGGCAGTGCGGTATCGATCATAGGTCGAACACACATTACCGCAGTCAGACCGGACAAGAGCAAAACCGCAGCAGTACCAGGACTG